>OV816026.1:151144715-151754366 GCA_929113105.1 Agrypnus murinus
TATTTACTGTTATGTTGATTAACGTATAAATCAACCAGTGTTTTTTATGAACTTTTCATTTTGGTTAACGTGAATATCAATTAGTTAGTATTTCGTTAATTATAAGCTATTATTTTCGTTGTGATTCGATTAACGTATGAATCGAATGTTACTTAGATACGTTTATAATTAATTCGTTAACGAGTTAAGCTAGTAGTTTTGTTTGATTAATGTATAAATCAATTACTGATTTGTATGTTGCAAATTTAATTATTTGAGTTTGATTGGATTGATTAACGTAAAAATCAAGGCTAAATAAGAATCTGTTATGAGTGGTGTTATGTAATAATTTGCCTTTATGTTAACCCACCAAGATTTCTGATGAACAACAGCATTGTTGTTAAATAAAGACTTGTGTAAAAGTTTATATATAAAAAAACATTTTTTTAAGTATTGCTGTATTATATCGGGGTATTTCATAAATTTAGTACTTAATTGTTAGATAATCAAAAACTATTATTTTGGTCAAGAACAATTTTTATTTTCACAATTGTAAAGTTTGATACGATGGGACGTAGCAGTTCTTCGTCTACAGGTTCAAGTTCTGATCGGTCTGAAAGGAAACACCATTCCAGAAGGACGCGATCGTATACGCGGAATGAGAGATCACATGGAGATTCTGTTTCGTGCGAGCGTCGTCATGCTAAAGAAGAGGAACGCGTTCGAAAATCAAGATCCCGTATAAGATCAGAAGATACGCATGCCGTTTCTGTGCACGATAGATCATCTACTAACAGAAGTCATTATACACCTCCAGTGCTCACGCGATCGGGTTTTCGTGAAGATTTGCGCGTAACCATTCCGAATTCGCCTCCTCAGCCGTCACTTGCTGATACTTAAGAACGACTCGGTAAATTAGAACTACTTTTTGAGAAAATGATCACTCAACAAACGCAACCAAAGGAACGTCCACCGAAACTTTATGTGAATCCAGAAAGCATTCCTGAGTTTAGTCCGGGAAATCTAAATTTAAGTTCTCCTAAATGGATAGAGAAAATCGAACAGCTGGCGTTACATCCCCAGTACGATGACAGTGACCGGATATGGAGGGCTTATAGTTCCTGTAATAGGAGAGACGAAAGCCACGATTCTGCTTGACCGAGTTAAAGTCGATGTTGAAATTTTGGTTGTGCCTAACGATGTCCAAGACGTACCTTTAATGATCGGACGGACATTTCTCAACCGACCAGAAGTTGTCATGATAGTCCTTCAAGAAACTGTTCGTGTACTGTCTGTTGACGACAATCTCGAAGATGTCTTAAACTTTTCATCCCGAAGAATTCTTCTTTGGGCTAAGTAAGATACCATCATTCCTCCAAAAACAACAGCTTTGGTAGCCGTCACTTCTAGGGATGCTGTTGATAGAGAACTTTACGTTCACGGGGGTTTACGACCAATTCCTGACCGAGAACACTACATAGATGAATGTATCACCAATGGTCTAGATGGTTTTCTCACCATAACAAACGTTTTACATGAACCCGTTGAGGTAAGTGCTGATAATATTCTAGTTAGATCTGTAATATGCTTTGAAGATAAATCAGTTAGCATGCCAGTACTATCAACCTCAGCGATAGATGCTAAGCCCTTTTCGGTTGATGAAGTAGCATGTAACAAAAACCTCAGTACGAGTCAGAAACAGAAGTTAATTGATTTATTAAATGAGTTCAGATGCTGTTTTGCTCAAAATACTAGTGAACTTGGTAAAACAGATATTTTAAAAATGTCTATACATCTAACGGATGACAAACCCGTAGTTTATCGTCCTTACCGTCTTTCCCACAACAAACGAAAAGTTGTTAGAGACATTGTTGATGATCTTATGAATAATGGTATAGTTCGTGAATCAGATTCACCTTACTCCAGTCCTATCTTGTTGGTGAAAACGAAAAACGGAGAATAGCGAATGTGTGTCGATTATAGGGCATTGAATGCAAAAACCGTAAAAGATAGATTCCTTCTTCCTCGTGTAGCGGTATCACCAAATACCACTCGAGTAATTTTCTATTCTTAAGACCGCCTTCATTACGCCAGACATTATGGACATTATGAATATACGCGGGTTCCATTTGGCCTAGCCAATGCTCCAGCCGTATTTCAGAAGACAATCAATAAAGTCTTAGGTAATTTACGATACGGTAATAATTTAAGGGAAGTGTTGCAATCAATTAAAGAGTCTGGGGTTACCCTAAGGTTATGCAAATGTCAGTTTTTTATGGAAAAGGTAGAGTATTTAGGGCATGAAATTAGTAAAGAAGGCGTGCAACCAGGATTAATAAAAACAGAAGCCGTTAGTAATTTTCCAACACCTCTTGATGTCCACACGGTTCGACAGTTTTTAGGGTTAGCAAGCTATTTTAGAAAATACATCAAGAACCTCGCCACCATAGCCAGATCCCTAACCGCGCTGACTAAGAAGGATGTAAAATTCATGTGGACCGAAGAGCAGGTCAAAGCCTTTCAAACTCTCAAGGAAAAATTGGTATCGCGACCAGTGTTAGCAATTTACGATCCGTAGTTAAAAACGCAGGTCCATACAGACGCCTCTAAATGGGGCATTGGAGGGATTTTGTTGCAAGAGCAACAAGATGGATCTCTGAGACCTGTTCTCTATTACTCCAAGCAGACCACGAAGGAAGAACAACGATACCACTCTTATGAGCTAGAAACAATGGCCGTAGTTTATTCTCTCGTTTTAGAATATATCTAATAGGCATCCACTTTAAGGTAATCACAGACTGTAATGCCATTACAGTACAACTACTCTCAGCAAGAGGGATTTAATCCCAAGAATTGGAAGATGGTGGCTATTAGTACAAGATTATGATTTTCAAGTAGAATATCGAGCAGGACCCAAAATGCCACACGCTGATACACTCACATACACTCACATGATACACAAGTCGAAATCCTGTAAATGATCTGTCTGAGAATCGAACTGAGCGAGTGTAAGCCGTCAATATAAACGAAGATGACTGGGTACTTACCGCTGAGATGATGGATGAGAGATGTAAGATGATTATTGACACCTTATCGAGACCACCAATCAACCGATAAGAACATGACCTTCATCAGAATTACTGTTTAGTTAATGGCCGATTGTATAGAATAACGGAAGGGAGAAAGAAATGGGTCGTGCCAAGGACAGTACGCAAACAGGTCGTTTTACAGTTTCATGACGGCATTGGACACTTATCATTAGAAAAGACAATCTCGGCTATATCCAAACATTATTGGTTTCCAAGTATGCTAAGATATGTAACAAGATTTATCTCTTCATGTTTGCAATGTTTATACAACAAGGAACCAGGAGGAAGACAACCAACAACTACGTGTGGATCATCTTGGCCCATTCGCGAAATCTAAAAAGCAAAACATGTATTTGATTGTAATTGTAGACGCCTTCGCCAAATTTGTGTTTATGAAGGATGTACCGTCAACAAAAGTGCGACCTTTGATATTGTTTGTGACTAGTGTAATTCAGAACTTTGGAGTGCCAAGGAGAATAATAAATGACAGAGGATCGTGTTATACGAGCAAACAGTTTGAAGAATTTTGTAGAGGTCTGAACATTAAACATGTGTTGAATGCCACTGCGACTCCAAGTGCCAACGGGCAAGTGGAGCGATACAATCGTACAATATTGGCATCGCTTTCTGCGTCGACTGAAGACGAAAATAGGTGGGACGACATGGTGGAAAAGGTCAGGTGGGGTCTGAATTCAACGAGGAATTCAACCACCGGTAAGTCACCATACGAACTACTGTTTGGGTACACTCCCAGAGGAGTGGCAAATGCTGTTTTAGCAAACTAAGTCGCTATAGAACCAACGCACTTGGACAATATAAATGATGTAAGAAGCGAGGTGAAACGGATCACAGAAGCTAAGCAGGCCGAACGAAAGGCTAGATATGATACGCATCGTTGTGCAGGTAACCAGTTCAAGGTTGGGGAGCAAGTGGTGGTGCGAACCTCTGCAACGAACAATCAGGGGCAAAGTCGTAAGCTTCTCTTTAAATATAGCGGGCCCTTTGTCATTACCAAAGTTTTAGATAACGATCGTTACGTTGTTGAGGACACGAGGGGATCTTCTCGATCGCAGAGAAGGTATAAGGGAATCGTATCCCTTAATAAGATGAAGCCCTACCGCATTCATGTTAGCTCGGATTCTGACGAAGAATCTGAAACGAATGAAAAGGATACTTCATAAGAGAGCTCTCCTAAGGGTGCAGGTTCAAACGACAGACGTTGACGTTAAAACCTGACTACGTTGTTTGTTTAGTTTGAAAGTTTTAGTTTCTATGGGCTGTAAGAGAGTTGCATATGATAGTAGTCTCTGTCAAAGATGTAAATTGTGTGGACTGTAAAAGAGTTGTATATGATAGTAGTTTCTGTCGTAGTAGTTGTGTTTGGAAGGGATGCTTGTTATAATATTATTAGAATGTTTAGGAGAAGGCGCATTATAATACTTCTCTGTTTCTACAGGTTTACTAAAAGGACCAATCCACGTGGACGTGTAATACGGTAGCGTAGCCGACTGTGATCTACCCTCAATACTTTGTATCCAACAAACCTGCAGCATATTGTTCGTTATGTTACGAGGGCATTACTCAATCGTTTAGTCATCAGTGGACACATAACAGGCTAGTTATGTGATAATGATATGGAATGATTTTAGAGTCAGTCTCGAACAGAAAGAAGTACTATGTACACGCTTTTAAATGTTATTACCGATATATTTATTAATAAATTATATTAAACAGTTGGGGTTGTTTATAAATGGTTTTTTCTCAATGAAAAAAATTATTTCAAAATAAATAAAAATTTGCTCGATGGATTGTCAAGCCGAATTCAACCACTTTTTCTAGCAAAATATGTCATTTAAGACATTCGTAGCTATTGCTTTTGGAAAATTACACTCGTCTCCTTCGTCGGCTTGTGTAATTTTCGTTGCAAAAGCAACTCATTTCTGAAATGACAAATTTTGTCGGAAAAAATTAACATTAAATTTGCCAAAAAACCGAGTTTTTTGGACAAAAAGCAGGTAATAATTTAGTCCCTAGACATACGATTTTCTTAAGATTTTGGGAAAATAGTTCAAATACTATGAAACTTAAGTGGTATTTTTTTGGCTAACTTTTAATGTACAGTTTCTCTAAAATTAATTTTTCACGTAAAACATGTGAAATAATTTAATTTAAAAAACTTTTTTTTCCAAAACTAATTAGGTACGCAAGTTTTTAACATTCCTAGAGTATTAATTTAAAACCAAAGTTATCACATTATTATCCCAGATAGCATGAAAGTTTTCAGCAAATTTGCCTTTCACTCAACTTTCATTTGCGGACAGGAATTTGCGTTAGCAAATTTTCAGCAAGTTATTTTCGATTGTCCTGACAAAGATGCGCGCGTCGAAAGTAGTTGCGAGTTTGTTCACGCTGTAAACAAAGCAACAGCAGTGCCCGTGGCACCCGCTAACTCATCATTTTACGTTGTTGTGTGTGGTTCTTATATCGTTGTGTTATCTAAATTACAAATTGAAAACAAGTGAACAACCGTTCTCAGTGCATTTGGTAAGTACGGAATGTTCTATTACTTATCTAGTTAATATTATTTTTGCTTAAATAAGTGTTATATTATTAGGGCTATCCTGTTAAATTGAAAATTGATTTATCTTGTTGAATCCTTTCGTCCATGTGCACAGCACTTTGCTGGATTCATGCTAAAGAATTATCACTAACTTAACAGAAAATCTAATTTAATTTAATATTTGACTTTTATAAGATATTAAAATAACCTTTTCATGCAAGCCATCGATTTATTTCATGGTGATTAAAATTAATTAAATTGTGGTATTCAATATTTTTAAATTTTGTAATCTCCACCTCTCGTTAGAAAATCTATTAACAAAGATTTATCCCAATATTGATCCCTCCTTGAGATTCTATTATGTACGATTGTATATTATAGAATAAATATTATTATTTAAAACCACTTGGCTGATGGTGTTTCGCAACAATAATAAAGTCACACGACTACATTACATTATAATTAAGCCACTATCTATTTTCAATCCATACATTTTTAAGGTCTACTTCACTTTAATTATGCTAGTGCCTCTTCAAACAGAGGGAGTCTCAATTCACCAGCCTGTAGCCTACTTTTACACAGTCAATTTTGGTTCGAGTGTCCTTTCTCATTAATTTTCTTCTAAAACAATTTAAATAATAAAATGTAACACTTAAAGGTTGTAATCCTAAGTAGTTGTTTAAATAAGTAATTTAATAGATAACCGTTTATTGTTTTCAGTTATATGTTTTTGTTTCGTACATTATATTTTGTCTTATTAAGTTTTTTCTACAATCTTGTTTAAAATTTGTAAGTTTAGTCGAAATTATATACTATTAATAATGCTTGAAGTCTATTAATTATTTTTTGTTTTTTATTTAATTGCAGTTGCAGTTCGGAAAGTTTACCCCAATGCTACTAATGAAATTATCAAGAAATAGATCATGGGATTCCTTAATCAAGCCAAGACAAGGTTGAGTAGGTGAGTAAGCTAAATTAATTAATTATTTCAAGCTTTTGCTGACATTACACACTTAGTTTGTTGGGTCATGTGTTTAGGCAAGTCATTTTTAAAATGTATAGCATTGCCCACATAACTTTGTTACGGTGACTTTTCCTCTAAAATAATTAGGGGAGCCAATATTTGAGAAACTGTGTTTTTACATGCTATTTCCCTATGTTACAAAACCGATAATATACCCTGTATACTTTTTTACTGGAAAATCTGGGAGACAAAAATCCAGGAGTTTTCAAAAATCATGCTGGGATGTTGTTCTTTAAAACAGTTTTATCAAATATGAATTTTTTATATAACCAGGTATCTCATATAAAATAATGGAAATAATTAACTAGGAGGAATTCATTTGCATAGAAACTTTATTTTAATCTATATACCTATGTATCCTAATACATAATACATAATCCATTCCCATTTTACTGCATTCTGCATTGTCGGATTTCCACACAAACTCTTATACGAAGGGAGTACAACGAAGGAAATAGAGCTCTTGTAGTAAGTACATTACGCTCCCCCATACTTTATCACTCGTACAACTTTCCTACCTTATCGTAAGAAGCTCAAATTACACTATTTTCTTATTCAATGGGACTCCTCCTAATTTTAACTAAATGGGACCTGTTGAGAATAGCAAATTTTAGGTTCATTGCTAACTAAAAACATTGGACTGTGTTTGGAAAAGTTTTAGTACTTATGCGTAGCATGAGCCAACAATATAGAAAGCTGTCATGATGTATTTATACAAATAACAGCATCATATATGTTAACCAAATTATATTTTTCGCCTACCTGATCAGAAAGTGCTTTTTAAATGTCCTGTTTTGAGGGCAGTTAAGGCTTCTTTGCGGGCCTCTTATGTCAAACTTTTTACTGCCCTCTTATGTCAAATACATAACCTCTACACTACTACTAGATGAAACCACTATTTATTTCTGTTAAGTTGGAGATACTGTAAAAATTGTTTTTTAAATTGTCATACTTTGACCACTCCTGTGCATTATCCTAAAAAGATTTTAATCAAAAAATGAAATCATTAGTTTTTAACATTAAAAATATAACTCATTCGTAAAACTTTTAGCAACAGAATATGACGGAAAATGTAATTTCAAACATATTTTTACATAACCTTTAAAAATATAAAAAACATACGTCAAATTTTTCTAGGCTTCTTAGATCATAACTTTGATTTTCATGTCTTCGTCGATAAATTTGTCGTTTGTTTTTTTCTTTTCACAGTGTCATTGTATGTATAAATGGAGGTTGTGACAATTAATTAATAAAAAGAAAATTGTAATTTCAATAAATTATACAATGATAGATTAATTACTCATCCTAATTAAAAGTCATATCCTGTTCCTTTTATTTACCAATAATAATGAAAACATTTACTATACGGCCGTGTTGTATGTAGTGTAATGATTATTAGGTTAATTTAGTTAATAAATTACTAAAAACGTCTGGCGTTATTTTCATTTTCATTCATTCCCTCTAACATATGCCTATTTAATTTACTAATAAGTTACGTTACTGTTTAACTTTTGGAATTAATTTTTAAACTTTCAAACAGGTAGGCGAAAAACTTTTGTATGTCACTCGGACCGAAAAGCATTTGTAGCCCTAAGTTGTCCGCTGCCCTCGCTACGCTACGCTTCGCTCGGGCATCAAACAACTGCGGGCTACAAATGCTAATTTTCTACCCTTGAGACACAATATACTATTTCTTTATTAGTAAAATGAGTATGTGCTAGAATGCAGTAATCTTGCCAGTATTAAAATAAAACGAATGAATTGTTTATGTAAAACGTTATAAAATTTTATTATTTATTTCATTGTTTCTTAATTTTTTAACAATATATTATTTGGTTTTGTAGCTTTAGGAATGTAACGTTCTCCCCAACTTTTCTGTTTCCCTAAACCTACAGCCTTATTTTGTGAATTTTTTGTTCAGGTTATCCCAAATTTTGAATTATCATGGTTCAGATTAACACAAATCCACTGTATTACATATTACTATGCATTATCAAAGTAAGTAAAAAGAATATACAAGTCATTACAATTTTGTGTTTCAGAGAACAAGACAAGCAAGCAGTTGAGGTGGAAGGAGCGGATGTGCACGGATGATACAAATGATAAATAGCAACAAATGATAATACATTCTATAAATATATGATTTATAAATAAATTTTGTCTCTTTATGTTTTCCATAATCGTTGGTTTAAAGATTTTCAGTTATGATTGCTAAAATGTAGTAGTGTTTACTTTGTTTTAAATGTATTTTTCTGATTTCTGATGATAACAATATAAAAACCAAGTGAAGAAATTTGTTGTAAAATTTGTATAAGAACTTCCAATACTGTTAGTACTAAAAATTTACTTGCCAAAATATTCTCAATGTAAAGTTTTTGTTTCAATCCTTGTAACAATGGATAATACTATATTTTTCATAATTTTATAAACTGAAATAAAAATAAAGTTTATTATAGATTTTTGGTAAATATTTGTAATAAATGTTTGGTAAATATTTGTAACAAATATTTGGTAAATATTTGTAACAAATTTTTGGTAAATATTTGTAACAAATTTTTGGTAAATATTTGTAACAAATTTTTGGTAAATATTTGTAACAAATTTTTGGTAAATATTTGTAACAAATTTTTGGGAAATATTTGTAACAAATTTTATTTTCGTAATTTGCTGAAAGTTTGCAGGGACAAGTTTTTTGCAAATATTTTGAACAAATTTGTTGCAAGTTTGTCAAGGGGAAACTTCAATCTTTTCCGAAAATTTTATGCAAATGTTCATGTTTGCGAAGACAATTTTTCTGCAAATATTTTGGTTTGCAAAGGCAAATTTTTTCAAGTTTGCTGGAATTTTTATTTGCTATGTGGGATATTATTTATAAAAAAATGCAACACACGTTTCTTGGGTACACTTGGACGTTAAGCGGCTAGGATCGAAAAACGGTATAATATAAGTGGAATTAATTTGTTTCCATTCTGTTGTTAATTAACGTTAATATAATGTGTAAGTATAACTCTTATATTATTCTTGTAATGTTTTCACCAGGAAAACGCTTATGGAACTTATGTATGAGAATTAAGAATGCCAAACTTAAATTAGTAACGAACAGAATAACTAAAAATATTGATTAGGGAACTGGAGGTACGAGAGTTGACCAGATCAGGATTACGAGAATTGATTAGGTTTGTCTACTACAATTTATTATATATTTGATTAATGAAGAGACTTGATTAAAAAACTTATAATGTTTAAGACTTTTGTTTACTCGAAACAGCATTAATGTATATTTCCTCAATTCAATCGAGTAAGTATTGAGCATTTGCAAAGTAGTTTCAATTTATGTTAAGCAACAAGGCTTTGAGAGAGAAATTAAACTTTTGGACAAATTCGAACGCAATCGAATAACTATATGTAATATATTCGTTGCGGTAACTAAAGTAACCGGATTTAGTGACTTCTCTAATGTAATAGTACCGATAATAAATAGTACTCGAAACTTGCAAGATTGTTATAAAACACCTGAACACTTACTTTGCAATAAATTATAGGTTACCAGAAATAATATCTAGGTTATGTTGATCTCTGTCAAGCTTTTGCTTCACATTCTAGCGTTGAAAACTTATTAAAATGTATATTCATATTATTCACATTCTAACTAACGCCAAGGCTGTAGATAGAATATCTAAATAAATAGCAAGTTTATGATGCTTAAGTAACTGTGGAAGAAGCACACATTATTATAGTTCCTATAATCTGTAGAAAGCTTTGAATAATATATTGTTCTTACCTTTAGATATCGGCGTAAAGCATTATTAATGCTGGATTTAGTATTTCAACTATTTTTGCTCTGAAAGCTCTATTGCTATACCTAGTTACAATTAGTCATGCACTGAAGCGGCTTTTGGCCGAATCACCGAATTCCGAATATTCGACCATTAAAATAGAATTCGAAAAATATTCGGCCGAAGCAAAATAGAAATTTGAGTTTTGATTAATTTTATTGAATACAAAATTGTGTCACAAAATAAAAACATTGGTGTCCGAAAAAATACGTTTCCTATTTTGCTATAATAAAATAATACAAAATTTAAAAAAAGATAAACAGTGTCGAATTATAAAAAACACGATGTCAAAAAAAATTAATTAAAGAACGCTTATTAATAAACTACACGTAATATAATAGCATTTAAAAACATTTCAGTATTTAAGATTTAATTTAATAAGATAAAAAGTAGGGTTTCAGCATTTTCCAGGAGCAATCTAAGTCGAGCACGTGATCGCGGCGTCTCGCACTGCATTTCTTGCACTCGTGATTTCTTTGGCCCAGATTCTTCAATTTATTGATGAATTTCTAGTCGGAACAATATATGTACGCTTCCTTTGCGTCGTCGTCTAGATAGGACTTGAAAATAAACGCTTGAGATGCTAAAAATTAAATAAATGCTGATACTTAATAAATATTAAAAATTTAGATTTTAGAAATAATGAGTTTTTCGGTTCAAATGGACTCAAATAAGTCAAATTGTAACAGAAAAAATAAAAAGAAATCCGCTTCGGCCGACCCAGTACCAAATATTTCATGTTGCTTCGGCCACAACCGAATCTGGAAAAAAATTGGCCGAATGTGCCGAATACCGCAGCAAAACCGAAACTTCGGCGCATCTCTAGTTACAATTATTTACAACAATGGATACCATAGAAACGAAGCTCTTCGAGTAAACAGATCTGAAATACTGAACGCGGCTAAAAAAGCGGGAAAATTTCAAACAATTTAATTTGAAAAACCAACGTAGATTCAACTTACAGGAGTACTAAACAAACATAAAAAAGGCAATTATGTTGTCTTTAGTTCAAGTTGCGTTTTTCCTAATATGTTTTCATCATATAAGTATTTTTAATTAGTTTTTTGTGGTTATTAAATAAATATAAAGAAATAAATAGTAATTTATTTCTGTGTTCTATTAAGCCCAGAAATTATTTTGGACAATGTTTTTTAGCCCCCCGTTCAGGATGCAGTGGAGTTTAAATTAACTATTTAATTTTCTGCAAGCAATTAATGTTTATTAACCACGATATAATTATTTTGAACCTATTGGCTGTCAATAATTAATATTTTCATTTATGACTAACAAATGCAAACCCAAATCCCGACTCTCTTTCTAAATCTAATTGATACTGTACAGTTCGTCAAAACTCTATTTTCATTTTCATCATCAGCGAACGCATGTACGGGATTGAGAAATGTTAGAAAAGTATCATGTAAAATAAAGAAGGGCGCGCTATGTATTCCTGCCCCACCTTTACACGAGTGTTGTCCGCTACAGGCTACGACGCTACATGATTTGCTAGCAGTTGATGCTTTATGACTATGGAGTACACATCGCACCCCTAGTTCATCGCGACAATTATTATTTAATAAAATGTAAAACATTTATTTTTATTTTCGAATTTTTGCTGGGTTATAAACGCAATATTATTATTTTGCAAATATTCCAAATGAATTAAAAGTCAATTCCACAAATAAGGGTAAAATTTCGGGAGAATTCAATATTCAAAAATTAATAAATGCGGTTGTGTAGAAGATTTGTCATTAATATTAATAGGCATTATTAGCTTATACGGCTCATGGATAGGCAAATTAATTTAGAAATAGATAAATCTACCTCTTACATTATTTAAGCAGACTTAATTTAAATGTGTTGAATCATGAATCAGGGGCGGATCCACAGAATTATTTTGGGGGGGGGAAGTTTTTGGAAAAATAATTATTTTAATACATAATAATTAACCAAACATTATTTGTTTCTATCCGATGTATACTTATTTATACATTGAGGACCCCTCCCCAATGTATTTTCCCCCATTCCACCCCCCGTAAATCCGCGCCTGGTTGAAATTATACACCTCTCACATTATTTAAGCAGGCTTAATTTAGATGTGTTGAAATTATGCACAAATATTTTTTAATCTAAACCTTATTCACGTTAATTATTTGTTAAAAGTTTGCCGTGAATTCTCTGATAAAGCCTTGTTTCGTTTTTCTTATTGCCATTAACAAAGCAAACAGGAAGTCTAGGATTAGTTTAAAATTTATATTCATTAAGTTTCGTTACCTAATCCTTAAAGTTATTTTAATTAAACTAAATTATATATATATAATACAGCGCTACAGGCCTTGTAGGCCCTTGGCTTCCTGCATGACTTTCTTCCATTGCTTTCTATCTTGCGCCTTTTCTTCCCATCTCTGTATTTTCAATGTTTGTAAATCTTGCAGCACTTCTTTCTTCCACTCGGACTTTGGTCTACCTCTCCGTCTCCTCCCTCCTAGATTTGCTTCCCATACCCTCTTTGGTATCCTAGTTTCTCCCATCCTGAGTAGGTGTCCCAACCATCCAATCCTCTGTGCTTTTGCAACTCCTACTATTGCTGCCTTCCCATATAGTGCTTTTATTTCCTCATTTGTCCTTCTCTCCCATCTTCCGTCCACCAGTTTTCCCCCAAATATCTTCCTCAGGACCTTCCTTTCCCATATATTCAATGACTTTTGGTCTTGTTTAGTCATTACCCACACTTCACACGCATATAACACTACCGGTTTTATTATAGTTTGGTACACTTTCACTTTCGTCGCTCTCGATATCACTTTACTTGCTATGATGTTTTTAAGTGCAAATACGCACCTATCTCCTGCCGCTATTCTTGCCTTTATTTCTGTACTGTTGTTCAGTCTTCTTTTTATAACCACCCCCAAATATGTTATTTCCTCCACTTCCTGGAAACTGTGTTCAGTATTATTTACTTGTACCCTCAGCTGCTGCATCTCTCGTTCCGTGTCGTCCCATACCATGTATTTCGTTTTGTCTTCATTGATCCTTAACCCCATTTTCTCCCCTGCTGTTACAATCTCTCTTACAACTGCTTTTAACTCCGTCTTTGATCTTGTGATCAATACTATATCATCAGCAAATGCCATACACTGATGATAGTTGTTATAAATTAATCCCTGCCTGATGATCTTAGCTTCTCTAATCACTTCCTCAAGTATTAGGTTAAACAGTAGGGGGGACAACGGATCACCTTGCCTTAGGCCTCTGTTTGTCTCAAATGATGTTGTGAGTTTCCCTTCTATTCTGACTTTATTCTCTGTTTTCCTCAGTGTCATCATGATGAGTCTCACCAGTTTCCCAGGTATATTAAACTTTATTAAGGTTTGGTATAGCTGTTCTCTGTCTATTGTATCGTAGGCCTGCTTATAATCAATGAACAGTAGATGTGTCTGCAATTTGTGTTTGTGACTTGTCCTTTGGATTTCATTTATGGTGTATATCTGGTCTACTGTAGATCTGTCTTTCCTAAAGCCACACTGATATTCCCCAGTTAATGCTTCACTATATTTTGTCATCCTGTTTTTTATGCATATGGCCAATAATTTGTATAATGTGTCTAGAAGAGCAATCCCTCTGTAATTTCGACAGTTCAGCTTATCCCCCTTTTTATGGATGGGACATATTATAGCTTTCTCCCAACTCTCTGGCATTTCCTCCTTCCTCCACACTTCTTTAATAAGTTCTTTGATCAGCCTATTAAGTTTGACTCCACCCCATTTTAGCATTTCTGCCTGCAATCCATCTTCTCCGGGACTCCTATTGTTTCTCATTTTATTAATTATTTCTAGTAGTTCTGTTTCCTCTGGCTCTTCCACATCGTCGTCATTTAGTTCTCTTGGATTGGCTCCCCCTACTCTTCCTTCTTGTCCATTCAGCAATTCCCTGAAGTATTCCGCCCATCGTTCCAACACTTCCTCCTCTCCTCCAACTAGATTGCCATCCTTATCTTTACAGAATATAGTCTTTGTGTTATAATTTTTCTTACAGCCTTTGATTCCTCTGTAGAATGCTCTGACTTCCTTATTCTTAAATTTGTCCTCCAAACCCTCTAACCTTTCTCTACAGTATTTCCTTTTTTTCTCCCTTAACTTCGTTTTACATTTTCTCCTTTGCTCTTCGTATCTCTCCTTACTTCTGGTAGTTCCCGTTTGTATCATGGTTTCTCTTGCTTTCTTCCTCTCCTCAATTTCCTTCCTACACTCATCGTCAAACCATCCTTGTCTGTTTCCTCCAGTACCTTGGCTGTGTTCTTCCACTGCTGCTTTTATAGCTGTTAATAGTGCTGTGTTCATTTCTTCTATCCCCTGTTCTTCATTGTTCCCATTTATCATGCCTTCTATAGAAGTCTTATATTTTTCTTGTACTTCCTTGTTTTCGAAATCCACCTTCATATGTTCCTTCACTTTTCCCTTCTTCTTATTATTCACTGGGATGATTTGTTTTACTTTGGCAGCTACCATAAAGTGATCTGAATCTGCATCCAATCCTCTGTAACTTCTTGTGTCTTTAATACACCTCTTGTTTCGCTTCTCTATTAGGATGTGATCAATCTGGTTGATGTTTCTCTTATCTGGTGTCATCCAAGTCCCTAGGTGTATACGTTTATGATTAAAGAAAGTACCACATACTGCCATATTTTTGTGTTGTGCGAATTGTATTAACAGCCTTCCGTTCTCGTTGGACTCATTGTGTAGGCTGAACTTCCCAATTACCGGTCTATAGATACGCTCCTTCCCTACCTGTGCATTTAGGTCCCCTATAACCATTTTCATATCATGTTTTGGCTTTTCTCTACTTCTCTCTCCATTATATCGTAAAATTCCTCCTTTACCTCTATATCCTTCTCTTCTGATGGGGCGTGTACATTCAGGATACTAATGTTTTGGTATTTGCCTCTTATCCTCAAGCAGCATATTCTCTCTGATATGGGATTGAAATTCACTACTGAACTTTTCATACTGTTGCTGATCATAAATCCAGTTCCTAACTTTCTATCTTTACCACTACTCTTGAAGAATGTGTATCCATTAATGTCACTCACATCATTCCCTTTTTGCTTTGTTTCTTGTAACGCCAGTATGGTTACATTATTTTGTTTCAGTTCGTTAGTGAGGCTCATGATTGCTCCTTCCTCGTAAGTTCCTCTTACATTCCATGTAGCAATAAATAGTACTTTCCCTTTCCAATCGCTCCCGTTTTGTTTCCTTTTTGTTTTAATATCCATTTCTTCCACCCGTTTCAGCCATTTTCCTATTTCATTACCTGTTGGTTTCGTCTTTGACATTTGTTTGAGGTCTCTCAATGTGTACTTTATTCTTCCCCTTTCTTCACTATTTCTCTTCTGTTCTCTCAACGTTTGTGTTTGTATCCTTTCCGTTAGCTCTTCTATTGTTTGATACAGTCTTCTTCTTTCCCTCATCCTTTCTTCCTCTTTCCGTTCTAGTTCCTTCCTTAGTTCTTCTAGTCCCTTTCTTAGTTCTTCTTGTTGCATCACCTTTCTTCCCATTTCCATTGTTATTTCTCTGATCTCTTCCTGCCACCTTTGGATCATGTCCCTAACTTCATTTACTTCCTTCTCCATTGCTATTCCACCTTTATTTGTAAATATTGTCTTTTCGCACGTCGTTACGCCCCCGTGTGAACTCGGCTTTAGTTCCGTGCACTATCAGAACACGCCAATACACCAATCCCCGCGCGTCTTGTGTGTGACGTATGCGTGACACACTACGTGACGTTTCCAGTGACGCTTCACTGACGTTTCACTTACGTCTACGCGGCCATTACCTTATCAGTGCCATTCCACTCGATTTTCCGTTGTTTGCACTGACGCTAATTTAACTTCGGTAGCGTTTCCTTGTTTATCCACGGTTGCACTACACTCTATTTTCACTTCACTGACCTTAATACCAATTAACACCCACTCCACTTGATATACGGTTGTGTTTTATGTGAGCCAGGACTGCATACGTGACAGTTCCCTGACGTCACCAACCATCACCAACTAAATTAGTAAAGTTTATATTGCACAGTTAAGCATATACTTCAGCGACGATGTCTCAATGTCCTGCTGTGATGAAATGCATACTCTACCTAGCTTTAATGCACCAAATCAGCATACTGCAATGTATTCTCAGCGTAGCCTTCTGTTAAGATATATCTCCTTGTAACACTACAAGGATATATAAATGCAAGAACTCTAATTAGAACGGCGACATGAAAAATTAGGCCTTTTATCATATATTTATGTAAAACCCAATTGGTAGTGTAATGTCTAGAGTGCTGGACTCTCACCCAAGCGGCCTGGTGTCGATTCCCGGTGCTTGCAAATCTAGTTAAGGTTTTCTGCAGTTTTCCTTAGCTGTGACACAAATGTGGGATTTGCGCTGTTCAGTCGGCTGCAGCCGCACTTAGGGCCTACGTAATAATAACAATCGCCCCCTCCCTCCCGCACAAGCTTATAGCTTCTGGGGCCTGGTTTCCAGGCTACGGGTTGTAGCAATTATTATTATTATTATTATTATTATTATTATTATTATTTATAGTAAATAATTAAAATGCAGTTAGTATAATTTCATTTTAACTTATTTACTGCAACATTTAATTTGTTAAAAAGATAAATTTAATGTATTTAAGAAAATAAATTAAATAGTTAATTTTTAAATAAGTAATTAAGCAAATACTCGAAATGTGTGCCATTGTACTGGTACTTTTTCTTAAACTTAAACTATCGATTGGATTTCTTTCTCCACTCCACCATATTTTAAATATAGTATAGAATTTAAAAGATTGAATTTATTATAATGTGGCAAAAAAACAAGCATAGGAACGATTTGGATAGCTTTCCGTTTTAATAGTGTTCTAAATAAAAGAACGTTGTGAAAATGCTTATGAGAACGTTCGCGAACGTTCACGCATGATAAAACCGTATCAAAAGAATCTCGTTCTCATAATAATTCTCGAGAATAATAAAGTACAAACAAGCATAAGCAAGAACATTAAAAATCGGAAACAAAACCAAAACGCAACACGCAAAATGTACAGTGTTATGCTGTCGGCGACGGGTGTTCAAAAGACACTTTTATAAGCATAGTTTGCACAATTTATGTGTTTGAAAGCATTGACAAGAAATTTGAGTTACCACCCGGTAGCACCTCTTTTGTTTTTTGTTCTAGGTATATAAGAACTTTTTAATTAATGTTTTTTTTATTTTTTTGTGCATATAGTGACATGTTTGTAGTTTTTAAAATCTATTACTTGTGCATGCGGTGGCTGGACACTTCGCCGACCGGATTCAATGACTATCGCGGACACTGCGATTAACTTAAATTCCGAAACCAAAACTAATTAACCTGTTGATCGATTCTAAAATGGTTTTTACATATATGCTTTCCATATGTTTTCTACAATATGACTTTATGGTAGGTTAGGTTAGGTTAGTTTTCACGGTCGGCAAAGTGTTCACCGATTGCGGTCGGCGTAGTGTCCACGGTCGATAAAGTGTCCAGTAGCAAAATTTATTTTAAGGATTGATAGATACTTTATATACATACATCCTTATTAGGGTTAAAGATTATTAAAATTAAACTTTTATTATAAATTCGTCACGCAGAGCTTTTACAAATTACACCCACGTTTACTTACTATTAGCATGTGAGATAATTCGATACATAACGAATTCAAGCATCCTTCAAATTTATAAGGGCGATATTTTACCACTAATCTCTAACAAATTGCTTGCAAATCGCATGACCACATCGACATTAAGCTAATCAAAATAATTAATGTACAACTCCCAGACGAAATAAATATGTTTCCCACTTAAAGGTTTAAGCTGTATACGGTACGGTTACATCGGAACACAAAAACTGAAATCTCCTTCAAATTTTCCTTTCCAAAATTCGCTTCATTAATTTCGTCGGCGGTACAAACAAGCTACTCTCCGATTGCTAGTGCAAGCATTCACATAAAAATTAAATTTCGTATCTTCAAAATTTAAAAAAGGGCGATTATATTCCAGAAAGTTCTATCCAACCACAAGTTAGGCCTGACATCATTATAACCAATAACAAGGATTGAGCCAAGCTATGTCTCAGATTTTCTCGAAACATGCAGGCAAGATACATAGGAATGGATGAATTTATCCAAATGAAACCAGATCCCTAGTGCAATTACGGTTAATAAAATATAAAATATGGTTTCGAAGGTGATAATTTATTTTTAGTAACATTTGGTATATAAAAGGTTTCGCTCAAAATAAACACAGTATTTTCTTGAAAGGGAATAATAAATTATTGTATATTTATGACACAAAACATTTAGCAGTATGCTTCAAACAAATACTTTTTGTTTAAAATAATTCTGATGGCTATTATCATAAATAAGGTGAACTCAATAGTGGTCAAATGAGTAACTTGATACATGTGTGAAACGATTTTATTTTTGCACAAAGCAATAAACCGTATATCGAAATTTAGTTGAAATAACATTTTTTTTAGCTATTTAAGGCTCATGAATAGACTAAGGCTATTTACTTGGCTACACGTACTAAGGAGAAATATTCTCTTTTATACAATAACCGAATTTAACATTAAGAGAACGAATTAAATAATCATACTAGCAAGCTCGTTACTCTCCATGGACTTAACTACGAAATTTTGAAGCATAAATAACTTTTAATTGGTGTATGTGTATGTGTTAAGTATGGTGTTACAGGACTGGTCTCGATCGGTACGGTAGAAACGAGTTATATGCAGAAGGACTATCTAGCGGCGGTCCACTAAAGTCCTACAAATTTAAATTTAAAAATAAATTGTGAGTTCAGTAATTTGAACATTATGAGACTACACAAAGTACAAAAATATAAAAAGCATTGAAGAAATCGCTTTTATTTAAAAATGAACTAAAAATAATTTTCTTTGGCCTCAGTGTTAATCAATCAGCTTTCCATAAAAGCGTAGGGCGCTTAATTAACTTCAGCAAAATATCTTTTCGATCAACTTTCACATACAGTTTATCCAGATGTGAATAAGACTTTTACAATATTGTTTCACTTAATTTGACGCTCAATACTGTATTGAGAATTCGTTGTACTATGGAAAAATTAAAAAAAAAACTTTTCTGCTTAAAACAGCACTAGAAATAAAAAAGATTTTTATTTTTTTTCTTTCATAATTAAAATTCATTACTATACATGACTATTACACAAAGAGATGTCTGTTTTTTCAAATTATCGGTATTTCACCCAAAAAATTACCCTAACCCGTAAATTAATATATGAGATGCTATTTATAAAATGCAGTTTATAGCTCTAAAAATCTAGCAACCTATTTAATAGTGTAATTATTGTGTTATTAAAATTTAAAAGTGGCTCTTGCGGATATGTTTCTGTAAAGATTTTCAGTCAAGCAAGATCATTATCTACGACCACTTTAGAAAGTTACACATTTCGCACAATCTAGTAACCGCGAAAATGACTTATTGCTCATAATCTCTAAACTGAACTGAATAGTTCTATTAAAATGCCATAGATGTCAGCACATGCAATATTATAATATGTGATGCGGACAGCGAAAAGGTACCTAAAGTCGGATACGTGAATTTTCAGGAGAAGCGAAATAAGAGGTTGGGGTCAACAAATGGTGTTTTTATTTTTTATGAATTGTGATACGATAGTAGGTATTGGGACCATTGGCCAGCCCCCCACTCCTTTTATGCAAATGACCCGCGATCTAATTAATATTCAAATAAGGCGTGGTCTAATTAAATGCGCGAACTAAATGCGCGAATTAAATTAATTGATCTAATTAAATTAAATTAAATTAATTCACGGTATCATTTACATATCTCATCTATCATTTACATATATCATTTCTAATATGCATGCTCGAATTAAATTAATTCAGGTATCGTTTGCATATCTCATCTCTCATTTACATTTATCATTTCTCATATGGATGCTCGAATTAAATTAATTCACGGTATCATTTGCATATCTCATCTCTCATTTGCCTAGCTTATTTTTTTATATGCATGCGCGAATTAAATTAATTCACGGTATCATTAGCATATCTCATCTCTCATTTACATTTATCATTTCTCATATGCATGCTCGAATTAAATTAATTCACGGTATCGTTTGCATATCTCATCTCTCATTTACATTTATCATTTCTCATATGGATGCTCGAATTAAATTAATTCACGGTATCATTAGCATATCTCATCTCTCATTTACATTTATCATTTCTCATATGCATGCTCGAATGGAATTAATTCACGGTATCATTTACATATCTCATCTCTCATTTACATATCTCATCTTTCATATGCATTCACGAATTAAATTAATTCACGGTATCGCTTGCATATCTCGTCTCTCATTTACATAACTCATATCTCATTTGTACATCTCATTTTTATATATCATTTGCATCTGTCATCTCTCTCTCATAAATTTATTTTAAAATAAATCTTATGTTGTTATTCCTAATTGATATTTAAATATAGATCTATAGGTCATCATGTAATTCGGATTAGAATACTGTAGAGCATTATTTTTAAAATTCAAAAAACATTTTCTGTATTTATAACTGTTTAAGAAGTTACTTCAAACTGATGTTTTTGCATGAAAATACGTACAAGTCATGTTGTTTTCGATATTCCTTAAAACTGCTTTCAACCATAAATAAATAAAACGCTCTTACAAATGACTGAACATTTCAAAGGAATTTAGATTTTCTAAATAATTTGTTAAGAGATCGTCATCTTAAAAGCGGTATAAATTATTGTTTTAAATGACAACTACTCACCCTTGTATTAATCTGTATAAGTTAGATGTGTAGAAAATTTGAATACGGGTTAAGTACATTATCTATTTAGCTGATTCAATAAAAATTTCGTTATTTTTAAATTTCCTAACAAGGGTTCAGGGTTCTTTATCTGTTTTAGAATATTCAAAGACAATATATGTATAAATTATCGTGAGACTCCTGCTCTATATAAAACGCCATATATAAAATTAGAGATAAAAATTTATCCTGTGTATTGGTGAAAACTCAAATATTCACGGAAATATAACAATCGGTACATATAACGATACTAATCAGTCTAACGCGGAATATATATTTTATATTATACAAACGGAGGGAAAAGAATAGGTACAATCCGATTATGTTCATACCAGGCTCACCATGATTATTATAAACAACTTAACAGAATAAAAAGGGCGATATGAATATAACTTATAGGATTTAATGAAACTAGAAAAATATCGATATATATCCTGCGTTGAGAAAATAATTATACTAGGCGTTTAAATGTTTAAGTTCATCATAGCTTACATCTTCTAAAATATGAGCGTTATACACATGTTTGAAATTCAATTCATCTCGCTTTAAGAGAATAAGTAAGTTAGCGTTGTCCTTAATCAGATGTTTGGGAATTTTTGTATATGTTTGACCTAAATAAAACGAGTCAACACCCTTTATGCCTACCCATGCTAAAATATTGTTTATTTTTTCTTGTTTGTCACAGATAATATCGTCGAGAATGAATACTGAATTAGGTTTCACATCATTAGGGGTGATTACATCATCGTTTTCGCCATATTTAGGTTGAAATAAAGACTTGGCGTATAGGTAGATATTTTCAAATTTTAATTCGTTTTCATTAATTAGTAGACCTAACAAGGCATTAGTTTTACCACAAGAAGAAGGTACACTCAAAATTGCTCTACAGGAAACAGGTAAAAGCTTACCATGCTTCTTATCACCATCGGAATATTATCGAGAAACACGATCGTCTAAGTTAAATATATTTAGCGACTTCTTTTGCTTAATAATTTTCATTATGGTATGTGTATATGTCTAGTCACAGTTTCAGCAAACGCATTGTATTCTATCAACGAATCATGTAAAATTAAGCAGTATGGTTTAGTTGTATCAGAAAGTGGGTTGACCGACTCAAACTCTAATCTCTAAATTCATGAATACCTTATACACACGATATAACTACGATGTAAGATTACGAGAGGGTACATGAAGAAAAGGGATGTTGTAAGTCGGTTCTTGATTTCTTAAAACATTACTCGAATATCAAAAAATTCGTAACGGCGATGAATAGGTTTAACACTATCAACAGCTCATATAAAGGAAATGTTAGATTGTTAACAGTTTATGAGCATTAATCAAAGACTATTCTATAATGATGTATTATTTATTTTAAAGTTGTACTACATATATTCAACTAATCTGAATATACGATAACGGATACTCATTATACTTCTATGCACACAATCGAGGTATCAGTACACTCCAACCACGTGATCAAGATTGTAGTATTCAAATCAAGCTTCCTAGCCCCTATACAAGTATTCTAGAACACAGAGTATTCATCACTAAACGTATTCTTCATATATGAAATCATAAAGTTCGAGTCTAACTACTGACGAGGTGAAAGAATAGGTGCAATCGGTTTATGCCCATACCAGGCTCCCTATGGTTATTATAAATGTCTTAACAGAATAAAAAAAGGGTGAAATGAATATAACTTATAGGATTTAATCGAACTAGAAAAATATTGATATATCCTACGTTGAGAAAATAATTATACTATGTAAGCATCGATACGCTACATATGATTGCGAGCCTGAGTATAAGCATAAACCCTATACAACAGATTTTTATCCCTTTTTCATTATATCTACTACAGACGAGGTGAACGAATAGGTACATTTAACATGCGTATGCTACAATTATCTAATTTTCTAGTTTTCTAGACGTAATGTAATTTTGAACAGATTTTAACCCTTTTCGTTATATCTACTACCCTTGTAAGCGATTTCTACATATACGTTCTTATTGTTTATACACCATATATCGAGTGTTTTTTTAAATTTGACGTCAACGTAGGCTGTGAATAGTCGATTGTGAATTATTTAAACACGTGAGTAATTTGAACGTTTTGACAATGACATTTATTAATACAATCAAGATCCGTTCACAATCAACTACCCATAGCCGCCTTCGACGTCAAATTAAAAAAAAACACTCGATAGATATTCGTAGCATCTAAAGTAAACTCTTATTTAAACGTTATTTTACAATATATCATACATTTCAGCAACTCGTATGATTATCCCTCTCTATCGTAACCCCGTATGTAAGGACATTATTTTAAATACTATTTCATACATGTAAATAAACATTTCTTTAAAGAGTTTGTTAGGTCACCTAATCTGTTATAATATTACTATGATATTAGATCTCGTCGATTACAGTTTTACGATTAGGACATACTTAGTAGGTTATATGTGCTAAGTAAAATAATAAACAGATATTTCGAAAATTTTATGCATTCTTGAGAGAACGGGGTATAATATTTAAAAACACACTGTAGAAAACATATCGGCAGAGAAAGGGAATACATAAATATAGTATGTTTTGTATGATGAGTTGTCGTCAGTTTAAAAGAAATAAGTTCGTCGCCATATTTAAACGCTATTTTACAATATATCATACATTTTCAATAGCTTCGAAACACGCAGGTATGTAATAATATACTATATACTCTTGTAGAATATTCATTGTATCTATAGTAATGAGTTGTTACCGGTTGTTTAACAAGCGTATGCTACAATTCTCTAATTTTCTAGTTTCTAGACATAATGTAGTTTTGAACAGATTTTAGCCTTTTTCGTTATATCTACTACCTTGTAAACTGTTTCTACATATGTGTTCTTATTGTTTTTGCACCATATAGACATGAAACGATAACTTTGCGTACTAATATATGAAGATAATATAATGTATAACGCCTGATAAATAAAATTGAAATTATTCTTATTCTTTTACAATGAAATTTGTTTTGAAAAACACGATGAAACGTTATGTATATTAATGCAGGAGTACTGTTAACGCATTCATTATTTAGAGATTAACTTATAAGTACACTATCTATTTAGCTGATTCAATAAAAATTTCGTTATTTTTAAATTTCCTAACAAGGGTTCAGGGTTCTTTATCTGTTTTAGAATATTCAAAGACAATATATGTATAAATTATCGTGAGACTCCTGCTCTATATAAAACGCCTTATATAAAATTAAAGATAAAATATTAAACCCAATTTTTTCTACTTTTCTAGACGTAATGTAATGTTGAACTGATTTTTAACCTTTTTCGTTATATCTACTACCCTTGTAAATGATTTCTACATATGCCTTCTTACTGTGTATAATTTTGCCCCATGTAGATATTCGTCGTATCTATAGTAAACTCATATTTTAAAGTTATTTTACAATATATCATCCATTTTCAATGGTTTCGAAATACGCAGATATGTAATAATATACTATATACTCTTGTAGGATATTCATCGTTGAATTCTCTTACTCTTACAATATCTATAGTTATGAGAACCTTGAAGACTTAACCTGGAGAAATAAAACAGAGAAAAATATTTTACTTTTTATTGTAACTAGTTAACTTATATACTAACATACAAATATACAACAACAAAATAGAAAAGTATACTTGAGGGTAACAAAGAAGTCCTGGACGCGGTTATCTATAACGTACGTCATATGTCTTGTAATACATCTTTATAACTTTGAAACTCTACATGATTTCCTCTTACAATATCTATAGTTTTGAGAACATTGAAGACTTAACTTGGAGAAATAAAATGGATAAATATTTTACTTTTTATTGAAACTAGTTAACTTATATTCTAACATACAAATATAGATATAAGGATGATTTATTTTTGAATGAATTAATTTATAAGTTTACTAAGGAAACTATTGTAGATTTACAGAACGACCTTGATTTAGATGATAGACTTAAATTTATTACATCTGGACATAATGTATAATAAATATAATATAATAAATGTCTTTAAAACTTATTGTTTTTATTACATCACAGGTTAGAGCATACGAATATAATTTAGGTTAAATTAGGTTAGAGCCTATGAATACATTTTTAGGACAGAACGTAGGGAGCAGAGTAATTACAAAACAACATACTTTTATACAAGAACGTTTATTGATACGAGTAGTTTCGACGCTACTTAAAACATAATACATAACTTATATATAATATCTATTAAAATACTACATTTCGTATACACTAATAATAGTACTACATACCCGACTATAAAGTAAACATGGTAAGTATAACAACAGTTTAAAAGAATAGATAGTAAATATAACTATATCTAATTATTTTATAAAATACTATGTTAACTAAGAGGTAATATACAGAATATATACGCCTGTATTCGACCTCTAGAGGGTTCATAAGACTAGACTAGACCAGACCAGACCTGACCGGACCGGACCGGACCGGACCGGACCAGACCAGACCAGACCAGACCAGACCAGACCAGACCAGACCAGACCAGACCAGACCAGACCAGACTAGACTATAGATGATAAACTTAAATTTATTACATCTGGATATAATGTATAATAAATAGAATATAATAAATGTCTCTAAAACTTATTGTTTTTTATTACATCACAGGTTAGAGCGTACGAATATAATTTAGGTTAATAACTGCCTTGCTCCTCAAAATAGCCATTAACTGCTGACATCACTTCTTCATCGTTGGAAAATCTTTGACCACTGAGCCATTTTTTCACGTTTGTGAACAGAAAATAATCCGAGGAGGCTAAGTCTGGCGAATATGGTGCATGAGGTAGCAATTCAAACTTTAATTGATTAATTTTGGCCATTGCAATAACGGATTTGTGAGCTGGCGCGTTGTCGTGATGAAACAACACTTTCTTGTTACCGGCCGTTTTTGCTGGATTTCTTCGCTCAAACGTTGCAATAAGTTTGCATAATACTGGCCGTTGATAGTTTTTCCTTTTTCGAGATAGTCAATAAAAATTATTCCACGCGCATCCCAAAAAACCGACGCCATAACCTTGCCTGCAGATGTAACGGTCTTCGCCTTCTTTGGAGCCGGTTCTCCCTTTTGAGTCCATTGTTTCGATTGTTCTTTTGTCTCGGGTGAAATGATAGACCCATGTTTCATCCATTGTTACGAAACGGCGCAAAAATTCTGCTTTGTTGCTGTGAAACTTCGCTAAACACTCAATTGAAACATTTTCACGACACTGTTTTTGCTCGAGTGTGAGCAAACGCGGCACCCATCTTGCACACAGCTTTTACATGTCCAAGTTTTCAGATAATATGCGATGTACCGCACTTTTTGAAATGCCCGTACTGTCTGCTACCTCGCGCACTTTCAGTCGACGATCATCAAGTACCGCTTTGTGGATTTTCTTCACCATTTCTGGAGTCGTCACCTCATTTGGTCGACCACTGCGATGCTCGTCTTGACAGCTCGTACGGCCTCGTTTAAACTCAGCTACCCAAAATTTAACTGTTGTAAACGAAGGAGCAGACTCACCCAGAGTAGAATCCAGTTTAGCTTTTATATTGGTTGGGCTGAGGCCTTTCAAATAAAAGTATTGTATCACATAACGATGACCAATTTTCTCCATTTTCACAAATTCACTGACAACATTCACTATTGATGGCTGCCAAACAAATACTGAACAACTTGGCGCTTTCAAACTTGAAACATATGCTTTATAGACTGCGTACTTTCCAATACAGTGATATTTTCAAACAACTACCGCCACCTCTTGGTCAGGTCGGGTACTTCTGGGACCACCCTCGTATTATACATTATATCCAGATGTAATAAATTTAAGTCTATCATCTACAGTCTAGTCGGGTCTGGTCTGGTCTGGTCTGGTCTGGTCTGGTCTGGTCTGGTCTGGTCTGGTCTGGTCTGGTCTGGTCTGGTCTGGTCTTGTCTGGTCTGGTCTGGTCTGGTCTGGTCTGGTCTGGTCTGGTCTGGTCAGGTCCGGTCCGGTCCGGTCCGGTCTGGTCTGGTCTGGTCTGGTCTGGTCTAGTCTGGTCTAGTCTAGTCTTATGAACCCTCTAGAGGTCGAATACAGGCGTATATAGTCTGTATATTACCTCTTAGTTAACATAGTATTTTATAAAATAATTAGATATAGTTATATTTACTATCTATTCTTTTAAACTGCTGTTATACTTACCATGTTTACTTTATAGTCGAGTATATAGTACCATTATTAGTGTATACGAAATGTACTATTTTAATAGATATTATATATAAGTTATGTATTATGTTTTAAGTAGCGTCGAAACTACTCGTATCAATAAACGTTCTTGTATAAAAGTATGTTGTTTTGTACTTACTCTGCTCCCTACGTTCTGTCCTAAAAATGTATTCATAGGCTCTAACCTAATTTAACCTAAATTATATTCGTATGCTCTAACCTGTGATGTAATAAAAACAATAAGTTTTAAAGACATTTATTATATTATATTTATTATACATTATGTCCAGATGTAATAAATTTAAGTCTATCATCTAAATCAAGGTCGTTCTGTAAATCTACAATAGTTTCCTTAGTAAACTTATAAATTAATTCATTCAAAAATAAATCATCCTTATATCTATATTTGTATGTTAGAATATAAGTCAACTAGTTTCAATAAAAAGTAAAATATTTATCCATTTTATTTCTCCAAGTTAAGTCTTCAATGTTCTCAAAACTATAGATATTGTAAGAGGAAATGATGTAGAGTTTCAAAGTTATAAAGATGTATTACAAAACATATGACGTACGTTATAGATAACCGCGTCCAGGACTTCTTTGTTACCCTCAAGTATACTTTTCTATTTTGTTGTTGTATATTTGTATGTTAGTATATAAGTTAACTAGTTACAATAAAAAGTAAAATATTTATCTGTTTTATTTCTCCAGGTTAAGTCTTCAAGGTTCTCATAACTATAGATATTGTAAGAGTAAGAGAATTCAACGATGCATATCCTACAAGAGTATATAGTATATTATTACATATCTGCGTATTTCGAAACCATTGAAAATGGATGATATATTGTAAAATAACTTTAAAATATGAGTTTACTATAGATACGACGAATATCTACATGGGGCAAAATTATACACAGTAAGAAGCCATATGTAGAAATCATTTACAAGGGTAGTAGATATAACGAAAAAGGTTATAAATCAGTTCAAAATTACATTACATCTAGAAAAGTAGAAAAAATTGGGTTTAATTTTTTATCTCTAATTTTATATAAGGCGTTTTGTATAGATCAAGAGTCTCACGATAATTTATTGTCATATACTGCCTTTGAATATTCTAAAACAGATAAAGCTATCCATGTTAGGAAATTTTAAATAACGAAATTTTTATTGAATCAGTTAAGTGGTGAGAACTTATAAGTGAAGCTCGCTAGCAGCGCTCAGCAGCTACATTAAGGTTTTCCCCAAAACACTCTTCACTGTAAAAGAATAATTTTATTTATCAGGCAGTATATTATTTTCATATATTAGTACGACTTCATAATGTCACCCTATAACGTCATCGGGATAAAAGATGATCGTTGATGAGTTTCAGTACGTCATAGTTGAGTCTAATGCCTTTTACTTTACATACTGGATGCTTGTATAGTATAATTATTTTCTCAACGTAGGATATATATATCGATATTTTTCTAGTTTGATTAAATCCTATAAGTTATATTCATATCGCCCTTTTTATTCTATTAAGATGTTTATAATAATCATGGTGAGCCTGGTATGAACATAAACCGATTGTACCTATTCTTTTCTCTCCGTTTGTATAATATAAAATATATATTCCGCGTCAGACTGATTAGTATCGTCATATGTACCGATTGTTATATTTCCGTGAATATTTGAGTTTTCACCAATACACAGGATAAATTTGTATTTCTAATTTTATATATGGCGTTTTATATAGAGCAGGAGTCCCACGATAATTTATACATATATAGTCTTTGAATATTCTAAAACAGATAAAGAACCCTGAACCCTTGTTAGGAAATTTAAAAATAACGAAATTTTTATTGAATCAGCTAAATAGATAGTGTACTTATAAGTTAATCTCTAAATAATGAATGCGTTAACAGTACTCCTGCATTAATATACATAACGTTTCATCGTGTTTTTCAAAACAAATTTCATTGTAAAAGAATAAGAATAATTTCAATTTTATTTATCAGGCGTTATACATTATATTATCTTCATATATTAGTACGCAAAGTTATCGTTTCATGTCTATATGGTGCAAAAACAATAAGAACACATATGTAGAAACAGTTTACAAGGTAGTAGATATAACGAAAAAGGCTAAAATCTGTTCAAAACTACATTATGTCTAGAAACTAGAAAATTAGAGAATTGTAGCATACGCTTGTTAAAGAACCGGTAACAACTCATTACTATAGATACGATGAATATTCTACAAGAGTATATAGTATATTATTGTCACAAACGGAAATATTTATACTTAAATATTTTATTTACAACTCAACATCTCTTCCGTTTGTGTAACATAAAGCATGCAAGGCCACATTCAGTTGCCTACGCTAGTTCAGCAGCTGCCGTCTCGCGACCGGCATGTACAAGGTCTTCTTAGAAGCGCGCTCGCTTCGCCCACCATTGCATCCGTTGGCATGCAATATCTACTCCTACTTCCTCCGTCGAGGCGAGGCATCCCACACGATGTGCCTGCAGGTGTGCATTCCTTCCAGTGAATTCACCAACACTTCCGCCCAGCTGCAGCTTCGTACCAGGCACCGACAGCGCGCATGCAATCAACCCACAAACTTACCGAGAACTTCTGCCTACGGATTCCAACTACGATACGAATTACTTCCTCATTCGGCAGTATATAACCAGCTTGCTTGAGCTATTCAAACCAGTCAGTTTCCATGACTCCGACACTACATCTACAAGCAAGCTGGTGAGTACTCTTTTAATTAATAAATGCTTAGTGCTTAAATTGAGTGGGCGGCGCTTAATCGCCCACTCTATGCAGAATTATGGGGAGTTGTGTCCAGGCTTCCCCGGCTTAGTTACCAGGAGGTTATCTCCTATATGCTTAGTCTGTAGACCTAGTGCTGTGACAGGGTTCCCACCTTCCCTGTATTGTAGTAGTTTAGGAGGACATATACGTCCTCACCATATTGTCAACATGTAAACCTTTTGTACTCTGTTTATTGTCAACATGTAAACCTTTTGTACTCTGTTTATTGTCTTAGTATATAGTTGTTTTTTACAACTTGTGTTTGATTCCTTTCTACCTCTGACTACGTTCCCCAGTCACGCAAACCCCACGTGACATTGTGATGGAGGCGCCGTGCTTCTTTTCCCGATAAACCTTTCGCACCACCCCATTGTGATGGGGGTGCCTGCTTCTATTCCGAGATACCCTCTTGCACCCTTTTTGTACTACTTACGCTTTTTTTAACCACACTACTTGTGGTGGACGGCCGTGCTTCTTTTCCCGATAAACCTTTCGAACCACCCCATTGTGGTGGAGAACCGTGATTCTTTTCCGGATAAACCTTTCGTATTTTTGCTTCATTCTATTTCCCCTACGAGTTTTTTTTAACCACCCCACTTGTGGTGGAGGCCTTACTGTTTCCGGATAACTCTTCGGTATTTTCGTTTTATTTCCCCTACGAGTTTTTTTAACCGTGTTGCTGTACCGGTCTACCCCTTCGTATTCTCATCGTCCCAATCATGGTGAGACCCCACCCTCGGCGAGTTGTTTTGAACACCTTGCGGAACCACTCGTTTGTTTCTTTTCTTTTTGCTGACTTCTCTGGACTGGAGTCCCCTTTTGATTACGCCTTAAAGATGCAATATTCTGGTCACTGGTTTTCCCCTGCGAATTGTTTTTACCTCATTGTTTTCCTCTAAGATTGACCATTCTCGTACGCTAATTTTGCAGTACCACGTTTTTTCTCTTTAATAATGTCATCTTTTTCCGTTTTCATTTCCTTGTTAATTTCGATTCTTTCTATCCCTTAAAATCCTTTAATATCTCACTAATATTAACGTTTCAACAACACACTATAAATTTTACTAAGTTTTTCCGTAAATTATTTTTTGGCCCTAACGATATTATGATGACTTTTAGCTATGTCCTATTTCGGCAATTCCTTTTACAATTTTATATTAACTTTTTGTTTTTAAAACCCGTCTTATTTATTTTTTCGCAAGATTTTAAAGCCACTTTTAAAACCTTTTATGAATATTTTTATCTATGCTTCATTGTCCTTTTTCTTTATGTCAATATTTTTCGTATTAGTTTTAAAATTAACGTTAACTTTACACAACGGTTAATTAGTGTTTTTCTCTTGCATTTTCTCTTGTTAATTGGATCACGATATCTTTGCACTAGCGGCAGGTTATGCTCTCCCAGCGTCCATGCATGACCTTCGCACCTAACATGGCATATTTACCATACGTCTACTATGATACTGAATAGCACTTACGTTTCTTTTTTTTAACCAGTATTTATATCTTTTCATCATAAATTTCCTTATTTTTTTTACGAGTTTCATCCGTTTTTTTTAAGAAGAGGGGGAAAAGAGTATAACTCGCAGTATCTATCCCTTTCTTGTTTGCTTTTATAATTACTTCTTGGTGTACCTTTGTACAAATATTTTCAAAAATCCGCTGGAGACAGTCTATTTCGTTTATCAATTTTCAACAAGGGCGGAGACGTCCCGCCACAATTAAAATTACCAAATTGTATTATTCTTTTGTGTCTATTCATGTTTTCTGGTTTATTTTGGCTGTATTTGCTTCTCGCGAATATTTAAAATATATTCGAATATTCCTTTTGTTTTCGTTCCCTATTTCTTAGAATTAAGAACTATTTCTTTTTCTTACAAGGTCTCTTAAAACCGCCAGCTTCGCATTTCGTATATCGGTCTTTATCTCTTAACTACGATCCAAAAACGAGCAGTCCTTTTAAAAGACCATTCTGGTTGTCTTATACCAAGCCAAATTGAGTAGTTCCGTTTACAACTACAATTTCATTTCTGAAAATGATTCTAGGAATGTCTTCTCTCAATAAAGAATGTCGTAATTATGCAGGTTGCACAGTACAGCTGCGCGCAATGACATTGAAGGTTTTCCATTGAAATTCATATCAGATTCCGCCTTATCTAAAAGTGCATTCCTTCGTTCAACTGCATAGTCAGCTCAAGTTCCCCAACTATTTGATTAATTTTAATTTCCCTATTATGATATTCACGATCGTATCTCTTTCTTGTTATTGTTAATGTTTCCCACTGTAAGCTAATTAAGATATTGTTCCAAATATCTTTTTATTTTCTTTATTTAATGCCTTTCGCGTTTTTCTTATTCAATCTTATCGTCAATTGACGCGTTCTCTGTCAACGTGAATAAATTCCGAACTTATAGTTTATTTTTCTTTCGGCCTCATGCACGCAGTTGTTCCGATCTTACATTTTTATTTCCGGCTACGCCTATTATTCTAAAGTTCTATTTGAATCGTTTCATTCGAACACCACTTGCATCTGTTCAACGTTTCGTCATAACCTTGATGTGATTTCACTCGGATTCTAATTTATATTTATCACGCAAGCTGATAATGGACACCTGGTGTAGATTTATTTCAGTCATATAACGAGTGCAAGCATTTAAATGCAACGACTATTCCAATCATTTTTTAATTTTTCTTTTATAATGAATATTTGTCCTGATTTTTCCTACTTTATTTTTCTTAAATATTATTTTCATACGCGTTATTATACTCGAATTTCCCTTGTTATGAATAAATAGTTAGTTTCTTTCCTATTTTTGATGTTATTTGACAGTCCGGTGACTACATAGATCCAACAGGTCCAACCTACATATTACAATCTTTGAATCATTTTTAATTTTCTTTTATTGTTCATGATTGTCTTTTTTTATTTTCGGTTTATGGAAATTGAATATTTCCGCATTATTTTGTTTCAACTAGTTTCTTTCGCATTTTTTTTGACCTTACCTTACCACAAACAGTTTCCACTTATTCTTGGACGTGATCTTTGTTGCCTACCCACTTAGGGTCTTAGTTTTTTTTTACATTTCTCTGGAATATATTCATTTTGAGACGCATTAGTACTTTCATAAGTCCGAGTGCATCTCATAAAAGCGTAGTCAACCTAAAAACCCCCTTTTTTTTCTCTCCCTTTCATACCAGAAACCCTGGTTAACAACAATGGTTGTTGTTTTTGCATTTATACCTTTCTTTATCTCTTTATACCTTTAAGAACGTTTGAATTTCCAGTAATTTACTGTTAGTAAAGTACTTAAGGCTACTTTCCATTAAAATTATTTCTTCTCTTTTTGAATATAATGTATTTTAATTATGAATTTCTTCGAACTAAACATTGTTCGCACACACGTTATTAAATAATGCTCTGTCTTTCTACACACAAGTTTTATATCTCATATACCATATTGAATTTATATAGTGATTTTAACGATAATTTAACGTTTCTTGGTCACCTTCATAAACCCAATTATGAAGCTCTTTTTTTTACCAGATTTTTTTTCTGTATTATTAGTTAATTGAATTTTTCCCAGGCCTAGGGTTCTTTCTTCTTATAATGTTTTGATTTTTGCCTGGAAGGGGAGATGTTTATTATTATTATATTATTATATTAATGTTTTGCCAAGCATGGGTAAATTATGATGCTTGAAGGTCGGTTCCTAAAATTTTGGCTTTTTTTATTCGCCTGAACCAGCCTATTGGTGAATAGGTATATAATGGCAGGCTTGATTATATATGTATTATTATTATTGTTTAAACTGCAGTTGCGATGAATGCATTCTTTATGTTTTTTTATTGTTGTATTTATTGGCGGGTATGGATGTGTTCTGCCCATGACAGGTCTAACTTTGTTGCCAGTTTCGACCTGGTGCATTCTCGTTTTTATTTTTTCTCGCTCTCATTTGAAGTTGTTTTTCTATCCTCCGGGATTTGTACGTGGAACGAACGCTCAATGTACCACGTACCGGAAAGCATCTGCGAATTTGTGTGAAGGGCTTTCGAGCCAGAACCGACACTTATGGAGTATAAGTGGCTTAACTTTTATTTAAATATATATACTATGGGTGGTATTTAGTCTTCCTCCCGTGGCAACACCCAAGGCAACCTGGTAATCTACGTTTATGTATTGAATGTTTAATTTTGTTTTTCTTTTTACAGATTTTCCTAGCAGCGACCTAGCAGTCCTACCCGTTGTGACCACGGAAGTTGACTCTTATTCAGTGACAAAACTTCATCTGTCAACTGAAATTCACTTCGAATAAATCGGCACGGTACAACCCTTTAGTGTTATTTAATTTATGTTTTTTAACTTCTTTTTCTAAATTGTGACCGTTGCCAATTTTCATAGTTTTTATAATTTAAAATAAATAATTTTTCCATATATTTATTCTCCGTCTGTGACTATTTAGTAATAACTACACCGAGTTTTATCTATTTTCTATCGCTGTTCATTTCCAAAAATGCCTTGGTTAAAAACCCTACAAAATTTTTCTTATCATCTATAAGCCGTATACTCTAATGGGAACACTTGCGTAAAATGCTTCGCATGTTCTCGATTCATATGCTAAATGAATCACAGAAATCAACCCACCACGACTTTTCTTTTCTTACTTTATATACCTTTGAATATTTAGATTTTTGTCAGCCCTTATTTTGACATCTTGCTGTAACCAGTAAGACAATTTAGTCACTGATCAAAGATCACCCCTTTCTTTTTTTTTGTCTTCACCGACATTACAATCGATCTAAGAAAGTTGTAACGATCAATTACATCTTTCTTAATTTGTCCTTTTTCGTCGCAATTGCAAAGTATTGGATGAATTACCTACATGTATTTCACACTTTTTTTTTGTACTTTTAGAATCTCTCTTTAGGGCCAGTATTTCCATCTTCGGTATAAACTGTAGTATAGCTATCCAGCAGATATATTTATCCTACAGATAATTCGAAGTATAATTACAAACGGGTATTTCAATGTAGGTCGAGTATAAAATAATTTTTCAGTTAGATATCTCCTACCTGAAGTTTGCACATTTACAATTTGGTTTTTATTTTTAATATTTAACAGCTAAAAATCATTAAAGTTTTGATTTCTTACTGCTTCATTTGTTATAACGAAGGAATATTTTACTATCAATAATTATTGCTAACTCTAATAACAGAGAAAATTAAAATTTTGTTACTGCGTAAATGAGTGAAAAACTACTACTATTTCGTTATTATTTTCAGCAATCTCAATTTTATTATATTCTTCAGAAAGCTCTATTTTGTTGCGTATATTAACAATGTTGTGTAAGATTGCTATTGCAACTATTATTTTTTGTATAAGCGTTAATCTGCATATGGATAGAATAGGAAATTGTCTATTCCATATGCCAAAAGCTCTTTCAATGATGTTCCTGGATCTTATGTATTATTCATTAAAAAGTCTTTGGGCTTTATTTTGTCGTTCAGCTGCATGTGTAAGTAAATAATTCTTGAGAGCATAATTACTATCCCCTATTAAATTCACCATTTTAGAATCTTCCGAATAAAAGAGAATTGTCAAATATGGTGTTGTCATGTGTAGCACCAGACCAACGTACTACAATTTCCGTGAAATGTAATGAAGCATAAGTCGCTTGTATATTCAGAGAAAAGTAGCCTTTTCGGCATTAAAGATTTTCTGCTGTATAACCTCCGGGCAATTGCATCCTAACCTGTGTGCCATCAATTACAGCACTAACTCTTGGAAATCTTGCAATCTGATAAAATTTCTGTTGAGTTGTATTTATCTCGTTCTGAGTTCGTGGTAGGTATATATTATTTTTTCTCTTAAATACGTTCTATAATTTTTACAGTTGTTGTTTTGCGAATACCAAAAAATTTCCGTCCAAGGGTGTTACAGCACTATTTCTATAATTAATATAAATCTTTTAAAATTCAACCATAACATAAAAATGCAAAAACAGCAATGCCTAGTTGTTTTATGCTGCAAACAATTATCTATTTGCGCCAAAAGGTCTACAATTGCTACTCCATTTTTCCAAATTATCTGTACGTCGTTTAACAACATTGAAACTATATGTCATAGGGAGAAATCTTCGTCATGTGATTTAAAATAAAACAAGAAAATCTTTGTCCATTTTTTAGACTCGCAAGAAAATGTAAAAAGAAAATCAACAATAACAAAAATATTGGCAGCTCTGACAAAGATTTTAAAAACTTATCTGCCAGTTAGCACATTATCCAGCGAAAAAGTACCGTATAAATTTAACTGAGACTTATCGTAAGGATAAATATTATACTGAGATCGAAATACCCGCTAATAACTTATACGTAAGTTTATCTCCAGGATAGGTTTATACTGAACTTTATACTGAGGTGGAAATACCGGGCTTTTATTTAAATCAGATGACGATCCCTATTATATATAGTTCCAATGTCGTTAAACAAACCACAGATAATTTGGAAAAATGGAGTAGCAGTTGTAAACCTTTTGGCTCAAATTAACCATTGTTTAATAACAATAATCGCTACAACCCATAATAACATAACCTGGAAACCAGGCCCCAGAAGCTATAAGCTTGTGCAGGAGGGAGGGTGGCGATTATTACTACTACGTAGGCCCTACGTGCGGTTGCAGCCGACTTACAGATGTAACAGCGCAAATCCCACATTTGTGTTACAGCCAAGGAAAACTGTAGAAAACCTCAACCAGATCTGCCGGTAGCAGGAGTCTAAGCTGGCCCGCTTGGGTGAAAGTCCAGCACGCTACACATTACACTACCAAGGCTGTTAGTTTTCAACGTAATGCAACTATAAGCATTGTTGTTTTTGCATTTTTATGTATATATGGTTGAATTTTAATAAGTTTATATTAGTTATAGAAATAGTGCTATAACATTCTTGGAGTCATTGCTAATTACTTAAAAAGAATTTCGCAGCGGGTTCTTACTTTATTACTATAGCAGATTGGTTTGGCATTCACAAAATAACAACTGTAAAAATTATAGAACGCGTTTGTGATGCATTAATGTATTAAGAAAAAAATATATACAGGGTGTCCTGTTTAACAGTCTACACTCAATCATTCGGACTGGCTTCTGGCTACAGCAATGAAATTAAAAGAACTTTCCATAATTCGACCTCTAGTTTACGAAATCAGTGTTAGAACCCATCTTGGTACTTTTGCTGCTACCGGATATGACGTCATCGGGATTTTTTTAAATGGTACCATTAGGTTTTAAATATGAAAATCAATAGCAAATGTGATTCTGAATACAAAAGTATTAAGGTAATACAGGTCTCAAATGCATAATAACGGAGTTAGAACCACTTAACGGGTTCTGTCCTGTTTAACAGTCTACACTCTATCATTCGGACTGGCTTCTGGCTACAACAATGAAATTAAAAGAACTTTGCATAATTCGACCTCTAGTTTACGAAATCAGTGTAAGAACCCATCTTGGAACTTTTGCTGGTACCGGATATGACGTCATCGGGATTTTTTTAAATGGTACCATTAGGTTTTAAATATGAAAATTGATAGCTGTATTACCTTAATACTTTTGTATTCAGAATCACATTTGCTATCGATTTTCATATTTAAAACCTAATGGTACCGTTGAAAAGAATCCCGATGACGTCATATCCGGTACCAGCAAAAGTACCAAGATGGGTTCTAACACTGATTTCATAAACTAGAGGTCGAATTATGCAAAGTTCTTTTAATTTCATTGCTTTAGCCAGAAGCCAGTCCGAATGATTTGAGTGTAGACTGTTAAACAGGACAGAACCCGTTAAGTAGTTCTAGCTCCGTTATTATGCATTTTAGGCCTGTATTACCTTAATACTTTTGTATTTAGAATCACATTTACTATCGATTCTCATATTTAAAACCTAATGGTACCGTTTAAAAAATCACGATGACGTCATATCCGGTACCAGCAAAAGTACCAAGATGGGTTCTAACACTGATTTCATAAACTAGAGGTCGAATTATGCAAAGTTCTTTTAATTTCATTGCTTTAGCCAGAAGCCAGTCCGAATGATTGAGTGTAGACTGTTAAACAGGACAGAACCCGTTAAGTGGTTCTAGCTCCGTTATTATGCATTTTAGGCCTATATTACCTTAATACTTCTGTATTCAGAATCACATTTGCTATCGATTCTCATATTTAAAACCTAATGGTACCATTTAAAAAAATCACGATGACGTCATATCCGGTACCAGCAAAAGTACCAAGATGGGTTCTAACACTGATTTCATAAACTAGAGGTCGAATTATGCAAAGTTCTTTTAATTTCATTGCTTTAGCCAGAAGCCAGTCCGAATGATTGAGTGTAGACTGTTAAACAGGTAAGAAACCCGTTAAGTGGTTCTAGCTCCGTTATTATGCATTTTAGGCCTGTATTACCTTAATACTTCTGTATTCAGAATCACATTTGCTATCGATTCTCATATTTAAAACCTAATGGTACCATTTAAAAAAATCACGATGACGTCATATCCGGTACCAGCAAAAGTACCAAGATGGGCTCTAACACTGATTTCGTAAACTAGAGGTCGAATTATGCAAATTTATTTTAATTTCATTGCTTTAGCCAAAAGCCAGTCCGAATGATTGAGTGTAGACTGTTAAACAGGACACCCTGTATATACCTACCACGAGCTCAGAACGATATTCGTACAACTCAACAGATATTTGCAATATTTCCAAGAGTTAGAGCTGCAGTTGATGGCTCACCGGTTAGGATGGAGGTTATACAGCAGAAAATCTTCAATGCCGAAAAGGCTACTTTTCTCTGAATATACAAGCAACTTATGATGCTTCTTTACGTTTTATAGAAATTGTAGTATGTTGGTCTGGTGCTATACATGGCAACACCATATTTGTCAATTCTATTTTATGCGGAAGGTTCGAAAATGGCGAATTTATAATAGGAGATAGTGATTATGCTCTCAAGAATTACTTAATAACACCTCTAGCTGAACGACAAAATAAAGCTCAAAAACTTTTTAATGGATAACACATAAGACCCAGGAACGTCATTGAAAGAGCTTTTGACATATGGAATAGACGATTTCCTATTCTATCCATATGCAGATTAACGCATATGCAAAAAATAATAGTTGCAATAGCAACCTTAAACAACATTGTTAATATACGCAACGAAATAGAGCTTTGTGAAGGAGATAATTAAATTGAGATTGCTGAAGATAGTAACGAAATAGTAGCAGTTTTTCACTCATTTTCGCAGTTACAAGATTTTAATTTTCTGTGTTCTATAGTTAGCAATAATTATTGATAGTAAAATATGCCGTCATTATAGCAAATGAAGTAGTAAGAAATCAAAACTGAAATGATTTTTAGCTGTTAAATATTAAAAAAAAACAAAATTGCAAATGTGCTAACTTCAAGTAGGAGATATCTAACTGAAAGATTATTTTATACTCGACCTACATTGAAATACCCGATTGTATTTATACTTCGAATTATCTTTAGGATAAATATATCTGCTGGATAGCTATACTACAGTTTATACAGAAGATGGAAATACTAGCCCTAAATAGTACTATATTGTAATGCTGACACTTTCTTTCGCAATTTACGGTTTATATTTTTTATTATTACTTCTAAATTTAATTTTTTCCTTTATGAAAGTTATTGTCAGTACTATTTATTTATTGACACGTATAAGTGTGGATGTAGTGTCACATTACTATTCTGTTCCACGAATTTATATTTCATGAATCTTGTATCTTATTTATAACACTCACGATATTTTTGTTCAGATCTGTTTTTATGTACGAACTTATTTTTTCTTTATTTATCACTTTTCATGTTTTTGTATAACCGATATTGAACTATTACTTTTTTTTGACACTTGCTATGAACGCGGACGTATCTGTAGTTTTAGTTAATTGTATTTTTAATCATTTTTTATTTTTTGCTTTGCTTTACTTTAGAGTCTTATATTATATACTGTTCAAGTACGTTCATTGAATTCCTCAGATGTTCACTTTTCTAAATTTTTTGTTTTTACATTGTTACTTACTACGAACTGTTTCTTTCTTCGCCTGCATGAATGGATCTTCCAACGGCATTAGCTAAATGCTAAATGGTTTTCAACTGGATGAATACTCTAGCTGTTCCAATTGGTTTCTACCGACCATCACCTATGGTTCAAATTTGAAAATAATCATCTCCAGACCAATATTGCAACCAATTACCGCTGCAATCGCATAATTTGGTCAAGAAGAATAATTCTCTGAGCATAAGCTCTCCAGATGTTACTTTATATTATACACATCCCGCGCTATGACTACGAGTCAATAGCTTTTATGGAACCTCAACCAACAACCAGCTCATGACGCCACTATGGTAGCATCATCTTGCTTCGCATCCATGCCATACACACTTCGAAATTCCAGGCAAAGCAGTTCTCATCTTTAATCCTGAAAACGTCTTTCGAAACAGTCAGTAACATTATTTTTACACTATTCATTTTTCTTTATGTTTTAGATCTTTTATTATCTGAATCACTCTTTAAACGTACTCTTACTTAGATATTAGTATCGACATTTTATTCTGTATTCTCCGAATTTGGGAATCACCATCTTTTGCTGCCAATATGCTCATCTTCCTGGATACCTGCCTCATCGACACTACCGCCTACACCGCTCTTCCGTCGAAGAGGGGGAAAGTGTCACAAACGGAAATATTTATACTTAAATATTTTATTTACAACTCAACATCTCTTCCGTTTGTGTAACATAAAGCATGCAAGGCCACATTCAGTTGCCTACGCTAGTTCAGCAGCTGCCGTCTCGCGACCGGCATGTGCAAGGTCTTCTTAGAAGCGCGCTCGCTTCTCCCACCATTGCATCCGTTGGCATGCAATATCTACGCCTACTTCCTCCGTCGAGGCGAGGCATCCCACACGATGTGCCTGCAGGTGTGCATTCCTTCCAGTGAATTCACCAACACTTCCGCCCAGCTGCAGCTTCGTACCAGGCACCGACAGCGCGCATGCAATCAACCCACAAATTTACCGAGAACTTCTGCCTACGGATTCCAACTACGATACGAATTACTTCCTCATTCGGCAGTATATAACCAGCTTGCTTGAGCTATTCAAACCAGTCAGTTTCCATGACTCCGACACTACATCTACAAGCAAGCTGGTGAGTACTCTTTTAATTATATAAATGCTTAGTGCTTAAATTGAGTGGGCGGCGCTTAATCGCCCACTCTATGCAGAATTATGGGGAGTTGTGTCCAGGCTTCCCCGGCTTAGTTACCAGGAGGTTATCTCCTATATGCTTAGTCTGTAGACCTAGTGCTGTGACAGGGTTGGTTCCCACCTTCCCTGTATTGTAGTAGTTTAGGAGGACATATACGTCTTCACCATATTGTCAACATGTAAACCTTTTCTACTCTGTTTATTGTCAACATGTAAACCTTTTGTACTCTGTTTATTGTCTTAGTATATAGTTGTTTTTTACAACTTGTGTTTGATTCCTTTCTACCTCTGACTACGTTCCCCAGTCACGCAAACCCCACGTGACAATTACATACCTGCGTGTTTCGAAGCTATTGAAAATGTATGATATATTGTAAAATAGCGTTTAAATATGGCGACGAACTTATTTCTTTTAAACTGACGACAACTCATCATACAAAACATACTGTATTTATGTATTCCCTTTCTCTGCCGATATGTTTTCTACAGTGTGTTTTTAAATATTATACCCCGTTCTCTCAAGAATGCATAAAATTTTCGAAATATCTGTTTATTATTTTACTTAGCACATATAACCTACTAAGTATGTCCTAATCGTAAAACTGTAATCCACGAGATCTAATATCATAGTAATATTATAACAGATTAGGTGACCTAACAAACTCTTTAAAGAAATGTTTATTTACATGTATGAAATAGTATTTAAAATAATGTCCTTACATACGGGGTAAGAAATCCAGCAAAAACGGCCGCTAACAAGAAAGTGTTGTTTCATCACGAAACGCGCCAGCTCACAAATCCGTTATTGCAATGGCCAAAATTAATCAATTAAAGTTTGAATTGCTACCTCATGCACCATATTCGCCAGACTTAGCCTCCTCGGATTATTTTCTGTTCACAAACGTGAAAAAATGGCTCAGTGGTCAAAGGTTTTCCAACGATGAAGAAGTGATGTCAGCAGTTAATGGCTATTTTGAGGAGCAAGGCAGTTATTAACCTAAATTATATTCGTACGCTCTAACCTGTGATGTAATAAAAAACAATAAGTTTTAGAGACATTTATTATATTCTATTTATTATACATTATATCCAGATGTAATAAATTTAAGTTTATCATCTATAGTCTAGTCTGGTCTGGTCTGGTCTGGTCTGGTCTGGTCTGGTCTGGTCTGGTCTGGTCTGGTCTGGTCTGGTCTGGTCCGGTCCGGTCCGGTCCGGTCCGGTCAGGTCTGGTCTGGTCTAGTCTAGTCTTATGAACCCTCTAGAGGTCGAATACAGGCGTATATATTCTGTATATTACCTCTTAGTTAACATAGTATTTTATAAAATAATTAGATATAGTTATATTTACTATCTATTCTTTTAAACTGTTGTTATACTTACCATGTTTACTTTATAGTCGGGTATGTAGTACTATTATTAGTGTATACGAAATGTAGTATTTTAATAGATATTATATATAAGTTATGTATTATGTTTTAAGTAGCGTCGAAACTACTCGTATCAATAAACGTTCTTGTATAAAAGTATGTTGTTTTGTAATTACTCTGCTCCCTACGTTCTGTCCTAAAAATGTATTCATAGGCTCTAACCTAATTTAACCTAAATTATATTCGTATGCTCTAACCTGTGATGTAATAAAAACAATAAGTTTTAAAGACATTTATTATATTATATTTATTATACATTATGTCCAGATGTAATAAATTTAAGTCTATCATCTAAATCAAGGTCGTTCTGTAAATCTACAATAGTTTCCTTAGCAAACTTATAAATTAATTCATTCAAAAATAAATCATCCTTATATCTATATTTGTATGTTAGAATATAAGTTAACTAGTTTCAATAAAAAGTAAAATATTTATCCATTTTATTTCTCCAAGTTAAGTCTTCAATGTTCTCAAAACTATAGATATTGTAAGAGGAAATCATGTAGAGTTTCAAAGTTATAAAGATGTATTACAAAACATATGACGTACGTTATAGATAACCGCGTCCAGGACTTCTTTGTTACCCTCAAGTATACTTTTCTATTTTGTTGTTGTATATTTGTATGTTAGTATATAAGTTAACTAGTTACAATAAAAAGTAAAATATTTTTCTCTGTTTTATTTCTCCAGGTTAAGTCTTCAAGGTTCTCATAACTATAGATATTGTAAGAGTAAGAGAATTCAACGATGAATATCCTACAAGAGTATATAGTATATTATTACATATCTGCGTATTTCGAAACCATTGAAAATGGATGATATATTGTAAAATAACTTTAAAATATGAGTTTACTATAGATACGACGAATATCTACATGGGGCAAAATTATACACAGTAAGAAGGCATATGTAGAAATCATTTACAAGGGTAGTAGATATAACGAAAAAGGTTAAAAATCAGTTCAACATTACATTACGTCTAGAAAAGTAGAAAAAATTGGGTTTAATATTTTATCTTTAATTTTATATAAGGCGTTTTATATAGAGCAGGAGTCTCACGATAATTTATACATATATTGTCTTTGAATATTCTAAAACAGATAAAGAACCCTGAACCCTTGTTAGGAAATTTAAAAATAACGAAATTTTTATTGAATCAGCTAAATAGATAGTGTACTTATAAGTTAATCTCTAAATAATGAATGCGTTAACAGTACTCCTGCATTAATATACATAACGTTTCATCGTGTTTTTCAAAACAAATTTCATTGTAAAAGAATAAGAATAATTTCAATTTTATTTATCAGGCGTTATACATTATATTATCTTCATATATTAGTACGCAAAGTTATCGTTTCATGTCTATATGGTGCAAAAACAATAAGAACACATATGTAGAAACAATTTACAAGGTAGTAGATATAACGAAAAAGGCTAAAATCTGTTCAAAACTACATTATGTCTAGAAACTAGAAAATTAGAGAATTGTAGCATACGCTTGTTAAACAACCGGTAACAACTCATTACTATAGATACAATGAATATTCTACAAGAGTATATAGTATATTATTACATACCTGCGTGTTTCGAAGCTATTGAAAATGTATGATATATTGTAAAATAGCGTTTAAATATGGCGACGAACTTATTTCTTTTAAACTGACGACAACTCATCATACAAAACATACTATATTTATGTATTCCCTTTCTCTGCCGATATGTTTTCTACAGTGTGTTTTTAAATATTATACCCCGTTCTCTCAAGAATGCATAAAATTTTCGAAATATCTGTTTATTATTTTACTTAGCACATATAACCTACTAAGTATGTCCTAATCGTAAAACTGTAATCGACGAGATCTAATATCATAGTAATATTATAACAGATTAGGTGACCTAACAAACTCTTTAAAGAAATGTTTATTTACATGTATGAAATAGTATTTAAAATAATGTCCTTACATACGGGGTTACGATAGAGAGGGATAATCATACGAGTTGCTGAAATGTATGATATATTGTAAAATAACGTTTAAATAAGAGTTTACTTTAGATGCTACGAATATCTATCGAGTGTTTTTTTTTAATTTGACGTCGAAGGCGGCTATGGGTAGTTGATTGTGAACGGATCTTGATTGTATTAATAAATGTCATTGTCAAAACGTTCAAATTACTCACGTGTTTAAATAATTCACAATCGACTATTCACAGCCTACGTTGACGTCAAATTTAAAAAAACACTCGATATATGGTGTATAAACAATAAGAACGTATATGTAGAAATCGCTTACAAGGGTAGTAGATATAACGAAAAGGGTTAAAATCTGTTCAAAATTACATTACGTCTAGAAAACTAGAAAATTAGATAATTGTAGCATACGCATGTTAAATGTACCTATTCGTTCACCTCGTCTGTAGTAGATATAATGAAAAAGGGATAAAAATCTGTTGTATAGGGTTTATGCTTATACTCAGGCTCGCAATCATATGTAGCGTATCGATGTTTACATAGTATAATTATTTTCTCAACGTAGGATATATCAATATTTTTCTAGTTCGATTAAATCCTATAAGTTATATTCATTTCACCCTTTTTTTATTCTGTTAAGACATTTATAATAACCATAGGGAGCCTGGTATGGGCATAAACCGATTGCACCTATTCTTTCACCTCGTCAGTAGTTAGACTCGAACTTTATGATTTCATATATGAAGAATACGTTTAGTGATGAATACTCTGTGTTCTAGAATACTTGTATAGGGGCTAGGAAGCTTGATTTGAATACTACAATCTTGATCACGTGGTTGGAGTGTACTGATACCTCGATTGTGTGCATAGAAGTATAATGAGTATCCGTTATCGTATATTCAGATTAGTTGAATATATGTAGTACAACTTTAAAATAAATAATACATCATTATAGAATAGTCTTTGATTAATGCTCATAAACTGTTAACAATCTAACATTTCCTTTATATGAGCTGTTGATAGTGTTAAACCTATTCATCGCCGTTACGAATTTTTTTATATTCGAGTAATGTTTTAAGAAATCAAGAACCGACTTACAACATCCCTTTTCTTCATGTACCCTCTCGTAATCTTACATCGTAGTTATATCGTGTGTATAAGGTATTCATGAATTTAGAGATTAGAGTTTGAGTCGGTCAACCCACTTTCTGATACAACTAAACCATACTGCTTAATTTTACATGATTCGTTGATAGAATACAATGCGTTTGCTGAAACTGTGACTAGACATATACACATACCATAATGAAAATTATTAAGCAAAAGTAGTCGCTAAATATATTTAACTTAGACGATCGTGTTTCTCGATAATATTCCGATGGTGATAAGAAGCATGGTAAGCTTTTACCTGTTTCCTGTAGAGCAATTTTGAGTGTACCTTCTTCTTGTGGTAAAACTAATGCCTTGTTAGGTCTACTAATTAATGAAAACGAATTAAAATTTGAAAATATCTACCTATACGCCAAGTCTTTATTTCAACCTAAATATGGCGAAAACGATGATGTAATCACCCCTAATGATGTGAAACCTAATTCAGTATTCATTCTCGACGATATTATCTGTGACAAACAAGAAAAAATAAACAATATTTTAGCATGGGTAGGCATAAAGGGTGTTGACTCGTTTTATTTAGGTCAAACATATACAAAAATTCCCAAACATCTGATTAAGGACAACGCTAACTTACTTATTCTCTTAAAGCGAGATGAATTGAATTTCAAACATGTGTATAACGCTCATATTTTAGAAGATGTAAGCTATGATGAACTTAAACATTTAAACGCCTAGTATAATTATTTTCTCAACGCAGGATATATATCGATATTTTTCTAGTTTCATTAAATCCTATAAGTTATATTCATATCGCCCTTTTTATTCTGTTAAGTTGTTTATAATAATCATGGTGAGCCTGGTATGAACATAATCGGATTGTACCTATTCTTTTCCCTCCGTTTGTATAATATAAAATATATATTCCGCGTTAGACTGATTAGTATCGTTATATGTACCGATTGTTATATTTCCGTGAATATTTGAGTTTTCACCAATACACAGGATAAATTTTTATCTCTAATTTTATATATGGCGTTTTATATAGAGCAGGAGTCTCACGATAATTTATACATATATTGTCTTTGAATATTCTAAAACAGATAAAGAACCCTGAACCCTTGTTAGGAAATTTAAAAATAACGAAATTTTTATTGAATCAGCTAAATAGATAATGTACTTAACCCGTATTCAAATTTTCTACACATCTAACTTATACAGATTAATACAAGGGTGAGTAGTTGTCATTTAAAACAATAATTTATACCGCTTTTAAGATGACGATCTCTTAACAAATTATTTAGAAAATCTAAATTCCTTTGAAATGTTCAGTCATTTGTAAGAGCGTTTTGTTTATTTATGGTTGAAAGCAGTTTTAAGGAATGTCGAAAACAACATGACTTGTACGTATTTTCATGCAAAAACATCAGTTTGAAGTAACTTCTTAAACAGTTATAAATACAGAAAATGTTTTTTGAATTTTAAAAATAATGCTCTACAGTATTCTAATCCGAATTACATGATGACCTATAGATCTATATTTAAATATCAATTAGGAATGACAACATAAGATTTATTTTAAAATAAATTTATGAGAGAGAGATGACAGATGCAAATGATATATGAAAATGAGATGTACAAATGAGATATGAATTATGTAAATGAGAGACGAGATATGCAAGCGATACCGTGAATTAATTTAATTCGTGAATGCATATGAGAGATGAGATATGTAAATGAGAGATGAGATATGTAAATGATACCGTGAATTAATTCCATTCGAGCATGCATATGAGAAATGATAAATGTAAATGAGAGATGAGATATACTAATGATACCGTGAATTAATTTAATTCGAGCATCCATATGAGAAATGATAAATGTAAATGAGAGATGAGATATGCTAATGATACCGTGAATTAATTTAATTCGCGCATGCATATAAAAAAATGAGCTAGGCAAATGAGAGATGAGATATGCAAATGATACCGTGAATTAATTTAATTCGAGCATCCATATGAGAAATGATAAATGTAAATGAGAGATGAGATATGCAAACGATACCTGAATTAATTTAATTCGAGCATGCATATGAGAAATGAGAGAGGTGAGATGTACAAACGAGAGATGAGTTATGTAAATGAGAGATGAGATATGCAAATGATACCCCATATAGCACAAGATATCCTGGGGATATGCAGTATATGGTCTGTTAACGGATGGATCGCCCGTCCATGAACTGGACATCCGTGAGATATGCAGCACGCTACATCCTCAGGATATAAAATGCAGGATATTCTGTGGATATCCTAGGTATCGTCAATTCAAGGAATGATCGTACATCCCCAAACTGAACATCCATGAGATATTCTGAGTGTTATATCCTAAAGATATACTGTACAAGATATCCTTAAGATATTCAACTTACGACTCGAATCTCCTACGATATTCCTTTTTATCATAAATTTTTTATAATTTATAATAATAAAATTTTAACGATAAAATTTTTTTCACGTAACACATAGGGTGTACGATATAAAAACAGTACAGATTGCTCGTTATTGCTATAATCTTAATATAGTGTTTATGTGTTATGACAAATTGTTACCCTATTTTTTTTTATTTCTTTATCGGTAGCGTACACTCTTAAACATTAGTTTTTATTTACTTTTTCTTATTTATTTATTATTTATAATGCCTTATAAGATTCTCTAAAAAAGATATATAATTACATAATTAGATATTAATAGATAGAGTATAATATATAAAATATTGATTTAAAAGAATTATCCAAAATTACTTTTGTAAATTAACTTCAAGGTATTTTAGTTAAGAAAACTGGTATTCTTTAAATTAACATTGACTGATATTTTGCTGACGGCAAGATTCTCGTGGTTTTAGTTATTATTTACACGTCAAAAACAAAGAATTGAGAGATGATATGACGTGTATGTTAGTATGTATATTTCTTAAATCGTGCGGCATTTAGTGGATTCTTCCTGGAATGCTAGAATGCTTCACATCTGTAATCGACCCTCTTTGGGTGGCATTGCCTAGTGTTAAAAAATGTCCAAACCTCGAAAAGATTTACAACTTTGTTAGACTCGAGCGTGATCCAAACAACTTACTTTTCGGCCACTTCAGTTTGAGCATTCAGCATTCACAACTATTACTCCAAGCGCTCCGATTAAATATATTTGATTTGGTTTTTTGGTGATTGATTTTAAAGTGCTTTTAATTTTCACTAACCGACCTGTAGAAGAGCATTTGGTAAGTAGAATTACCGAATTTGATTCATTCGTTTTAATAATTATGTAGGTACTTTAATAAAAAGGTAACAAATCTATAGTTTATTTACTTTTGACAAATACTATAATACTACAATAATTATCATTTAAAGCAACATTTATTTACAGCCTCATCTCTATTAAACTTGGACATAACACGCACGACGTTGAAGGGTAAAATTTGCCATATCCGCATTGTGATCTATTAAATTCTACTGTTTTTCAGATAGCGCAAAAAAATATCAAATCAAATCAATCAAGTTGCAAGATTTGGTGGCAGCACTCCTTATGAAGTGATCAAAAGGGCTCTACCACGATTTGTTCGAGGCGACACCTTTAAATTTAATTGGTCGGGAAAAACATAACAAATTCCACACTGAAAACTACAGCATTTTTGTTAAGTAAAATAACTAGAATTGCATTTACGCTAAGAGTATTAACATTTATATATTATTACAGAAGTTCTAAACAGAGGTCTAGATTAGACAGAAAAGGATGCCGAAAAACCAATTCAGCAATTTCTGAAAGGGGCGGCAGATGAGAGGTCCAACAGAAGAAGTCTTTATGTTAATAATATATTAAATATAATTTTTATGTTTGTAGTTACCTCAATTATAATAAATTTTTATATTTTATAAGCTTATACCTCCATCATTTTTTTTATTATATTCATATACTATTTATTTGATACCGATATGTAATTAGCAAATCCTCTAATAGTAATTCTATAATCAATTAATGAATTGATTCGGCATTTACTTGATAAACATTTATATCCATCTTAAATAATATAAAAACAGATTGTTTTTTAAATATTCACTTTATAAACGACCTAACAGAGCTGAGCAATTCACCGTTGTTAAATTTATTTGTATAATAATAGTGTCCGCTCCCATTACCCACATCTAAGCACGTTCAAGGAATATAATGTTTATTGCAGGTTTATAATTGCCAATTTTTACAGAAGTTACGTTAGCTTAGCATATTTTTTAGGCGCCACTGTGTGGATAAAACAATTGTTAACTACAATAATTAAAAGTGAAAATTTAAAGAAACAATCTGTTTTTATATTATTTATAATGAATATAAGATATTCCAAAGATATTTTGTTTAGACCTTCTGTGGATATCTTGTACAGGATATCCAAGGGATATTTTGCATACTATATACCAAAGATATTTTGTAATGAATGTCCCGAGGATATATTGTATAGGATATCCAACAGATATTAATAATAGAATATCCGAGGAATATCCTTCATCGGATATCCTGAAGATGTCTATTTTAGTCTCATTTTACCATTCCACGGATGTCCGTAGGATATCCAATTGCTTTTCGTAGGACATCCTTCGGATATTCGTAAAGCTGCTCCAGGATATCCGTAGGACATCCAGCAGATATTATGGTGCTGTGTGGGACCGTGAATTAATTCAATTGATCTAATTAAATTAAATTAATTTAATTCGCGTATGCATATGAGAAATGATATATGTAAATGAGAGATGAGATATGTAAATGATACCGTGAATTAATTTAATTTAATTTAATTAGATCAATTAATTTAATTCGCACATTTAATTAGACCACGCCTTATTTGAATATTAATTAGATCGCGGGTCATTTGCATAAAAGGAGTGGGGGGCTGGCCAATGGTCCCAATACCTACTTACGATGATATCACTTTTACCAACCCAAATTATAAAAAAAAATTCCGACCGGAAATAGGATAAAAACCGAATTAAATGGGGAAATGGCGGTTTTGAAAAATTTGTGTGCGTTTTACCACTAAAAGCACTTTTTGAAATAAAAATTCCAAAACGCTGTAAAATCCGTAATTTCTGAGATATCCGCGCCATTTTTTTTGTAAAGTTTTTCTTTTTTATCGTACTTTTCGAAAATGTCAATAACTCAAAATCGAATTTTCCGACTTTAGGTCCCTTTTCGCTTTCCGCATCACATATTATTAATTATTTGAAATATACCTAAAAGAAATAAGTTAAATACATTAAATTCTATTTTGAATGCAAATTCATATAGAAAATTATCACCCCGGCGGGGAATCAAATCCTGGGTCGGTCGCTTACTAAGAGAAGTTTGTACCGCTAATCTGTGGAAGCGTCTTACGTACCATAATTGATGTATTATTACTATATAAAGTTATTATAAAATTGTTGTTGGATTAACGTATAATAGATTAATTTTTAACATTATATAATTGTTAATATGTATTAGTAGTATTCTGAGATGATATGGAATCATCAGATTGAAAATTTACTTGACGATTTGAAATTTCGAAGTATTTTAAGACTACGATTTGATCGTAGACACAAATATAATTATTTCATGCATAAAATAAAAAGATAGCTAGGATATTAGGTTTATTTAATCTAAAAACTACATGGTTTCAGAGAGATTTATCAATTTTAAATAGAAATTATAGAAGGATGAGTTTCATGCAGACGTAAGCATAATTTTACATAAAAAGTTTGAATTTATAAAAAGGATATAAATTATTTAGGTTGTTTTATAGTAATACATGTTTTATGCAACCCAGGTCACATGTTAGGATGGTTTTTCCATTTTTCTGGAAGGTTTTATTTTCTTGTTAGATTTGAACTTTTCGAGTCTCCATTGTAAACCAGAATTTTGTTTCTCCCATCCAGCTAAATCAGTTTTTCGTATATATTTCAATGGAAATAGTTATATTAGATAAATAATTTGATATTTATAATGTTACATTTTGCTTACGGAGTCTTGCATTTAGAAGGTTTGAGTCCATAAAGATGAAGGTATCAGCTTTGTAGATATCTATTGAATTTTTCAAATGTTGGTTTTATTTTGATATTTTGCACGATTGTTTGGATGCAGGCACTTGGAGGACTGCACGATGGACAAGTTTGAGTACAGTTTGATTTAATTTACGTTGTTATTAGTATGGAGTGTTGCAAAGCATCGTTTGACTTTTAAAAACGTGTAAACGAATTTTTATTTAAAGTTTTTCTTTTATTGTAAATATTTTTCTATGTAAACTGCATATGTATGAGTTACCTTGGATAGCCATGTAATCATTTCATGTACAGGTATAGCTGGAGTTAATGAGTTTTTTGTAATTAAGTTTTAATGAGATTTTTGGACCGTTGGTCGTTTTTGTTAATTTTCTCAGTTAATTTTGATTTTAGACTATAAGTGTCTGATGTTGTTTTAATCGTTATTTTGCCAGCTATATTTCTGTCTTTTTAGAATTTAGTTTAGTGTTATTTTTGAGCACATGTTTCTTGTTAGTGACGTCATGACATTTGTGATGTGCCGTTGTTTACGAAATTTCGCTGTTTCTTCAATAATTTTGGAAGAAACATATAAAAAGGCTTCGAAAAATTAACAATTTAATTTCATTTAAAAGTTAGGTTATTGTAAACCATATGATACTTGCGTTTGAAGTCAAACGTCATATTTTAACAAATTGTTAATGTTATTGAATTGTTACCTGAGACATAAATTTAAAGACGATTTATTTTCATTCTTCAACAATTATATGGAATTGTGGACGATTTATTTAAATTAAATCAAGACGATTTTTTTGTTTCCATTATTGATATGGATAATCGACGCATATGAATTTTTTTAAGTCAGCAGTTTGGGTGAATGCTGTAGTACCAATTGTAAAAAATTTGAAATAGATTCGTTGACGTTTAAATACCAGGTAAATCAAAATTAAAAGGATTGGTTCACTTTAGAACAACAAGGCATAAAGACATTTTTATTCAAATTCGGAATTTATTTTTTCTTGTTTGAAAGGTTTTTTTTTAAATAACAAGGTCGTAACATTTATACAATTTCAACTTGTTTATTCACAAGAATAATTAATTTCCGTTAGATAAATTGATTTAGTACTTGTAAATATTTTTCTTATATGATAAATTTATTTGATGTCAGTTTGTTCAAATGGAGATCGGTTGCAACCCCCGTGTTAGGTGACAATCATAACAAAAACATTTGAGCAAGCTCAAGGAAGATTTTCTTCCTATTTCTAATTTTTTTAATTTATACAATTGTTTTATTTTTCTTCTTTTGACAAATGTTTTATCTACTGTTAATAAAAATAAAATATATGTGTTTCAATTTATCTATGTGTTTATTTGTGTTGGTGTTTATGCAAGCATACATTTATTTTCTTGATATACAGAATTTAAGATTGCTGTTTGTCCAGCTGCAGAATTCCAAGTGCATTGGTAGTAAGTTTCTTTTCTTCCAGGTGGAAGAATCAAAAAGATTTTTATAGTTTATTTATCTCATGTTCTATCAAATTTTAAACCTGAGTTGGTCTATTGGGAGAAGGAAAAACTATTTGAGCTGTTACATTTTTATTGAAGCTAGCCGTTGCAATTCAACACTATATTCATATTTTTATTTATCTATCATTATTGCTAAATTACAATAAAAACAATGAGAACTGAATTTACAACAATTCACGCGTCGAAGCGCGACGGGTACACTTAAAGCTCTTTTCCTTGTCACTCACAACACCTGCAATGCAATTTACATTTCGCAGAAAAGGAGTTAAATAAAAGATGCAGATGTAGGTGACAGAAAAAGATGGCACGTCTTGTTTAACTATTATATTGGTTATAGTGTTATAGGTTATAGTGTTATATTGGTTATGCTTTGAAAAATAACATTGACAATTGAATTATGATTGTTTATAAAAAATTACTTTTGAAAACGAGTACATATACGTATGATTTTTTAGTTGTACTAGGTCGACTGAAATTAAATTACCTTAAATTTAAACATTTACTTGTTTTCGAAATTTTAGATTTATCATGAGTGAATCCGATGATAGGAAAATGGAAGCTGCTTACATTACGTCTCTTAATTTATTGCCAGAAATTTCACGTAAAAAATATTAATGCAAGTATAAATTTTAGATTAAATATTTTTCTTAGCTTTTGGTGTTTTATTACTTTTTTGTGGTCGTAGATAAAGTATAGTGTGTAACACGTGCTAAAGCGCCATAAGAATTTGGCACTTTTCTGCACTTGTAACACAATATACTATTTTTCTCCTAGGACTAAAAGTACTTTTCTACCAGGATTAAAAGTTCAGCTTAGCAACAAGTACATTTTTATATTACTAACAAAAACGTAAACTTTAATGGCAGATAATAGTATTTAAAAAACAACTTTTAAGGCGGTTGGATAAAACATTTTTTATGTTATAGACTACGCGAGAAATTCGTAAAACGAGGCTAATAGAATAAAAGGTAGAGGTTTGTGTATATATTTAAAAGGGATAGCGATACATTGTAGCGTCAATTCACATGCATATTGAGAAGACATGTTTAAAGTAGTGCACGACGCAATGGGAATGACTGAAAAACGTATAAATTTCTTAAAGACGCAAAATACATTACGCACAATGTCAGTACCCGCGGATCGCAGCAACTGTAATAGAAATTCCGCACGTTTGTTGGACTAAATCTAATTTATATTACTAAATGCTTCAGCTGTTTTTCTAGTACTGTAGGGTAGATGAAGACTACAATTTAAAAACACAATATAACTATGAAGAATATTTATTTTCATTTAAACAGAATATTATAGCCTACTGAATTATGCAAATTCTTGAGATTCTTACTACTAAATCTAAACGTTGCAACATTTATTGAAATTTTAATTTATTGATTAAATGGTATATTACCAACAGAATTCAGGAATAAATCGAAACATCTGTTAGAGGAAACGTATGAAGTATTTAAAGCCCTAATGCTTTAAAGCTTTAGCTGACCCTAACCCCATAAATGCATCTACATTAGAGATAAATTATTATTAATATTTAAACAGGTAAATTATTACATAACAGGTTAATTTAAGTTGCCTCTTAAAACTTATAGCTCGATTTATGCTTCTTATGGAGGTTTTCGTTCTTTTTGAATTTTAAACCAATCACGCTTATCACGATCTACTTATTAACATATTAATTTCAAAACATTTTTACTTATTACAAACCTGATATCTGCTTCTATATTTCTGGGAAAGCGCAACGGAATGAGCATGAAACACTGAAAATAAATATACATTTAAATATTAATTTATTACCAACCTTCTTCCAAAAACTCGCTGTCCCATCAGAATTGCGTAGTCCTTAATTAATTCACGTTAATTACCCCCAGTAATTCGTAGGCCTACCTGGTCGTGTTAATACTAAGTTGAGGCTTTTAATGCCCTGATTTCCATGGTGGTATTATCAGCGACATTATTTTTGCAAATTTTCCAAAACATCTGTTGGAGGTATCACTGTCTGATGATGGCGACACCTTTTCAGTATTACTACCTACTTTCGGGGTAAATGACCAAGACTGGATATACCTATAAAACTGACACTTGTGATCTACTATAAGACCTGTAGCTTAAAAAATTTTTTGATGTACTGAGATGTTCGTTTGAGTCGTTGCTGATGAAGATAATATCCTCCAAATAGACGAAGACACTTAGGGCTCAAGATCATACATACATCATAATTATTACTTTTAAAATTATCATAACTAAATTCTGACTGTAAAAAATATAATAAAATACAAAACTAAAAAGATAAAAGTGAGTCTTTTAATTTCCTTATTTTAAAAATTTATGACACTTAGGCTTTTTATATATTATGAATCTTAACATCACTTTTTTAATGTCAATGAGAAGTCTCAATTCAGACTATATTAATTAAATTAATTTACTTTTAAGATATGTGTACACTGTTCTTAATCTTTAAACACTTTCATTAAGTTTTTAGCTAATTCATGTAAATAGTTTTATTTGCATCTAAACATGATCTGCAACCCAGATTACATAAATCTGTGTGGCGATAAAAAACCGCAGCACTACAAATATGTTGTTCATTAATCTTAACAATGAAACTCAACCTTTCCACTAAAATATTTTCAAATCTTAAGGTTAAGATGAAATTACACTAAATTCCAGCAATACACTGTATCACAAAGTTATAAAATTAAAAATAAATCAACACTTACATCTTACCTACATAATAATAATAATCGCCCCCTCCCTCCCGCACAAGCTTATAGCTTCTGGGGCCTTGGTTAAGGTTATGGGTTGTAGTAATTATTATATTATTATTACACTGGTAACGTTATAATGAAATTCAACAGCTAACAATAATTCTTCCAGGTAAGTCGGTTTATTTATGCATACACCTTAATAAGAACTAGCTTTAACTATTCTAGATAAAATTCTACCACAATAAATCCAATACATTCCTACTTTGAGAAATACACTTACTTACCAATCTTACCACTACTGAATAAAAATTATCTTTTGCAAACAAGATGTTAATGCGACAGTATCCTTTGTCTGTGTTAAATATATTTGTGAGCATTTTACTTTTAATTGTTTAATTTAATTCAACTTAAGAAACCCCTTTTCAAAAGTTTATAAATTGAGGTTAAATAACCCTATAAATGGGAGACCTGTAATCATGCATGATATTTGCCAAGTAAATCTAATTAAACGAATCATATCTTCTAAAGAACACCTAAATGTCATGACAATGTGTACATGTACTTACATATGTACGATTGAACATATCTTTAACATATACCTACTATCACTGGACATGTTATTACGGACAACTTTAAAATTCTAATTACAACTATTAATTATTCCAGTTTTTCTAAAATATATTCAAGTTAAATAAGGTAAAAGAACATACTTATATAATTAACCAAGCTGATACATTTTAGTTAAAATTAAGGTATTATTTGCAAAAACAGTTTTGAATTGCAACAAATTACATGCACATGATAATATACAAATTATAGTATGAGCAAAAAGTAACTCCATTAAAGGTGCCTTTGGAATTTTGAACTGATGTACATATAAATATTAAGTAAGTACATACTTACACGTACGCACGTAAGTGCGTGGTATAGGACGGTGTTATTTTTAACGACAACCACAGAAAAATGTTCACCGATTGCTTAACGTGCCCATCTTACAGCATGGCGAAGTGTACTGAGGCTTTATCGACGAAGAATCCTCTCGCCGGTTCCGGGAATCAAATCCTAGCAGCCTAAGTAAGAGTTGAACCCCTTACCACGGGACCACCCACTTCACTGTGTACTATAACACCAGAAAATCATAATTGTCACTGACAAAGGACTCTGATTATTTTGTACAATTTTCTGATGTTATAATATATACGGTTTCAACATTTCAAAGGAAATGGCACAGGCCCCAATAGGGCATTTTAGAACGCTTCTCATTACACGCATTCCTTAAAGTGCAATTCTCTTTTTTAAATGAAAAGTTACTATTTTTATACTTAGCAGCCATTTTCGTTTGGGGGTACCATTTCAAAAACTTGTTCAAAGATTTCTAAAAAATTGAGAATTTGGAGATTTTTTCCTTCGAGTACTTTAGGCATATTAATTTTGTCAAAATGGGTGGTCGCCAAGATCTGTGGCTCTATTATTTCACGAGATACAAATAATTACACAATTAAAAGTTTTAAAAAAATATTTATGAGGGCCGTTTCTTCGAAACAGCAGAATATATCGCAAAATCACTTTATAATATTTGCTCTCAGATGAATCTAAGCCAATTCATCGACATCGGAAGGGCCAAGAGTCAGGTATCTCGGTGATTAGGTCTAAAATGACCCCGGTATCTGATCTATATTCTGTTTCACCAGAGCATGTACAATTTGGGTACAGTATTTATTGCGAGTTTGTCAAAATATTGCGTCTACCATTACATCACCGTTCATCGTAAACAATCGAAATAAACATTTTAATAGTAAAAGAAAAAAGTGTAGTTAATAGTGAAAGGTGACCTAGTACAATTATATAAAACAAGATTATTCTGTTATTGACCCCCAGGTACATTTTTAAACATATGTATTTTATGTATCCTTGCCACAAAACATGTTGTTTTTCATGTAGTTATTGTTTTATCACTTTGTATTCTTGTCATGTAACCGACAATGATTGCAATAAACCTTAATTAATTTAATAAACAACAAGAATTATTAGGTGTTTAAGTGTTATTGATTGTTTAGTCATATTTACCATCATTTTCTGAGAGCTGATACGTAACTTATGATTTTGCGAATACTGCAGAATAATTCTATATACACCTTGGAAACGTATAGACTTAGTATAGACAAATAAATGCGTTCCTAAATAGCGTTTCGCCCGTCTGATGGAAATTAAATTTATTTTATAGTAAATATTTTTAAAATTGTAATTTCAACATGAAAAGAGTTTACTGATATTACATGTTCAAAAGATAAGTCCCATGTAGATATCTTAAAAAGTGAAGATTGTAACAACCATAATATTTTTGTTTTAAAATAAAACATGCTCTATTTTAACTAAAACGTAGAATTAATGTCTTTGTTTTTATTTAAGAATTAGTACTTCTGTTTTATCATAACGTTAATTTTTAGTTTCTCCTACTTAAACGTGTTTTAATGCTTATAGTAGAAACACTGAAGAAGTATAGGAGAAACACTGCTTTAAAGTTTATCTATTACCGGCATTATTGTGAATGCGTAGAAAATATTACTTTAGATTTATCACCCAACTGATAGCGTCGCTAACCAAGTAGTATCTGTCGTATGCCGCTAAGTGCTTATATTTAATAGTAGGTGTGGTGATGGTAGGGAGACTAGTCGAGACTTATCCTTTACCGTAAACATTTCTCTATCCCACTCTTGCTTTTTAAGCGCTTATCCCTATACCAAGCTCATGCGTTTCCAACCTGTATTTGTTAATATAGATAATAGTTGTGTTGGTAAACACCTATTATAATCAAATAAGTTATCTTATTTTTAACTCTAAACCAGTTAATATAATGCAAAGCGCAAAAACATTCCCAAATAATAATATATAATTACATATCTACAATATTTGTTTCCTAGAACAGAATTAATATCAAATTCTTTCTAAACCAAGGCTTCTCTAAATAACATCATGACTAAATGACGGTTCTAATGACATCGGTAGAATCAGGTCCAAACCACCTATTAATATTTCTTTTTGATTACTTAGTGATTCAAACCAATTTAAATATAAGTAATTGATTTTGAAATGGAGGATTATCATGAACAACAGACTCTATCTATCAATCACGATTTAACAGAGTTGGCTGAATAATTATCAGTATACCGAATGTAACAAAGTTATGGTGCACCTCCTTTCTTTCTTTATCTATTTAGAAAAATTTGTAACTTGGCATATGAAATGTGTTTAGCAAATTTCACTTATTAGCATAAAAACGAATTATTTTCTGGTTTTGTTCGAAGTGGCATTAATTTTTTATTTTTTAAATGAAACGTCAGTGTATTCTGTGTCAATTATGAAATTTACATAATTTTCTGAATTATGATATCACATAAAAGATATTTCAGATGCTAAAGAATTCTTCACAATTAATTATATTTTACAACGTAGTATACCATTTTTTTCGCCAGATGTGTTCTGATTTTAACCAATCATATCAATCAACGAAATATAAACTCTGCTTTAATATTATTTAACATTAATTAAATAATTTAAAAATGCCCCCGGTGTACCACGAGTCAGTTACATACGGGTATAATATATATATTTTTTATTTCGTGCTACATTCAACAGCTAAGGTCATAGTCCCCCATCTAACATGCAACACAAAATACATACCCATAGTTGAGGTGGCAGAGTTTTTCAATTAGAAAAAGCTCCCCAAGTGGGACTCAAACCCACTACCCTTGGAGTACGAGCCGTGCACTAACACCACTCGTCCACTGCCGGCATGTCTTACTGCCTATTTATACAATGTTATTAAATAGAAATGCAATAAGTGCAATATACTAGACTAGTTGTATTTGAGTAAAAGCAGAAGCATTATGCATACATATGCAAACAATTATACAACCGGCTATTTTATACGATTTATACTGAATAGTAAAATAGCACTGTATGATGATAAGAATCGATTGTTACACAATTAATAACTAACTTTTCATCTGCTAATGTGATTGGCTGTAATTGATACTGAAATGATATCTTATCATTATTTTGAAAATTTATCAATTTAATAACATATTAAGAATATTAAAAGGCTACGATAGAGTTTCGGAAGCATTCAAAGAATCAACTCATGTTTATTTAAAGGATTCATGCAATAATAAGAAATATAGACATGCTAGCATAGGTACTAGTTTTATTTATTTAAATCAAGTTAAAGTAGAATTTACAGGAGTACGATGATCATGCAGACATAACCTCACTTTTACTGTTACTTTTTATGTAACACAGGTTACAAGTCTAGTCTAGGATAGTTTATCCACTTTTCTAGAAGGCTTTATCTTCTCACTGGATTTGAGTTTAACGTTTGTTAACGTAGAGGATATTTTTCCTTTTCCTACAAAGCTAAGTCAGTTTCGGGTAAATGTTACACTGGAAATAGTTAAAATAGATCATAATCTTGAAGTTCATTATGCCAGAATTAACTTACTGATCCCCGTATGCTGATGTTTATTGATTTTTGGTAAAATTTGATATTAATATGATGTTTTCACCGTTGTTTGAATTCAGCCACCTGGAGTACTGTATTCTGGACGAGAATGGTTGAAGTTTTGATCAATTTATGTTTTTATTTATCGAAGGCTTACATTAGCATCGTTTGATCTCAAATGGTGATGATCAGATCTATAAATCAAGTTTTTTTTAATATGTAATTGTAATTTTTGTGAACTCCATATGAGTAGGTTACCTAGAGTAACAATGTAAATAATCCATGTACTGAGATAGTTGGAGATTTGTTTAGTTTAAATGTAATCAAGTTTTAATTATATTTGTGACAGCTGATCGTTTTTATTGATTTTCTCTGTAAATATTGATTGTAGACCATAAATGTGTTATGTTATTTTGATTGTCTTTTTTCAGCTATCTTTTCATCTAGTTAGAATCAAGATTAGCGTTAATTTTTACGCTTTACGCACATGTTTTTATTTGTACCGTCATGAGTTTAGCGATTGTCAAGAATTTTTCGTTTTTTTGGGGTAAACGTATACAAGGGCATTCGAAAAAGAACAAACTCAGTCGATGACAGCTTAGGGTTAAAACCACGTCGGCTCCCGATCGAAATCTGTAAAATAAAGTTGGGTTAGATTGATCAGATGTTTTTCTGATCAAATAAACGTCAATCATATTTAAGAAGAATATTTACCTTCAATTTAAAGGGAACAAAGAAGAATTGCTTTTACTTTTGAACACTCACTAGCATTTGTGGTTGATTTATTTTTATTTAATTTCAAGAAACAAGATTTTCGCTATTGACCGAAATATCGATATTTGTATGGATAACAGCTGATTTTGGATCAGTACTGGCAGTTGCCGAAGGCGCACAAGGAAAAGTTGTGAAGTGAGTTTACCGCCACATATTTGGTTTATTGATATAAAGGTGGGTCTTTTAATTTCGTTTTCTAATCAGAAACTTTGACTAAATAATTTATAAAACAATTTCAAATTAATCTTAATCTTACTGTTTTAACAAGTAATTACCTAAGTTTCTTTGGCAAATTTGTTTTTATGTTGGTCAAACTTAGGAAAGGTTTTCCTCTATAATTTTTACTTTAATTCATTTATTTTTAAAACAATTGAGTGGAATGCAAGTATCCATTTATTTTTTATAGAGAGTTTAAAATATTATTTCTCGTCCAGAAGCAGAATTCCAGGTGTGTTTGTAGTAAGTTTTTCTTTCCAGGTACAGGGATTAGTAAAGTCAATTTTATCATTTGTGTTAATCTCATGTTCAACAGTAATCCAGTTACAAGAGTTATCCAGCTGGGTCAAGCGAAATTATTGTGGTGTTGTAATTTACAATTATTAAAGCTAGCCGAATTTACTTCATCGTTAATATTTTGTTAGAACCTTTAGGAAAGGGCTTTTAAATTGATTTAATTTATAGAAATTATTCTTTAGCCTACTTCACCTCATAATTAGATTTTCGGCCGAATGTGGGGCTTTCTTATAAAATTCTTTTTATTATATTTATTAATAACATTCCTATACATAATGTTCTATATCTGTTTCATATCTCTTTCTATACTTTATCAACCTGATACTATCTATAGGAACCGCACAATTGGTCGTGCACCATCTTGTTGATAGCAATATTCGAACTTTGTTTTTTCAATTATTTCATCCAAAAATAATTACAGGTTCAATACCTGCAAATAAAGGTTAAAGAAACCAAAAACCATTTTTTGACGTAGACTTTCATATCTTATACCATTTATTTCAGACACCGCTTTTGGAGTATTGCGGAACTCGGAAAAGGAGTACCTTTCGTTTCTAACGAGAAATAGGCTTTGTAATTTAAAATAATAATCGATGATGTCAAGTTTGTAAGGTAGGTAGGTGGTGAAAGATAAATTTCCACACAAAAGAGAATTTTTAACAGAAAAACAACTTCTTGCTGAAAGGTCTACCAAAAAGAAATAAGTTTTATTCTAGAGCTAGACTATTATCCGCTCACTGTATGTATAAAAAGGTAAAAGAAACCAATTTATTTTGTTATTTAGAGAAAAAAAATAAATACACAAAATATTAATTGGAAAGAAATAACTGAATGATTTTATAAGCGTTTATTAAGAAAATACTATTTTATAAAGATATATTCAAGAGTTCTTCTTTACAATTTTGCATTTTTATTTTCTCTACTTACTTTTATTTCGATATGCTGACCAGAATTAGGTGTCGTAGGCGAACCATTATCTAACGAAAATAATTATGTATGTTTAATAGTTAGTAATTATGTGAAAGGAAGCGGAAGAACAGCGATCTACATAACCCTCATGGGAACTTCTCTACTTTCCGGTTGCTCACTTTGTTGGCTGAACATTCGACCACAGCTTAATACTTAACCATTTAGGGGCAAGAATTTCGCAGAGTAAACGCTTCTAAACGCTCGATACGTTTTTGTGTTTCTGATAATTACTAAACAAGTTGTGGTATTCCACAGAATTTAAACTTGGTTTTATATTTTATTACTTCTCATTAAATATGAATACAGTGAGCGTAGCAGCAACAATTTTGACTTAATTTTACATTCACGTATTTGCTATGCGTTTTAAAGGAATCTATCATAATTATTTAAGTTTAATCATGTTTTCTTCATATTTTATACAATGATTATATAATTAGTTTTACTTCTTGTCCAAAAAATACAATATGTGCACAAATGATTCTCGAAATGCCCTAATCTAAAAAGTGTACCATTTTTCATGTTTTATGTTGTTACTTAACAGCCAAATAATAATTAAAAGACGCGTTTTTAAAGCTTATTTTAAAGCACTGAATATGAACGCAATGCCAGATTGTCATATTGGATGTTATTATACTGTAAGCATCAACACATAACGGTATTATATAAAAATGCTGAGTTTTGACTAGTGTCTCTGACTTCAGAAGGAAAGGGATTAGTTTCAGTAAAAAGCAACCGTTAGATACGATACCTGGCCAGGACATTCATTAAGTCATCTTATACTTTCTATTCAATTATATTAAAAGAGGGTTTCCATTCGGATTTTTTTTTCTAATTTATTTAAAAAATGTATATTACAGTATGCTCTTGATCACGTTAAAAAGTCGTTTTAAAGAGGTTAAGGGTTCCAAGAAAGTTTTGATAGTTTATGTACAGATGATGAGTGTAAATATCCTCACCAGAAAAAGTTTAGATTAAAAAATTTAAGAAAAAATTAGGGAGGAAGATTGATTGGGTGCCGGCGGTTATAATAATAATAATAATAATAATTGCTACAACCCATAAACTGAAACCAGGACCCAGACACTATAAGCTTGTGCGGGAGGGAGTGGGTGATTATTATTATTACGTAGGCCCTACGTGCGGATGCAGCTAACTTATAGATAAAACAGCGCAAATCCCACATTTGTATCACAGATAAGGAAAACTGCAGAAAACCTTAACCAGATCTGCCGGTAACAGTAGTGGAACCTGACCAACCTGGGAACCTGACATTACACTACCAAGGCTGTACCAAGATTATAGAAGGTTAAATCTTGAAGCACTTATAAACTGTAGGGGTTACCTTTCTCGTAAGTTCTTATAGTAAATTCACAAAGAAAGAAAACAAATTATATCAAAAATTTTCGTATTTACTCGTTGCTAAGGTTTTATTTTTCTTTTATATTCAAAAATAGGTGACGGCCATCAGATAGTAGACACGCCATCGACGCTCTCCAAATACAGAAACACAGCGAAATTACAAAAGAGCGCCCTGCGCTACAATATTACTCCACCCCTAATTTGCGCTAAGCGCAGCGCAGGCACCATAGTGTGCTTCTATAATTGTTTATAGTGTTTTTAATATTTCTGATTTGTTTCATTTGACTTAGAGAGATATTTATGAGGATTTAATAAACCAGAAATAATAGAAATTTGACATACCAGGTGTTCTTTTCTATAAAATAAGAAAATGGTTTACCACGATGAATGTATTTAAAATTTTGTTCATTTTAGAAGTTCAAATAAATTTTTGAAATAATACTTGCTTAGCTGAATCACCTTCATGTTCAGGAAAAATGTTTCGTAAACGCTACGAATGACTTAAAACTTGTTGACAAACAATACAACGCTAAACAGAAAAGATTTTGCCATAAGAGATAGAAAAAGAGAAATAATTTTATAATAGGAGAATTTCTTTATGTACTGCTGTGCTTTTCATTAAATATAGTTATTTTCCAATGGGGGAAAGTGATTAGACAATTAATTAAAGCGATTTAAAAATGAATATTTGGAGTTCTATGTTTGCTATGTAAAATTACTACCCGAGATTCCTGGGACTCCTGGAAAAATCTCAAGTATAGAGAATAGAAAACTTATTGAAACTCAGAAACACTAATTTTGACATAGATAAAATAATCTTCCAACTTAAGCTAAACATTGCCAGTAATGACATATTGAGTGCATTGAAAATTATCTATCATTTTCGGAAAATATACACTAATGCAAGCGTTACGCAAGGATTACAAATTAACTTTTAACTATGATATTAATTATTGATAACAAAGAATTATTGGATAATTTGTCTGTGTTGAATCTTGATTAATTAAAATAATTTAATTTTGAGTTTGACAGAATTCTGGAATTTTCAGGTTAAACCGTAACCCAGCACTAAAAAAAGAAAAGTCGACTTCTAATGCTTCATTGTTTATCTGTTTTCATTTGATCTAGGTGTCAGGCCGACGAAACATCCCGGATCATAAAGGTCACCCTAATAGGATTTAGTCGAATCTCTGAAAATTCCACTTGCATTAAAGATGTCTAACGTGCTAAGCATTGCGAAGGGGTCTACAATTTATTTTTTTATCCGAAAAAAAGACGTTTAGAATTTTTCTTAAATATGAAAAATTACCATGTCGGATGGGGATTAAACTTACGATATGTTATAAGGTAAACATGCTAACCACTAATCTATCTAAACTGGCAATCAAGTGACAATATTTGTAAAAGGGTATAAATAAATATTTATATTTAAATGGTAACGATCCATTTAAGAAGACATTTTGTCTTTTAATTGAATATGATTACTTTTTGCTGATCAGATAACAAGTTTACTAATAAGCAATAAATAAATAAAAGCCCCTCGATGGGCGTCAATTGTAACACTGTTAATCTCAGCGATTTAACGAAAATAATCCCTACACTTTGTCTTCAATTATAACTTACTAAAGTTCCTACAACCAACTACTTAAACACAATAAATCACTTATACTTAAATGCGTTAGCTGATCTCCCGGCAGATTACGTCTTACTGATTCAAATTATGCTCAGATGTCGTGGGTATTAATCGTAAAGGCATACTAATCAGGATTATAACACATGACCAATCAAAAGACAGAAGGGTGCTAACCTAAATTATTGTTTGATATTATTGTTTAATAGCAAAAGTTGAGAATCGGTAAATTCATTGTGACTAATCCTTCTTTTATTTCCAAAATTGATTTTGTGAATGGAACACCAACAACAACTGTGACGTATTAAACTATACTGCCGTGCTTAGCAAAGGAGCATACAACACAGCAACTTAGAAATATACCATATTTTTATTAGCATTTATTAAGATTCCACATAGTATATTTCCACCCTGCAGTTTTTTAGATACGGCGTTCTTGATAAGCACGGCAGTACAGCTCTGTACAGCTGTATTGCTGTATATTAAATTAAATTTAAAATAATTGTTTACAATGACACAAATATACTCCACAGTTAATATTTAATGAAGAACTACTTAACTTCTGAAATTATAACTTAATTTAGGAGTCCATTCTAAATACCTTTTCAATTAAATTTTTTAAATAAAAACCAATACTGATTTTCGTTATCAACAATGTAATTTTAACAAGAATAGTTACAAGTAACTTACATAAAATAAGTGTGACAGTAATCCTTTTATACTAGCACTCCTTGCAATTCTCCAGCTATTAAACTGGAAAACAAGAGCAACCTTATCAGCCACCGGTAACTTTGTAAAGCTATAAAGCTGTGTTTGCCTGGAACAGATCATAAAGTGCCGCTGGATGATTTCTGTGATCGGCGGTAAGTCTCGAGCGTCAGTTATTTTAACGTGGTATGCTCCACGGATCCGGGCAATTGCTAGTGGAAAAGGTAACCCAGGGAACTGTTAGGGTTGTATAGGTCGACCCTGTGTAATTCACTCGACCTGTTCCTAAAGCTTTCACCAAACACGAAGACGTTAATACTAGCAAATAAAACACACAGTTATTAATCCCAATAGCTTTATTCTCCCTTTCTTCCAAAAGCATGCGGTTATAAACGATAGCCACAGCAAGCGGGATGCAATACAGCGTACGCCAACAAGCAAGCGTGCGGGTTCGGTAGGGAGAATAGCGGGGAACATGAGAGGTTTATAGTTTAAGGTAAATGGTGGAAGTTAGGGTGAAACACCCCAGGCATATACACAGCGAAGTCTCGAGTAAGATACGGACAAGAGAGTGGATTTAGGATGAAACTCCCAGGCACACACACAGCGAGATCTCTGATAAGGTACGGAAAACGGTGCAAACGGAACGGGGTTTTGGTGGGGCGGAAAAGGAATCGGAACTACGGTCAAGAATCCTTATTCTAATAATTATGATTGGATTCTTGGCTCTTCGATAGACTGCTTGCTGGTCAGGGTTAGTAGTCCTGCTGGAGATGAGTCCTGGACGCGGACTGAATAAACCGGCTCGCGCACAGTGTTATATAGGTCCTCTCGGAGCGTGGGAGAAAAGTAGGAGTCAGACGGAGCGTCGCACGCCAAATAAACGGTTAGGGAAGGGACTGCTCTTGCTTGAGTCGGCGACTTATCCAAACGGCGACTGATTGCAACAGTTGATAAGAATTTTCATTCTTACATCCAGAATAATTATTAAAAATAGTAACTTGATTACAACGTCTGTCTTTTTTATATTATAGGAAATAGAAAAATGTTTAGCCTACGTGTCTAGAAGGGCCTATATTTTGTAGAAAAGGGTACATATGTTAATGTAGATGATAATTTTATTTCAACAATTCTCAAAGGAACATGAACAAACTGACTGGCAAGGTTTAAAAAATTGATATTGTACTGTTGAATGGAACGGCAGTGGTTGCAACATAATATTTTATATGATAAATGATGATATTAATTATTGGGAAAGAACCATTACATAATGAAAGTAAATTGCTCAGTATTGCTATGTTTATGCGATGCACAAAATAAACCTCCTATATCACCAAAATGATACTCAATAAACATCGTTTATTTGTTTAAATTATACTTGTTTATTTTATTCGCATAACTTGTTATACATACTGCAGTGATATGGTGTATACCTTAACAAAACAAATTACAACACAACAGCATACCACTACAATATTTTATTAATAGATTTTTGCCCCGTCACTAGCTCCAACTTTAGTTTCAGTAAAGCACTCGACAAATATCTCTGAAATTTAGAATATAATAACCTTACCTTACCAATTTCTACTATCAATGGGTCCACCTTTAATCGTAACACCTGAGCTGGGAAAATTGCAACAAACTGAAAATCACAAATTATTTCCACACAAGGAAGAAAAATGAACAATAAATAAAAATTAACAATATATAGGAAGAAACAGAAATTTTTATTTCATTTAAACGCAAATAAAAAAAATAAACAATTGACAAAAACTACTAATCAGCCTTTTAATATTTTGTTTTTATAGGTTATGTTAATGTTTGGGATTTCTACTTCAATTTTTGTACCTTATAACTAAACTACTTATAACAACAATTTAAATAAAAATTAATGTAGTCGAATTTTCTCAATTCTTTTTTAATATATAATAGAAATAGTTTAAATTGTCTCAATAGTGAAGTCTTGTTATATTTTTTTTTATAATTTTAATAAAATTTGTCCGAAATGATCTTTTTATTTTATTTTAACTTATTTTACGTTATTGGCCAGTATAAATTTAAATCCACTTACAATTCTCGGTCGCACACTAGGCACTTCTTCAGATTTGAAAATTCTGCTATGGTAACCACAAACCAAACTCTTGACTGTTGGTGAGATTTTTAAAATGTAAGTCTGCAAATTCTTCTTCAAATGTATTTCAAAATAATAAGTTCCATAAGTGTTGAAATTATCCAAATCAATTCTATGATTTATAATTTTCTTGACATAATGACAAACAGGTAAGCCATATCCATTTATATGCATGAATTTCAATTATTCAAAATTTGTAACCTCACTTTATCTTTCCAATTTATTATCATGCTTGTTTTTTTTAGGTTATAAAATATGAGAACAACACGTCCTCCTTCCAATACGTTTTAGAGATTACTCATTGTTTTTCACAATACAAATTGCATTAAAACATATAGAAAAACAATAAAATAACATAATCAAGTATTCCTTAAACAAAATCTGACATTTCAAATTATTTTTAAATAAAATATTGTTTTCTTTAAATTTTAGATTTAAACACATAAAAAGAATCCCCAACACTACCTTAAACTAATAAAATAACATTTTTATTTCTAAAACCCAACAATAACTCACAATTTTGAGTCGAACAAACAACTATTCACGCTTGACAAAAATTGTAATAAATTCCATTTAAATCTGTCCAACCACCAATTTAACCCATTAATCTTTACATAATCTGATTATCTACCTTTTCCCAATCATTTGACATTCATAATAAACACTTACAATACAAAATTAACTAAAAAAGAAATATATTCTCGGCACAGGTGTATGGACATATTTAACTTGAATCGGCTGACAAAACAACTATATAGAACAACAAAAACTTTATGCAACTTCCACAGCCAAGATGTTATCCAACGAAATTCCACAATAACATCATGAACCTAAATTAATTAAATTAGAACGGTGGCTTGACAAGCCAATACCATGTATCGTAGAAGAAAAAATAATCACCCTATGAAAATTAAGCAAGGTAAGTCTCTTTTATAGATGCTAACTAACTCATAATAGCCCGTTTTATTTTATTCTAGGTGCAATTTACCAAGTTTGAGCTATTGACGGTTCCTTAAGGAAAACACTTCAACGTACCAACCGTTGTATTATAATTTACAATTATCAAATCATACACCACCTACATAGTATCCTTTTGTTAAAATATAAAACTTCTTATGCATGTTAACATAATGTGAATAAATTATTCTTCTAAAGAAACCCATTTTGAAAATTATTTACAAAAATTGAGGTTATGTAATGAATAGATCGGATCGTTAAATAATCTTGCATGAAATGTAACTTTAACAAGAAATTATTACAAAAAGAAAGTATTTAACTTAATTCCTGCATATAGCTAGCTTCAACCATACTTCTGATACTATTAAATAAACCTTTTAACAAAGATTCAATAAGAACGCCTGAAAGATAGGCAACCCAAATTACCTATTTAACATTTCTACCTTCAAATATCACAGCAATACGTACTATAAAGTTTATACGTTAATTTGCTAAACACCAACTTTACCACATCGAGGTTACATTCTGTGTAAAATTCCAAATAATATTTTTTTAAATTAAGTTATTACTTCCAATTATATTCAGTTAAAATAAATTTGGTTTTACAGGATTCTGTAAACACTTTTATTGGCATAACCTCAATTATAGATGAATAAGTACGATTTTTTTATTATTATCCTTATTAAAATAAATTAATTAATTTTACTTTATTTTCAGACATGGACTTTGTTAATAAATGAAGCCACTTTACCTGACAGACCTCTTGTAAGTTTCACCAACCCATTACAGTACAAATTTTATTCTGTAAGACAAATTAACAGGTACGTTTGATAGCCTTCCAAACTGAATACTTCCTTCTTACCGATTTGGATACATGGCTGTGTGCCATCCAGAATTGATACTTTATAATAGTCCCTTGCCAGGGAGCAGTTGTGGGCCCAAGTTTATTTATAGTAATAAACTATAAATAAATTATTTACAGTGCAAGAGCACTTGGTAAGTGCTGGTTGTGGTGGTTGTGCTCCTTTTTATGAGCTAAAAGAACCTCTTCGCCTTCTCCTGCTCCAAATAATAATGTTTATACCAATAGTCTTAAAGTTGGATTATATTGCTTTCTGCTTTCCTCAAATTATAATTGTTAATCACTATGACTTCATTCTAACAAGGTATGTATAACTCCTAACACCTAGCAATAGTTTTTATGCATAAACTTCCTCTAAATCGTAATACAACATTTTGATTTTTTAGTGTTAAAGGATAAAGGATAAAGGAAAACAAATCGTACTCAACCATGCTAACGAAATGTAATAGGAAAAGAAAATTGTAACGTGTTTACGATTAGTTTTCATTTGTATATAAAGCGAAAAAAAATAAATTTACATTTTATGAATAACTAAATTGTTCTCGAGCAATAAATAAATATGATCTAATATAATAATAATGTTTTATAAAAGAAACAGAATATAGGTACTTGGATATTCCGATAATTGAACAAAATAATAACGTTAATAACATTTATAAAATAAATTGTAGAGTTGGCTTGGTACAAGATCCTATTGTGGAAATGTTGAACATCACAATATATTAAAAATATGATATATGAATTCAATATAGAATATAATGATGAGAGAGGGTTGGTTAAGTTGGAGGAATGCTGGAGTAAGTCGGGGGAGGGTGATTACGTCTATGGGTTGGATAAGTCTGGGATGGAGAGGTTAAGTCAGGGGGTAAATTGGGGTGAAAGGTGGGCAAGGTAGTTAAGTCAGGGAGGAATAAATCAGACTGAAGGCATGTAAGTAAATTGTTTATAATATATCTGTGCCAGATTGCACATAAATAGGTTTGCATTTTATTTTCACTCAAATAGTTTTAGCAGTTCACTTGCTAAACTAAATCTTTTAAAATAACGTAGATATACAATTTAGAGCAAGTACTTAAGAAATAAAATGGAACTCAATTTTGATACGATAATAATAATTATTATTCCATTTTTGTTATAACCGAAGTTTTATAATACGAATAAATTGTTTCCTTGCATTTTTACATACTCTACAGAGAAAATTGTAGCAGAAAAAGCTTTCAATTTTAACAGTCTAGAAGCTTTTACATTTATAAAGTTTCACTTTTTTACGTAATTCTAAATTGTTGAAGAATGTATTTATCATATAAAGGTTGGAAAGTTCATATTAATTTTTTATAAACTTTTAATAGAAAAATTCTTCATACTTTTAAGGTTTTTTTTATTAAAAGAGTGAAGTTTGAATATTTCAATGGTTTATATACAACAAATGTATTGTATATCGAATTTTAGGTAATATGCGAATACTTTAAGTTTAAAGTTAGATTTTCTAGGTCTTCAGCAGTTGGCAGTTGGAAGAGTAAGGTAACCACAACAACTAACTGCATCTCCAAGGAATCCTTATATCTTCGGCGATACATGCGACGAATGTTTACCGCTGGGAGTACACTCTGCATATTTACATACTTATCCTACCACAGCTCAATTTAAAGTCTGGAATATTTTTGTCGTTTTACCATCAAGATCCTTATTAGACTGTTACTTTATTTGTAGCAGATTATACAATTTGTTAAAGTTTTGTTGAATTGGTTTATTTCAGCTAGAAATGATTTACTAGATTATCAATTAAAAAAATTGCATACCCAATACTTCCAACAATACACTTAGCAACTAAATTAAGTTGAACAAGAACTATTAGCTATCCAAATTATTAACTAAGTAGAAAAAACATATTAGAGTATCTGGCATACTGAAAAAGATTTGGTGGTATGGAAAAGGTTTCATTTCTATTACGCAGACTTGTTGCTTTAACAAAAAACTTACCAATACTAACTGAAAAGTAATTAAATGCGCTGCCTACAATAAGTCTTCTTGTGTCTAAATTTCCTATTTAAACATTTTCAAAAGTTCTTCAGTTTAAAAGATATTTATGCTGCAGAATAAATGATGCGTGGATAAATTCTTTGTTGGAATTTGAGTATATTGGTTTGTTAAATAGAAAGTTATAATAAGTAGTTTTAATAGAACTTTAAACTTTATAACACTGATAACTGATAAGAATCATGTTAACAATATCATATTAAAAACATCTGCAATAAGCAAGTTTTTTGTCGCACGAAGACCAGGTTTTGCAGGCTGATTGAAAGGTCTGGCTGCGTGTGACGAAAAGTGCTTGTGACACAAATTTTCTATACTATTTTTCTATTTCGTAATAGTTTAATTTAACTTTCTTATAAAATTTACATTTAAATTTATCGAAACCCTCCGTAGTCCAGTGGTAAAGATCCTGCTTCTCGATTAAGGGACAGGGGTTTAAATCTCCTTCGCAACTGCTAGTGATGGACTCGAGCCGAGCTTTCCTAGAAAGCTCGACTCGACTCGAAAAAAAATAATTCAAGCTCGACTCGAAACTCGACTCGAAATAATTTGTTTCAACTCGACTCGAAATCGAGCCGAGTTTCGAGTCGAGTCGAGTCGGCTCGTTTTGGAATCATAGATATTTTCCAAATTCATATAGCAGTCGCGAAAACTTTTTTCTCTATTTAGTCAGAAAACGAGCCGCTTGCGGCGACTAACTGTCGTGACTGTCAAAGTCTGCCATAAAATCTCAGTAAACAAGAAAAATATTAATGTTTGATTCGATTCACCACTAAGTCTATACGTTACACGACAGATGATAGTACTCGTCAATAGAAACAAAAAATCCTTATGCCATTTTTAATTTTACGCACATCGAAAAACATTTGCTAAAAATGTCAACTTTTGGGAACTATTGGAAATAATAGTCAAAACAAACTGTGATATCACCTAGCATCAGCTGCATAAATGTATCATATATCACTTAGGTACATCCAGCTCTAACTGTTATTCTTAAAACAGTCAACTCAATTTTCAAAACAATTTTTTATTAAGCTTTTTTGTTGCAATTTATGTGTACTATCACCTGTCCAAACAATACGAATTTTCAGTGAAACACCCTGTATGTAACAAAAACACCAACATAATGAAAAATTACAGTATTAAAACCAACGTATTTTAATCGGATTAGAGATTTTTTCTTTCAATCTACAGTAAGTATTAAATTAAGATTACCTCTGTAAAAATAAAGAAATATAAAAGTTTGACTGAAATACTTACATGCATTAGTGGAAATCCTAACGGATGAAAAGCTTTCATTGTAACGTATGAATTACTAAGAAAATGTGATTCGAGAAGAGCCAAACAATAAAAATAAATGGAGCGTGCTTCAGAATTACTAATATAAAATGAAATTATGTGCCTTATTAAAGCTTTAAAAAGTATTACCTATCACACTGCAATTTCTTGCTTCAGTAACGGGGGGTGATTTAGCTATAACACCAGTTCTGTGTAACTAATAAATATTATTTAACTAACTGTTGGAATTTCTGAAATCCTGATCCTATATTTCTAGGATTTAGAAAATTAGACAGTGTAGAGTTTTGCGCTTCAAAAATATGAATTTCGCACACTGTCGGATCAAGAAAAAAACTGCATCTTTTTATTTATACCAGGTGACTCACTTAACTTGTCCACCACCATATTCTACTATTTTATTGTAACGTTCTTTATAAAATAATAACAAAAATGCTGTTTAAATCGTCTATTAATAAAGAAAAAATTATTTACAATGCACTTAATTAAAAACACTATAACTATAAACTATTTAACGAACTATTATTTAAATGCTAGGTATTTACAAATTTATTTGAGGACTATTTATATAAAAACTATTTATGTATTACAATAATTATTAACAATTTATTCTGAGTACATTTCACTATGCCGGTCAAACATTGACTCCCCCTTCTACTCGCGAACTCAATTTATATCTTTCATACGATGACTCATACATCTAGAATGTTCGATGACGTCATACATGCAGCTGTTGATAAGTTACGTCGATGAGGCGTGTCGATGAGACATACTTGCAGGTGTTGATTGATGAGTCATACATACAGGTGTTATTGATGAGTCATACAGTTGATGACTCATACATCTAGAATGTTTGATGATATGTGGGTTTACTATTCGTTACATTATTAATGTGTTAAGACGTGTTATCAATGCTCTAACAATACCTAATATTCATGTATTGTTGACATTTCCAATGATGTATAACCGCATACAACATCGACTTTTTATTCTTAATTCGTCTTATTGCTCTTTAAAAGAATATAGGATACGGAATTGTTTTGTCAGTAGGTACTTGAAAGGGCAGCCCTATGTTTTTTCTACAGGTGCACGCTTCTCCATGCTGTTTATCAATCTGTTTAATTCTTCTCCATTAGAGGCTATTTTTCTATTCTCCTTAAAAAGATACATTATTGTTTTAAAGTTTATCTGAAAAACAGCGAATTTTGAATTTTCATCAAGCTTTGCACATCTTCCATAATCAAAGTTTTGGCCCTTCTGTTCCACATGTTTCTGAAACCTTCAATACTGCTCTCCTCAGCGAGAAAGGTTAATCTCTATTATTTAGCTTATTTAAAAAATAAATTATAACTTCAATTTTCTAATTGTATAACTATATTTTTTTATTTTGGTTCTTTTAAGGTTACTTTATGAATTTCATTTGGGTATCATAAAGTACTTCTTTAAAAAAAATAAAATTTAGTTAGGTTAATAACAACATACCACATTGACACTACTGCTACTTACATGAGACTAGACTTACTTAATTAAAGCCTGTATCGAACGCATTCATAAAATTGAGAAGACTTAATTTATCTAAATAAAACCAGATTAATTATACTTTATCAAACATAAAATATAGTTTTAAATGCAATATATTCTTTTGTAAACATTTAATATCTAAAAGGTTTGCCTTAAGATAAACACACTATTTGCTTGAAAAGTGGTCCTGAATTGTCTGTTATCATAAACGAAGTGATCTCAGTACGCGACCAAAAGGGTAATTTGGTAGATGCGTGAAACGGGTTTGTTTTGCAGAACGAAATAAACTATCTGGAAATAAACATTTCATTTAGTTATTTAAAGATCTGAATTTATTTACAGTTTAAATTTTTTGAAGGATTAGATTTAACAAACCTCGATAATTCGCAGAAGCAGATTCTTCCCTGAGGTTTGTTTCATAAAACTTATGATCTCATATGACTCTTATATAATCAGCTTATGGCGTATGTACATATAGGCATTATGAAACTGACTGCTGGTCTTAATTTTTGTTCATAACCGCCTTTTTTCGTTTAGTTTTATCATCTTATTTTTGTTTTTATCACTAACAATAATTGACTATGATACAACTAATTAGTCTTACTTACATAACATTAATTGACTATGCCATATCTAAATATTTCAAAAAATGCTTCAGTTTCTAAAAGAAGCTTCATCCTCAATTATAATCAATGCAATAATTACACCACCAGAAACGCTTCCACCATAATCAAAGAAATAAGATTAAATCAAATAAAAAGAATTCAACATAAGAGTCTTACCTTCTTCCTATTGCAAATTTCACAAAAATATGATGCAAAAGAATGACAGAAGTTAGGGCCGCTGCACACTGATTTACTCTTACCTATAAACAAACAAACAATAAATCAGATAAAAGAATTTCCACTGCATACAGAATGGCATATTTAAAACCAATGACTAAAATACCTTATCAGCCAAAATCGATACTATAACTAGATAGAACACACATGTGAATTTGACCGCTCTTGTGTAAGCCATGCGCAGAACACTTCTTTTGATACAGCTGTGAGACGTGAGACAATGTGCTCTGTGCCGCGAAACAAAAAAATTTAAATTCGGTAAACCCGTAAATGATACATTTTCATAAAATTAAATGAAAAACTAATTAAAGTTTACAAAAGAAAAAAAAAGGAAAACTAACCTAATTTCCGTGGATTCGGAAATTAGGTTAGTTTTCTAACCTAACTTTCAAAAACACGTTGGTTTTTCTGTCATTTGGGAGAAAAGAATTATGTAATAAATGGAAAAAGAAATATACAGATATAGAAAAACAAGTTGGAAGTATCTGCGAAACCATATGTGTGCATGATAAGGAACGCGCTAGAAAAATAAAGAAAGGGTTTATACAGCCTTGGTAGTGTAATGTCTGGCGTGCCGGACTTTCACCCAAGCGGCCCGAGATCGACTCCCGGCGCCGGCAGATCTGGTTAAGGTTTTTTGCAGTTTTCCTTAGCTGTGACACAAATGTGGGATTTGCGCTGTTCCATCTGTAAGTCGGCTGCAGCCGCACTACGTAATAATAATAATCGCCCCCTCCCTCCCGCACAAGCTTATAGCTTCTGGGGCCTTGGCTTAGGATGTGGGTTGTAGTAGTTATTATTATTATATCGGGCTACGCCTTTGCTCTTCTTAGTTTGTGTTAGTGGAAGAATATTCGAGCTAAGAATATTTATTTTATTTTCAGTCATTATGGCTTAAATTGTAAGCTACTTAAAAACCAAGTGAATATTTGGTCGTAATTTGTCAAATAATTTTTTTAATTCTGGGAAAATTTAGTATCATGAAATTCTCTTTCAATTACAAACAACTACACCAATGCTTGGTTTGTAGTTTACTAAACAACTTTAATGCTCGAATATTCCCCCACTAACACAAACTATGAAGAGCAAAGGCGTGACCCGATATAAACCCTCCTTTATTTTACTAGCGTGTTCTTTATCATAGATATGGTTTCGTAGCTACTTCCGACTTGTTTTTCTATATCTGTATATATGGGTCATTCTTTCAGAACTCAACCACCGGCTAGGTCCAAAAATTGGCCCAACTTAAAAAGTCCTGCGGGGGCTCATTTTAAAGCTTGATAAGAGGGTTTTGTGGCCAGAAAAAGCTAGGAGCTGGTTATATGCACCTTTAAAATTGGTGCCTTGATCGGAGTAAACATCAAAGACTCTGCCTCTGCGTGCTATGAAGCGGCGAAAACTAGCAAAGAAAGCTTCAGTCGACAAATCCGATGAAAGTTCCAGATGAGATGCCTTTGTAACACAGCAGACAAAAAGACAGATATACGCCTTGTATGTTTTCGCTCCTCGTTGTTTTCCCATTGTAATTGTAAATGGACCAGCATAATCTGCTTTGACTTGAAAAATTCTAAATGCCGGAAGGTCGACCATGAATGCGGTATAAGCCTGAGACTTTGAGCGAAAGCACATAATGCACTTAGAAAGGCAGCGATAAATTGCACTATGAGGAAATTGACAAAAACTTCTTTCTAAGAATTTGAATGTTCAAATGTCACTTCAGTGTTACCTACCACCACAAAACTTTCTAAATTTTGAAAACGAGAATAAAAGGCGCAAAATAAAAATAATATCATAGAAACTAGTTTCATAAGTCATTATCGCACTCGTCCTTGGAATCGTGCAATAAATCTTGCCTTATAAAACTCGTTCTTTAATATACTATTATTTGTAAAAAGTAGCCATGTAACATTTAAATGTTCATTTATAATTATTAAAAGTTAAAACATTAAATTTTTGACATTTGCTAGTGTTTATTTTTCTGTCTTTTGCGTTTATTGTAAAATGTGCAATGTGGAGCGAACCTGCATATTGTTCGGTGAATTTAATAAACAGTTGTTTAATGCTAGAGGCAGAACACATGATATCATGAAATCGGGCATTTACCGTTTAAATTGTTCTTTTTGTAGTTCGGTATATATTGGACAAACACTTCGAAATTTTGACATAAGATATAAAGAACACGTACGTCATTACAAAAATAAACATCGTGAAAAATCTAATTATGCCATACACCTTTTAGAACAAAATCACACAATGACTACATTTTTGTAATAACAAACGCAAATTAGACATTTTAGAAGCCTTTGAGCTATACAAACACAAACTCAGGGTACCTTTAATGAATGAACAACTTGAGCTCAGTAATTCTCCGTTACTAGAAGTATTAGATATTTAATTCTGATTATTATTATTATTTTATTTAGTTACCTATTTTTGTATCTACCTTAGCGACGTGTTTGTTTATAATTATATTACCTTTGATAATGACAGCATAGCTGTCGAAACAATATTGTCAGGTTATATTCTAAAAAAACTGTGAAACTTTTACTAATCTTTATTTATTTCATGATTATGGAGTTCCACAAAGTAAGGCTGGAAACAATAAACAAAAAAATAATTAAAATTAGCTTGATTGACATTAACACAAATTAAATTAATAAATAATTTCAATTAATGCTAGGTCCATTATCAATATGGTAAAATTTAAGAATTCATTTATTCAAAAATAAAATATTCGAATGTCTCCAATGACAATAATGAAGGTTTGATGGTAATAATTTTAATAATACTAAAAAAAACCTTGATAAGAATTCAATGAAACAAAAAACTACAAATAAATTTCACAGTTACATAAACTTACTCTTATCAAACAAAAATGCTTAATATCTTTGATGCGGAAATAAAATTTTGCAATTCTTCAAAATGTCACAAACAACACCTCATAATAAAAGGCGTTATTCACTAAATTTTAAAACATTGAATGTTGGTAAAGCTGCTGCAACGATGAACTGAAATTTCTTAAATGAAGTTACTAAGATTATTTCTATAGTAATTCGGCCCTAAACCACCTTAATAAAATTCTTAAACTGCAGTAATTCCTGTATTTTAATTAATAATTTCAAATTTTATCGATAACTGAAATTCGTTATTACAAGGCTATACTTTCAAATACTTTCAATTCTCTTCTTAAGTTATTAACTAATAATCCTCTGAAGTATTCTTTAAGGCGTTAATCGAGAAATAAACTTTAAAATTCAATAATAGATTGAATTTTCACAAAAACTTTTAACGAACGAGAACGGAATTTGGTTAATTTTATTAACACAAAACTAAAACGGTAGGTTGAAGCCAATAAGCTTCCTGTATTAAGTGAAGAAACTCAAAACGGTAATCACACAACTTAATTAATTTTATTCGATAATAACGCGAGAACTAGAATACTGGGACAAGCCCGCTAACTTGAGGTACACACCTATTGTACGAACGGACGCCACTTCAGGGTAGGAGACCCGCTGTCCAAATGAGGCTCTCTCTGCTAAACTATAAAACCATTTCGCGGTGGTATGATTTTTCGAGGAGGGCGAAATTTTAAACAATCCAATAGAAAAAATAGCGGGATTTTTATCAGCCAACGAAATGCATCCATGTCATTTTTTCGAGAACATTCTTAACTAAACTTAAGGGGATTCCCTTTTGAATTTATACGCAACGGAAAGCAAATAACCTAATAACCTCTACCCGTGTAGTCTAAACGGCCCATTCCAGAAAGTTCCTTTTGTCGGTATATTATTTACTAGTAGAATTTCAATGCGATGTGGTTTGAAACTACAGACTCAAGGTTTATTATATTTTAACCACAAGGAATTTTTTGTTAAAGCTAATATTAGATTTTTGCCCTTATGAGCTCGAAGTTAATAAACAATTTTGTTTATTCTGAAACATTCTATTTCTCGAAAAAATAAGCATTTGTTTGACGTGAGAACGCTTGCATCAGTAAAAATTCCGCTAAAATATACGATATTACTTACGGATATATTTCGAGGTGACTCTTTTGTATTTGAAAAAACATTATTTAAATTAAAGTAACATTTGCAGTTCCCTCATCAATCCCACATAATGGAAATTTTACTAAACCTCCAGGACCGTACTGAGATTTTTTTAGTATTTATTAGTTTAAAAAACGTAACGTTACAATACTTAAAATGAAAGTCCATTATCAAATTAATGTAAAATTGCAAATATTTTTGTGCATTGTTGTTGTTAAACCTAAGATTTATTGTAAACGGAATGTCAAATCAGGTAACTTTCAATGTCACCAACATTAGTTCTGGTGCTTTTGCTCACTATTTATGCGCACTATCATGTACACTATATTTATGTGTCGAATAGAAGTCGCTATAAGAAAGTAATATTGTGTAAAAAAGTCTCCATGGGCACAAAGCTCCAATTTCAATATTTTGGCAGCTACGGAGCTCCAAAGCTCCACAGATCCATTACAAAACTATTCATTTTTAATACTATTTATAGATGTCAAAAGCATATTTAATTATTTAAATATATAAGTTTATGTTTTTGAGGTCGCTGAATTCAAATCTGATGTCAGATTTGAAAAATTGACAGTTGACAGCTGTCAATTCACTGTCAAAGCAGGAAAAAAAAAGTAAATATTCTCTTTTTACATCAAGAGTTTATGTTTTTGAGGTCGCTGAATTCAATTCTAATGTCAGATTGGAAAAATTGACAGTTGACAGCTGTCAATTTTTCAAATCTGACATCAGATTTGAATTCAGCGACCTCAAAAAAATCAACTTTCAGTGTCAAAAGAGAATATTTACTTTTTTATTCTACTTTGACAATTAATTGACAGCTGTCAACTGTCAATTTTTCCAATCTGACATTAGAATTGAATTCAGCGACCTCAAGAACATAAACTCTTGATGTAAAAAGAGAATATTTACTTTTTTATCCTACTTTGACAGTGAATTGCCAGCTGTCAACTGTCAATTTTTCAAATCTGACATCAGATTTGAATTCAGCGACCTCAAAAAAATCAACTTTCAGTGTCAAAAGAGAATATTTACTTTTTTATTCTACTTTGACAATTAATTGACAGCTGTCAACTGTCAATTTTTCCAATCTGACATTAGAATTGAATTCAGCGACCTCAAGAACATAAACTCTTGATGTAAAAAGAGAATATTTACTTTTTTATCCTACTTTGACAGTGAATTGCCAGCTGTCAACTGACATCAGATCATCATCAGATTTGAATTCGGCGACCTCAAAAACATAAACGTATATATTTAAATAATTAAGATATGCTTTTGACATTTATAGATAGTATTAAAAATGAATAGTTTTGTAACGGATCTGTGGAGCTTTGGAGCTCCGTAGCTGCCAAAATATTGAAATTGGAGCTTTGTGCCCATGGAGACTTTTGTTCAGGATGACAAAATATACAACATATCAAAAATTCAGAAAATTTAACCAAAACCCAATTTCCATAAGATTATTGCGGGGTCCTTTAAATTTGTTTTCTGTAACATGGGACAAAGTATACTCTTTATATTCAATTCATACTCCTATATATTCGTCTGCTCTAGCTTAATTGCTCTATCCCGTCACATTTTGAGATATTGGGCACAAGAAAGTTTAAAAATTCCGTTTTTGGGGGTTTTTGATTCATCTTTAACAATATGATAAAATCTTTTTATATAGCACAAAATTGGTGTTTGATATTGGGCACAAGAAAGTTTAAAAATTCCGTTTTTGGGGGTTTTTGATTCATCTTTAACAATATGATAAAATCTTTTTATATAGCACAAAATTGGTGTTTATATTAATAATATGATGCATTCAATTGTGCAGCCCGATGCTGAACACTACTTGGGATTGCTACATAAGAATGGCATTAATATAGTTCTATTTTCAAACACTAAATAAGTAATTGGAAAAATGAATATTTTTATACTCATTTTATGCCTATTACACGACCATGACATCGATATATTGAATTAAAGAAATTCTTCTAGAAGGAAGATTATTACCGGATTGGATTATTTTTCTCATTATTACTGGGATGGTTTTTCTATTTCTTATAAGAATTTCTCTGTTCTGAAAGAGTTGTTTATTAACCCTAGGAGAAAAAACTCAAATTAAAAACCAGATGAATTTTACTCGTTTTTGTAGGACTAAATCTAATACCTAAGTTATGACTAGTTGATGAATTTATTACCAATGACTTTGTTCAAGCTATGTAGCTTGAAGAATGAATGATTTTTACCTTAGGATTATTTTTGTTCATTATTGTTAATACTTTAATTATAACTAAACCTTGGTTATAACTAAAAGTAATATGCAAGCTCGTATAATCTATATAAAATATGAATGTATGTACAGTCTGGGACTTTAAAAATGATTTGGTCGAATCTTAGCTATATGCAACACATCTTACAAAATTAGACGATACACACAATATTAGGATATTATAAAGAATATAAATAATATAGATATTATATACGAAAACAATAATATCTATTAAAGAAACAAAATTATTTGAAATTACGTTTAAAAAAATCAATGCAAAGTAGTCAGTAAGATAGAAGTATCTGTAATCACTTCAGCCATGTTTCTCCATAGCGCAATGGGGAAGTTGCATATGAACTACTCGTTCATCATATCGAACCCAAGATCCGGAACTTTTTTTTTTGTTTTTTTACTATGTTATGTATATTGTAGATTAATATTTTAATTCTAGAATATGTTTAATGGAATTTTTAGTAGTCTATAAATTCTAAATTATGGTATAGAAATTCTTATATATTTTACATCTTCCACTTAAAAAGATGATTCGCGGGTTTAGCAAATATTGCAAACTTTGATTTACAATGGAATTTCTAAAAAGTAATAAAAATTGTCTTGAAATATTGGGGATGCAATCAATTTTTGTAAAAACTGCTTTAAAACGTTGATTGTGAAAGTCTCATTCTTATACTCCTACTTAAAATTCAAATTTTACCTGCATGAGCTTAATCCTTTAGTTCATAAAAGGCACCTTTTGGATTCCGGCTTATCTATTCTCTTTATTCTACTTTTTGTCGCCTCGAAGCTGTTTTGAACCTTTTCTGTAATACATATTTGTAACTTGTTTTAAAAAGAGATAGGATTTCCGAAGTAATTTGACATGGAGAATACACCTAATTGTTTAATAAAATTTACTTGAACTGTGATTGATTGAAAAAAGACATTTGCGTTGTTCGTAAATAATGTAGTAATCAATAAATATAATGGAAAGAAATATTTTGAAAAATATTGAAAACTATTATTTTATAGGGACAGTAAATGCGTCGTATATTATTGTTGTTACTATTAAATAACGTTTGTTTTATAATGTATACTATATCATTAAAATCATAATAACATTAAAATGACCAAGCCCATGGGCTTAGAGTATATTTTAGAAAATATTAACACTATCATTTCCCTAAAAAAGGTCAATAAAACGAAGTATACTTGAAATACCACCCTTGAGTACCGAACGGCTCAAGAATAGTAGCCTACCCTGCTATACCCCAATGGGCCTTCGTGGCCTGTGAAAGGAGACTAGTATTATATACAGTAGACTACCGATTATCCGAAACAGTCGGGACCGGAGCCGTTTCGTATAAACGAAATTTCGGTTAATACGGAGTTTTATTAGAAAAAAGCAAAAGTACAGTATATGAACGTACATAAAACATAATATTACATTACATAAATTAAATTAAATTTCTATAAAAAAGTTATGTAGATAAGTACACAATACATACTATTATGTACATATATACCTAAAGTAATTACATTATGTATAATTTGTAATACATATGTATATGTAATTATGACTTTATCTTATGTTAAGTACATATTCTTATGTCTTCAAAAAAAAAAGAATCAATCTTCGATTGTTTTAAACTCATTCGGTTTTTAGATGCAATGTTTCTCCACCTTGTTAAAAGTAAAATGTCACTCGCTGTGGCCTCAGGCTGTTGCTCTACGTACAATAATGCTGTATTTAACGCATCGAACGCTTCTAAATGTGAAATTTTTTTTCCGTCTTCTTCATTTCCTTCTGATTCAGTGTCACTGTTTTTTTCATGTTCTCTTTCATTAATAAGTTCAATAAGGTCAACGTCTGTGAGTTCCTCTTGTTCTTTGTTGTCAAATGTTATCCATACCTCACCTTCTTCTTGGCCAATATTTTCACATCCGTCTAACTTTTTTACCATTTCATAAAGCGGAACTTCCTCTTCTTCTTCATTTTCTGCGGGGAGCTCTTCCTGCTGCATGATCTTTGCCCAAGACTTTTGCAGTGTTGAACTTTTCACTTTATTCCATGCATCTGCTGCCCAGTAAACAACGTTTTTTAAATTTATTCCTTTTAAACAATCCATGAGTCCTCCACCATCCTCTACTTTCTCCAGAACTGATTCGAGTAAGTTTCGTCAGTAATGCCTTTTAAAATTCTCTAATACGCCCTGATCCATAGGCTGGATTAAAGCTGTTACATTCGGTGGTAAAAACATAACTTTAATATTGTTGCTTCTTAATTCATTTTCACTTACGTGAGATGGTGCATTGTCTATTAGGAGAAGAGCTTTTCTAGGCTGACCATTTTTTTTTTAAACCTCTCAACTCCAGGAACAAACTCTTCATAAAACCACTTTTTGAATAGTGTTGAGTCCATCCAAGCACTTTTTTGGTTTTGGTAATAAACAGGTAAAACATTAGGCAGCATATTTTTAAAAGCCCTTGGTTTCGCCGATTTGCCAATGCACATCAATCGCAGCTTATGCCGTCCTGAGAAATTACCGCAAGCAAGAATTGTTACCCGGTCTTTATTTTTTTTGTAACCGGCTGCAGCATGTTCATTTTTCCCAGCTAAAGTTTTCGATGGCAACATCTTGTAATATAGACCAGTTTCGTCACAATTATAAATTTAGTCTGGCGTATATTCCTCTTTTTCCATAATTAGCTTCACTTTTTGTTTGAAATTTTCAACTTCAGCTTGACTAGCAGATAATTTTTCGCCGCAGATATTCAGTTGACGTATCCCATGGCGTTTTTTCCACCTCGATAGCCAACCGTCACTTGCTGTAAATGTATCAGGAGCTTCGAGTACGGGAAGATTTTCACCAATTTCAATTGCTTTTTGCTGTAATATAGGGCCTGAGATTGGAATACCTCGGTCGCGTTGTTGTGTAAACCATAAATATAGTGCGTCATCAATTTTATTGTATTCCCCTTTTTTCATTGATTTTCGTTCTGGTGCGGGGATGTCAATACACTACACCATTGTTCAATTTTTTGGCGGTTTTTTCGCCATTCGCAAACAGTGCTTATCCCGACACTATAATTTTTGGCAACACTTTGCAGTGACTCTCCTTTATCGAGTCTTTTAATTGCAATTAATTTTTCCTGAACACTGATAACAACACGTTTACGCTTCTTGGCTTTTATTATATCGCTCATGGTGATGGCAACTCGAAACTAAACAAATAAACCACACAATGCATTTTTGTTAGAACTGCAATGAATAAAAACCAGATTTTTATTAATTCTAAGAACTGCACAGGCAAATTTCGGATAATACGGAGTTGGATCTAGACTTGTTTCGGTTAAAACGGCGAATCTAAAATTTCCGTTCGTTTCGGATATTCAGGCGTTTCGTTAAATCGGGATCCGGATAATCGGGAGTCTACTGTACCTGAAATATGCAGTTGTAAATAATTTGATTGATATACTTGAAAAGAATTGATATATACTTATAATTTAACTGCAAAAATAAACTGCCTTAAAAGTTAAATTTGTCGTTAAATTTTGTTTTATTCAACCAATCAAGACTTGCTCCAATAAAGGAACATAGTAAGTAACCACCAAAACGGCGAAATTTAAATTATGCTAAAAAGACAATATTTAAAACTGTAATTTACTTCTTCTAAGGGTAGGTAGGTAAAAAGCAGTTTTTCTTAGAAAGTAAAAATATGTTATATTAAAAAATACAAAAGCAAATACATAGTAGCAGGTGTAAGTGCACCATAACGTAGGATTAAGCCACAGATGGTAGAATGAACGAAACACCTTCAATAAACCATCAGTTCAGTGACGCGCTTTGATGATCATTATTTAAATTTTATTTGTAAAGAGACTGTTAAAATGACAGGATACTAATAAAATAAATATACCTACCTGTGTCTTTTAAATCTAATTATACAAAAATTACTTTTAATTTCTTAATACTGAAAACGGTCAATGATCCAGGGCCATGTCATACACTTTAATAGCGAGTTTACGAAATTATTATTTTAAGATTAAAGTTTACGAAAAAAAACTATAAGAATTTTTATACTATAAGCAATTTACAGACTATTAAAAACATTCATTAAACATAACCTAGAATTAAAATATTAATCTACAATACACATGTATCAATATGCATATATTATATTAAAAAAAACAAAATAATAATCCTGATCTGGGATTCGATATGATGAACGAGAAGTTTACTGTGCAACTTCTGCATTGCGCTATGGAGACGCATGGCTGAAGTGATTACAGATACTTCTATTTACTGGCTACTTTGCATTGATTTTTTTAAAACTTAATTTTAAATAATTTTGTATCTTTAATAGATATCACTTTCTTTTATTTTATATTGTTGTTTTAGTATATAATTTTTATATTATTTACAATATTGTAAAATTGTGTGTTACGTCTAATTTTGTAAGATGTGTTGCATATAGCTAAAACTCAACCCGCATCATTTTTAAAGTCCCAGACTGTATGTACATATTTGTCATTTTCCATGGCATGTTGCCCTTCTCACATTGTCTTCTGAGTTTGAGAGTAAAACAGTTAGCTTTAAAATTGAAGGCTAACAATTGCCGTAGTTTATGTAAACTTATAAAAGACTTACATCAAACTCGCCTTAAAATGCTACATTTGAGTAGGTATTAACAGCACTTATCAGTAAATTGTTGCTAATTCTATTTTAAAAAACAAAATTGCAAATATGATAAATGTATGTAGTTTAGTGGTAATATGATTAAACTCTGCGAGTAGATAATTCAGTTCGTTTGTACTCTTGTTTAGTTGAGAAGTCATTAGGGACCAACGCGTACAATTTACTAACCCTTAACGAAGATTTTCGGAAAGCTTACTGACAAACTCTAACCGTTCCCTAAACGTTGTGAAACGAATAAACGAGCTCGGCGGAGGTTGGTCGGCTTTTCCATATTTAATTAATGAGGGTAGAAAGATCTCGTCATTTCCGAATTTTACAAATTTTGTGATTTGAACAACTACAATTAGTTAGTATTGTAGTGGTCAGACCTACAGTCAACCAGAATTATCAAAGTAGCTGTAGCAAGTCATTTTGTCACAAAACAATTTTCATAATAATCAATTTACCTAGTTCTGTTATTACATACAGGTTCAGGCAAAATATGTAATTTATTTTTAAAAATAACAACTATTTGATTAAATATAAAATGTTGGGGATGTTTATTACAGTTTCTTTGGGGTTGATAACTTGATTTTATGTTTAGGGATATTTATTACAGATTCTATAATGTTGGTACTTTTGATTTTTTTTTGTAGTTAGGGGACGATTGGTTTTTGTTTTTGTTTTAAAAAGAGGGATGAGAGTATTTAAAATGGGTAGTAGGTAGCCATATTGGCTTGGTTTTAAAACTTAATATAAATTCATGTAAGTTTATTTCTGTTTATTTAATGTATGTTGATTCTAGTTGTGTGATGTAATTTTTGTATTGTTTGATTGATCTGAAACCCAAATCTCTCGTTTGAATCTATATATAAATCAAAATCTATACAGTAACTAGATTCGTTTGATACTTTTTAATATTTGATAAATTTGTCCCTTTTATGGTAAAATATGATTAGAAAATAATGTTTTATAACGTTTGTCTTAGCATTACAGCTAATTATTGCCAATTTGATATTTTATTAGTGTTTAAATATGACTACTGCTGTTATGTGTTTTACTGTCAGTTGTTATTGAGTTTTTAGGTTAATATTTATAACCTAACAAAACATTTTACTTTGTGACTAAAAAATGAAGGGATAATCTTTTGGTCCGGAACAAGAGATTATGTTACCCTAAGGTTAGAATTATTATTATTTAAAAGTGTATTAATCTGCACGGTGGTAATAAAACCCATGATAGGCCGTGTAAGAGAAAATCTGATTTAGTTTTTAAGAGACGAAGGCTCCACGGTGGCTTAAGTCCTTTGATAGGCCGGGTTGTAGAACCGTCAAAAGATTGTTTGGTACGAAGGCTCCTCGGTGGCTTAAGTCCATTTGATAGGCCGTGTCGTAGAACCGTCAAACTGTTTTGTTTTGCATATTTATATTATTTATATGTGCTATGTTATTATTTTTCAGTGCTTATAACACACTCTCGCTTATCTAGATACGAGCTTTCCCTGTTGTTGACAGTAAAACTATGTCTTGCAAAAGACGTGTTCTGATATAACCATATATATATGGTTTGGTCACAACGTATATGTTGCTATGTCAAATATGATATAATTTTTGTGCAGCAGTCCTTGTGTATTCATTTTAATCTGGCACGTTTACCTTGCCTAGTTTATCTGTAAATCTTTTTGATTCACTCTGTTTCACTCATTTTTGATGTTTTATGTCATTGAGAGATTTGCGTTTGTCTATTTATAAATGCCTAGTATAATCACACAACTGTATCAACTTGATAAATTGATTTATTGATCTGTATTGTTTATTGTAACCAAACTAAATAATCATTTGATCACATATTAAACTTGAAGCGTGTACGTATTTAAGCTGGGCTAGCATATAATTTCAAGGAGGTTTTTAGAGAACTAGCCATTTATTTGTATCAGTTTAAATACGTCCCTCCTCGCTCAAGATTAAGAATAAATTAATAAAATAATACAATCATATTTAATTGTTCTTTTATTTGTGTTTTATTATTTGTGTTTATCTCTCTTTCTCCGCCCTTATGAAGTAAGTCAATCGTTATCAACCTTGGTCACATGTTATAAAAAATAATCACAACGTAGGATCCAGTTTGCTAAATATCCATTTTGTTCTTTTGTTATATTTATCATTATAAAGTTTGTCATTTGTAAGGTTGGTAATACTGTGTCAATTTCCGGTTTGTTAAATATTTGAATTTTACGCGGGTAGAGTAAGATAGGCCGTGATCGTCTAGTGGGTAGGGACCCCGGCTCATTACAGTATATGTGTGATTTTAAAGATGGCCGCTTTGTATAATTAATTCCAAAACTAACATTAATGATTGAGTGTAGTAAAAAACAGTAACGTAGTCAGAGGACATTTGCCCTCAGAGTTTTTAAACAATTTTTTTTATTGTTGTACAAGAAATCTACAATCTGCTCTTACCCAGCAATAAGTAAATTGGTTCAGTGAAGTACAGGTGAAGGGAGAAGTAGTCCAGTGACTACATTCCGAATATTAATTACTACTAGATAGTCTGATGGATAACTTAATATTAATACTAATACTATGGGTCTACATCCGTAGGCTACTTTCTGTTCAGTTTTCTACGGACTACTGTAGAAGTATTTAAAGTGCTAGCTTCTTTGTTTGGATGTCCAGGGAGATACCGGAGTCCTCATGAAGAGTTTTATTACTTATGTACTACCACGGGACGTCGAGCAATTATTCTTAGGATTTTTTATTGTAATCTTTGTATAATTTTGGTATTTGCGGGTTTTGAACAACCCCAAAGTTGGACCCCGTATATCCAAATAGGCTTTAGAGTACATTTATACAGGAAAATCATAAAACAGAACGTTTTATCCGACTTAAATTTAAGTTTTTATAAATATATTTAACGCTGAAAACATATTTTTTATTTAATATTAGTTTTATTTTTATTTTTCCGTATTTTATATTTAATAATTACAATGGAATTAATTAATTTCTAATTTTAAAATACTGAGCGCATACATTGCCATCTTGCGGCGAAGAATGAAACCTTACTTAAAATTTCTTGTGTGGTCGATAGATGGCTCTGATTGAAATTATGACATATTATAAAAAATTTATTTTAAAATTTAAAATTACTTTTTATTTTGATTATCTGAAGTTTAATTATTGTGAATAAAATAGTATACATGTTTCGTTGGTAAAGTTTCCACGCCTCGCGATATTGTTTGACCTCGACGTACCGTCTCGGTCAAACAATTATCGCTTGGCTTGTAAAGATATCCTTTACCAACTCAACATGTAATATACTATTGTTGTTGTTATTAAAATAAAATATGTCAATATTTTAACTTGTAAATTGCAATCTACTAAGAGAATTCTCGCAACTGCTATTTACCTGAACCTTAATCAAATACAGTTCACTGATTTAATAGGAAACAATTGTATATCCTCAAAACAGTCAAAACAATATTTACTACCGGTTTCCCGACAACAAAGTATTGAACTTTATATAAAGCTTTATATAAAGTGCGATTCTAAAGTATGGAATAAATTCGATAAAAGGGAAAGTATTGATTTTTGGAAAAATTCCAAAAACACGTCAATTTTGTTTTTAAAGTCCGTACCTTTTGACATAATATTCGAATATACAGGGTGATGCGTTTAAGTGTGGTGACGTCATCGGCATTTTTTAAATGGCAACTTGCATTTTTATTCTATATTCTGACACTTCATCCATTGCCAAAATGGTAATGTAATAAGTTTGTTACCTTACATAAGGAGATTTTTGAAAAAAATAATTATAAAGACGGGAAAGTGCTATAGTCACTAAACTTAAGTATTGATTTTTGGAAAAATTTCAAAAGCATATCAATTTTGATTTTAAAGACTAGACTTTTTGACATATCGGATATACAGGGTGATGCGTTTAAGTGTGGTGACTATAGCACTTTCCAGTCTTCATCATTATTTTTTTCAAAAATCTTTTATATAAGGTAACAAACTTATTACATTACCATGTTGGTAATTGGATGAAATATCAGAATATGGAATAAAAAATAAAAGTTGCTATAAAAAAAATGCTGATGACGTCACCACCATTAAACACATCATCCTGTATATTCGAATATTATGTCAAAAAATGCGGACTTTAAAAACAAAATTGACGTGTTTTTAGAATTTTTCCAAAAATCAATACTTTCCCTTTTATCGAGTTTATTGCATACTTTAGAATTGCATTGTATATACTTACAATGTATTTGCGATCAACAAGCCCGCAATTGCCATAATTGCATATAAATCTGCATGCAGTGGCTTTTGAAAACCCCCGGAATTAGCGAAATCTCCTCCCCAAGATACAAATTAGTTTCGTATAAAATCTCATTTGAATTTGTTACATATTACCCCCTCTCCAATTTTAACTTTATAAGTCAAAAATAACTAGAGATTATACTAACAGTTCATACTTTTAATATCACGGAAAAAGTTCTTGTTTAAAGATTTTGCACGTATCGAAAATAAAAAGTTGCAAAGAAAAAGGTTTGAACGGCGCATTAGTGTGCAACTGCACTTTAGAAGCACCTTGAAATAGAGTTTCAACGTTATAAGGGTTTATTAAGGGTAACTAATGTTACTCATTAACATTGAAAATGGCCAAGTTCAGTCTAGAAAATAACAAAGTTCAGTTTTAAGCACTGGAGAATTACTTTTTAGAATTCATGGACAATGAATAACGTTCACAAAGTTAACAAAGAAGTAACGTTCTATTTTTTTTTACTTCTTCGTTGAATAAGATCAGCAAATACAAGAAAAAAAAGCTTCATCTCTGGTAATTAAATATTTGTATTAGAAATAACTCGGATCTAAAATTGGAAGTTAAACCGTAGACGGCTTGCCAGTATGATGATTGGAACGTTGGAAATTTTCTCAGATGTTTAGAATACATGTACAACAACGAATGACAACAAGTAACGGATTATTTTTGTATTTTATTTCTTTACTAGCGGTCCGTCCCGGCTTCGCACGGGTGGACATTAGTTTTAGTAGAGATCCCTAATTTTTTCTAGTAATAAATATAGCCTATGTTACTCATGGATAATGTAGCATTCTAATGGTGAAAGAATTTTTGAAATCGGTCCAGTAGTTTTTGAGTTTATTCGTTCTTCTTCTTCTGCGTGCCGTGCTCTTGCAGAGCGTTGGCATTTCCCTCCTATACTTGTGTTGTGCGTGTTCAGTGATCACAAGTATAGGGGACCTACAGCTTAAGGTGGACTCCGAACCACTCCTAGTACATAGTACTTGGATTTTTTATTAATTTCAGGGAAATTTCCTGGGCAAAGTATACCTCGGTGGTTTGCCATTGCCTTCCGAGGGAGAAGCGATTTCTAAAAATCCGGTGTTATATGGGCCGGGGTTCGAACCCGGTTTCCTTGGTCGGTAGTCCCGCACGCAACTAACCGAGCCACAACCGCTCTCTTTTTTTTATTCGTTTATTCGTTACAAACATACAAATCTTTCCTCTTTATAATATTAAGTATAGATTGAACAAGATCAACAAATACAAGAAACTTATTTCATTTGGCGTAATTAAATATTCTTTCTAGAAACAACTTGGACTTCAAATTATCCCTCCTCTGACTCCTCTGTTTATTAATAGAATGTTTGACACGATAGAAATTTCCCCAAATTTAGTTAAATTTTAGTGGGGTGGGCTATACAGCCAAAACAACTGGTGCCATGTTTACGTACACAAGGAATGTCTCTATGTTCCTAGGATTGTACCTCGCCCACAAACAAACAAGAAACTAAAAGTGGAAAATAAGTTTTAAATCCGTAAGTAATATATTATTACAATTAAATTATTACTCGTATTTGGAGAAAAATTACTGGTTTTAGTATAAAATAGGGTCACACACCGGATACGCTTGTAAATTTTTAAAACAATATTATTCTTATATAAAAATCAATTTTGTTTTGGAATTTTAACAAATGAAATTTTTTAAATTTGACATTTCCATAGGAACAGAACGCCGAGGACGATTTTCATAACTTTCCAGTAAGCAGAGTGATGTCATTTAAACGTCGATAATTGGTCAGTCACTACGTCTTTTTCACCTTTTCAGTGACGTTATAATGATGTTAATAAGAAGGGTAAATGTCACCGCCATAAGACGTCATTCTACGACGTGAAAAAGACGTTATTCTATGACGCAAAGAAAACGTCATGTAATCTTCCTGAATGATGTTTTATTGACGTCTTAAAGACCTACTTATTTCTACTTCTGCAAATAAAACACCTTAATTTAACACCAACACAAAAATTGCAAGAAACGCCCAGAAATAAAATATCACAAACATATACATTTTTATGCACCAAATGAGAAACTTTTCTATTTTCAATTTCTGAAAAAAATTATTATTAATAAAAAGTTTGTACATCTTCTAAAACATTAGAAAATGTTATAGCATTTGAGCTCACGATTTTGGTGTAGGAGGTATGTTCGGAAAACTGAAATCATTCCAAGACCCTTCCCGTAGTTGAGAAAATAGGTTAATGGTTTGTTTAAACCTTAAGAAAGCGTTTAAAAAAATTACAAAGAGTATGCAACAGAATTTAGAGAAACCTTTTAGCAGAAATAGTACAATACTAAAGAATTTTAACAAGTCGTTTAATACGCCTGCTTGTTCTGGTGTTGACTAAACAAAAACAATTTTTGTTTCAATCCGGACGAATTTTAGAAAGGTAGTGAATGTTTCTCGACTTAAATCATGAGGTACTTTATTAACTTGCCATGGGCGGTAAGTTGAACTTACAGCCCTAAAAGCAGAGTTTGCAAATGAACGAAAACACCCGATCGGGAAAATAGTATATTATGTATTAAGGGCTTAATTGAGTGTCTTAGAGCTAGTAGAGCCAGTTAGCGCCTGAGGCGAAAGCCAAATGCGCTAAGACGATAAAGGGCTGTAAAACACTAATTAAGCCCGAAATGCATATATTAGTTTATGTCCGGTTTAAGTATAAATTAATATTTAATTTTAAAATAAAAATAACTTAAAAAGTGCAAGACTTCAGGTAGATAGGTGTAGTGATCTATAGTTACATTTATTATTATGGAGACGGCGTAAACAAGGGTAGTATAAGAGGCTGCTCTAATTTAGCAATTTACGCTCTAAAAACAGGCCGCTAAAAGGTCATAATCGCCCGACCGGACATAATAGTTATTTATGAATTAAGGGCATAAAGAAGCTTTTATGGCCAGAAGCGTTATTTCTAGCCCGAGGCGTCAGCCGAGGGCTAGGAAAAGGCTGTAGGGCCATAAAAGCAAGTTATGCCCGAAATGCATACACTATTTTATGCACAGATTGTTTTTATCTCAAATCTATTATTGTGTAAAAAACATAATTAAATGAGTACGTAGGTTACATCAAGCCGCTGTACGTATACTTATGTGCTTATATACGAAGTACGTTACTATAGTTACTATCTAAAATACTTAATTTCAGCTTATTTTCATTGGTGATAAGTTTATAAATTATATTAAGAACCAATCAAGTTCTACAAATACAGCTCTGACATTTAATTCACGTTTCATTATTGCCCGTCGGATCATAAAGAGGCCCTTGGGGCATAAAGAGACAGTTATGTTCCGATAAATCTAGCAATAATAGTCTAATTATAATGCATCTGTGCATAAAAATAATTATGCTTGTATTGATTTTCTAATAGAAATAAAACAATTAAAAGCAATGTATAATAGTTTTATGTATATTAAAAGTTACTCTTAGTAATAGTTACTGTTACTGGTATAATAAACGTATGGACTATCTGCAATAAACAGGTAGGTTTTACTAATTCTTACGGATTTCGTTTTTTATGTATTTCAAGCTCGATAGAATATTAAAATATGAACACATGTTAATTAATAAATTCAAATTACATCTCTGAAGTGTTAAACAAATTAATGGTATCTTTTAAATAAACATAATATTTTTGAATAATACGCAATTAAATTATTGCTATTGAGGTTTTCCAAGTTTTTTAGATATCCGGTACGTGCCATGTGCTTAATAATGACAACAAATTTGTAGTTGCCTCCAGAGAAATAAAAAAATATTTTAATCTGTTGTTGAAAACATTTCGTGATGTTACTACTTTTAATCGAAAGTGGGTTAGTATAGCTAAAGGTGAAATTAGGTTATATAATCAATAATATATTTTTTGAGTAGTAGGTAATTAAATTCATCTTCTCACGCTCAACGTATGTACTACCTTGCATGTGTATATCACATTAATTTACAATATTAATTCTACCTTAATGAACCTATTTCTGGGTAAATAATTAAATTTATTCAAGAAATTAGGAAGATCTGGCAGGAGTTTATTAATTAGAATTTTAAATTCCATTGTTTGTCTAGAGAGATTTTAGTAGATTCCTGAAATTAAAATATTAATTCTTGTATATTAAGCATATAAATTTTCTTAAAATCAAGCATTTATATTTTATTTTCATAATCGTGCATTCATCATGAATTATGTATGATCAGATCATTTTTATTTTCTAAACTGGGGAACCCAATTTTTGGATTGGATTGACGAACTCAACAAAACCACAGTAACAATGAATGTAGGGAATATATTATTCAAGGTAACTGACTTCTCTAAGTATGTGATATGTGATACTCCTGTTGCTTTGAGTTTATATTCGACAGATAGTTATAATTATAAGCATCGTACATATCAATCAGCCCAATATATGAAATTTAAAATCCGATTAATATCAATCAATTATTCATTAGTAATTTAAGTACTTACTTAAGTACTTTATATGGACGTCTTCATCATTATTTTGTAACAAAAACATTTTTATTAAAAACCTAATCATTTTTTCCTTCTATATCATTCAATTTATTTTGTATTGTTAAAATAATGAATCCCAGATAAAAACTCATTAAAATTGGTATCTTATATCGACGTATCTAGGGATTTAGAAATTGACGCAATCTTTTAGCTTTTTTTCTAAAGACGTGGACGACAAGGAAACGGAAGCTGATGACAAATGGTGTATGTGAAGGCAGCTGTTAAATTTATTACCATGTATGTTCCACTTTCACGTTGTATGTCTCTTTTCAGGAAAAAGTTATTTTTATTAAGTTCATGAATAAAAATTGAAGAGCTCAAGAATTTATTGTAGAGCTGATTAGACTTGTCATCAATTTGCTTTTACTTGACAGTTAACTTTGGTGAATATGGCGGTTCCCATGTATATAAAGAATCAAAATTCAAAAAAACAGTTTATGAGGAAACTAATTGAGAAACACGAGAGCTTTTTCCTTGTAATTTACTGATAATGGTTTTGACATGTGTCGTGCCTTTGCACTTCTTGACACAAGGGTTAGGCGTTACAAATGGTATATTTTATCAACGTCTAGCCTTGTTAAAATATCATTAGTTTTTGGTAGCCACCAAAGTGGTAGTTTGTAATCTACCATAACCTCATGCAATTTTTGTGCTATCTAAAAATTTACTAAAATATGCAATGAAAAAAACTTTGAATATCGTCTTTGATTAAAGTTTTGAGATATAAAGTTTGAGAAATGAAATAAAAATTGCCATTTAGTTTGTTACGTGCTATAAATCTTCGCCGGTATATAACTTAAATAAAGTTAAATTGAAATTGTACATGTAATTTATTTACAACAATTAGGTATTAATAGTTCAAATAAGCGTGTGTTAAATGTTAAAATCAGAACAAAAAGTTAAAAAGATAAAAGGTAAAGAAAAAACTAAACGTTAATGTCAAGAAAGCGATGGTGAATGATACGTTATGGCAATATGAATGGATACATGGCAGCGATCGTTTTAAAGCGTGATGTATACAACACAACTCACACCACTTAATTCGCCCGTTACCCGCTACTCTGCTGAAATGGTTGAGTATATTTTTTCCAATGATTAATTTCTTGCGGAAGGTTGTTCATTTTTGATAAAACTGTAATTTTATTTATGGTGTGGCCATTTGTCGGGTAACTATGAATTTATGTGAACCTATTTTGTTTTTATTAATAATAGTAATAAAAGTACCAATGGCCAACATATTTCTTTAATAACTAAAAGTTTTTTCTGTCTACAGAATCTTTGGGTGTTCGGGAGACCACACGACGTTCACCCATAAAACTGTCCGTCTTCTACCCTATCCTTGGATCCTGATAACAGGAAACTGGGCAATGGATGAAGCAGTCAGGTCAAGTGTGTGGTAGAGAAATTCGTGAGAATTCTCGACGGTTACTCATACCGATCAGGGGGAGCCCTGGTAATATGATACCGGTGTGGGCGAATTCGAATCTCGCCTGGGATAAGGTCATTTATGGTCACCGACAGAACCCGCTGTTTGACCGAGGTCATTTATGGTCACCAAAGGAACCCGCTGTTTGACTGAATCTTAAGTGAGGAGAAGCGAAGTGAGGTTTATCCCGCTTTTTGGCATATGGGAAACTGCATGCCGCCAGGTAAATGTGCTTAGGAGCTATCCCGACCACCCTATGATCCGGACTGCAGCCGGGTACAGTGATTGGAAGAAGCTCTGAAAGCCATTACACTTAAGGAGAGTTGAAGCGAATACATAGCCTCTCACAATCAAGACAACTTCACCTTAACGGGTACACACTGGGGGTCTATAACGTGTAGACTTACGAACGAAGCTCTGTCGAGGGCCCACCAAGCCTATATAATTGGTAGATCGGGGTGGCAAAACCATTAGAAAACCAAGTCCCGCCACAATTGAGGTTGGATTCGATCGTCGGGCCCCAACCTCAGTCTCGGGGAGGAGCTTGTGAAGGTATGAAATAGGACTGGAGGGCTCTCTCTATTCAACTGAGTTGAGTTGGGGGAATAGTCCTATTGCTGGACAAGGTACTTCACCCCGTATGAAAGAGGACGAGAGGGTACCGGCGGGTGAGCACGTGTTAAGTCGATCGCTCCGGTACTAGCCTGGATGGTCTAGCTAGTAGAGGGTGTATAGGTAACCTCGCTCCGATCAGTGAGCTGACTGGGAGCAATTGCTATGCAATTCGCGCGCTGATTGAGCGTATCTCAATTACTTCCTTATAGGAAGAAACGTGGAGGTATGTTCACACGGAGACTCCACGTAAAACATTCAGATAATCTCTGTTTATAGAATCTCACAAGTGTAAAAAAAAATAAATTTCATAACTCATAGAAATTTCAAGTAGTTTTCAGTTAGTTTTAGAGAAGTTAAGGGCTCTTGATACAGAGCGATCTCAGTATTTTTACAATGTCTAGTTATTTTTACTACTATTTTATAGGGAGGGAAGGAAGAAAAATTTAATGTTATTCTCGAATTATCTCGAAATCCACCAGGTTTTCTAAAAAATGGCTATTATGAAAATTGTTGCTCGTAGGATGTGCTACAAAAAAATCCTATAATTGCTCTTCATATATAGGTAACTAACCGTTCTGGAGAAAAATGAATGACAATTTCGAATTATTGTACTTTTGCAAAAAATGCGACCCTATTCAAACCACCGAACATCGCGGAGGTAAAGTAATAGTAATATCCTTAATATGTGTAATCTACATGTCATTTAAAATGTTATTCTAGTTCCTCCTCAAGTTGTAGGTCATTTTCGACTTCCTCGTAAATTGTCTGCATCTCCTCGCCTTCGGCCTCGAAAGCTATAGGGTCAATACCTTCATAAGCATCGAAGTTGTTGCTTTCACGAATGTCAGGTGATACATGTTCAGAATGTTCAGGCAAAACTGACCATAGCAGTGTCTGCATACTGCAAAATAGTGGAAAGTAGTCTTCCTGCAACCGCAGCTCATGTTACAGCCTTTTGTACAGTTACAGGAAATACGATTAGGCAGTTACTTCTGTAGCAGGTGGCAAAATGGTTTTAATTGGCTGTAAGTGAGTGGTTATTGATCACCATTCATCCCCACGCTTCTGCATTAAAATTAGTGGGTAACCAATTTTGAATCTGTAGATAAACTCTACATAAATGCTATTGGGCAGCACTGGATGTAGGGAGGAGCTTTGATAAAAGAATCAATATATGTCTGATTATACGAAGCATTATACATGGCCAAAATGACTCGTTTTCCATTAATAATATTTGAAGAACATTCTCTAAAACATTGTGGTATTTTGAAAAAGTTTGGGCAATCTTGTAAATCCTTTTAATTTTGCAACAACTTGACGACTTTTCTTTCCTATCTGAAATAGCGCAGACGTAGTATCGCACCCGCTAACGGCATGTAGAAATAAAATATGATCTTTACTGTTTTCAAAAGAATCACAACTTCTTGATGAATATATTGGACTTTATTTGTCTGATTTCAGAAATAAATGTCCTTATCAACTGTTAGCAAGTTCGAGCAATTGATAGTGCGAATAACACGACTACTGCGCATATAGAAACTAAAGTAGGTATAAAACCCTTTTTGTTTACGCATCGGCCAGCTGCTATTGAAGGTCGGATGCCTACTGGGGACACTATTACTCTACATCCGCATGGTGTGGGTAGGGTCGCATTTCTTGCAGAAGTACAATAATTCAAAATTGTTGTTACTCATTTTTCTCCAAAACGGTTTTTCTATGAAGAAAAATCATAAGACCTTTTTTGTAGCACATCTTACGAGCAACGTTTTTCAAACTACCCACTTTTTCCGAAAACCTGATAGTTTTCGAGATAATTGAAAAAAACTGAATTTCCCGCACTCTATAAAAAGTTTGCAAACGCCATATGCATCAGGCCTTTTAAGAGCTTGTTTCTTTTCGACCTAATCTTCCTGGTCTATTTGAAATGTTTCAAAAATAATGCTAAAATTTTTCAAAAATATGTTTAATGCTCAACTTATACAAACTTAACGGACCTTTAGATGGAAACAACAAAAAATCTTGTAGGGGCAACCACTTTAATTTTGCACCTGGGGGGAAAACACCCCAGGAGCGGCCCTGACTAGGAATTTAAAAAAGATAATAGATAAAAGATCATATATTTACAAGATAATTCAAGTTTTTTAATTATGTTATAATAAATTTAATTTTAATTAAAAAAACATTCTAGAAGTGAAAATTTATTAATTTGTTTACTTTGCACACACTGTTGAAAGGAGAACTATCACCATATTTAAATGTTCACTTATATTTGATTTATGAAAAGTTTTGTTTTTTTTTGATCAGAAGTTTTTGTTTCCTTATTGGTATTTTGGCACATCTAGCATTTGCAGCAAACTGAGAAAAAGAAAAAATATATATAATATATGTGTTACGTTTTATACATGTTTTGACAAAATGTTAAAAAGTATTAATTAGGTGGGTATTGAGATTTAATCTCTTGTTAAATTAATGAACATCTTATAAAGGTGAAAAAACCCAATTATTTTTCTAGACGATTGATTAAATAGTAATAGTAATCTCGAAAGGTCGTTGGATAATAAACGTCTCCCAGGGAAGAAGAAAAACAAAAAAGAGAGTTAAAAAATGTAGTATAAATAAAGTTTTGAAAAACCAAAATTTTTATAAATATAAAATTTAATCAATTAAAATCTTTGAAGAGAAGTTTTATAAATAGAAGAATTTGCCATAAAACGTGTTCCCGTTACTATCTGGTTTGAATAATACCAACTATTTAGAGCTGGCAGAAATCAAAACAGAAGGAATCTCCAGGTTCTCTTAAAGTTTAATCTAGCGTCGAAGAATAAGGTATAGTCAGCTATTCAGGAAGAACTTGGAAAATTTCCCATACTTGTCCAATTATAAAATAAGTGTTGTGTTATTGCTAAAGCAGAGTAGAGTGAAAGTGTGATTATTGAAATTATTACAAAAGGAGAATTAACATTTACTTACCCATTCTTGGAAGTTTGTCTTAACTAGATAAGATCAGGTATTTTGTGTAGTAAGTTGCAAGCCTGCTTAATAATTAAACTATTTTACACTAAATACAATTTAAAATTCATTCATTAATAAAGAAATCAATTATAAAAAATGCATAACATAGCTAGTAAAGTAAGCTTATAATTTGTTGACAATTTGATAATTATTTTCTTGCTTTACTCAATAGAAGGCGATTAATTCTGTAGTATAAGTCATAAAAAGTATAAATCATTGTGTAATAATAATTTAAATAAATAATTTAATGAAAGTTAAAAAACAAACAAAGAAAAACACATATAATTTACACGTTTATTTTATTTTAACTTTAAGCTTAGGTATTTTTTAAACAAGAGATTGGTGTCTTTACTTTGAAACAAGGCCTAAATTAATTAAGCACTGTATACATGTAGCGATTTTTGACGAAATATTTTTCCTCAAGTCTGCTATTTTGTCCACGACCGTTCAAAGTGACGCGACGGCTCAATACATTTTTAACGGACAATACGCTATGGATACTAATTTCGTTATCTTGAATCTACTCTAAATGTTACATATTTGATTTCAAAGAAATCCGTTCGTGTCTTAAAGATTCTAGCAAGGAGCGTCCTTTAAAACTGCTCCCAATTTCAGGTATATAGTAGATAGAGGGTTTTAATGTTTGAATTAAGCCTAATTTATTGGAAAGCGGTAGGCGTATCCAGCGTTATCTATAGAGCCCCGAGCTGAATACCTTTTTATACCTTACCGGTCAGATATTTCCATTATTCAGTTTACGTCTTGGATTTTTCTTAGAGAATATTTAAAACTAGAGTTAATTTTGTGCATAGATTATTCTATAAATCTAAATTTTGCTAGTAATATATTACTGTTCATTATTAATTCAATTATTGATCCGTAGAGAGAGTGATGTAGAGAGTACTGGTGGAAATTTTTATTAGTGCCTTTCGTTAATAATTATTATTAAAACTATGTTTTCTATTTTTACGTGATTCGTATTATTTTGCTTGAATTAATTTATATTACTATTGATTAACGATGGACATGACTTGTTTTCCTTTTGTAATCGCAGATTAACAAAATTTTCTGATTTTACTCATACTTATTTATATGAGTACTCATACGAACTTGAGTTTTATTGCCTACTTCAGATGTTGGATGCAAAAAATATTTGTTAGCAGCATAGAAACTGATTGGTGAAGTATAACAATGGACAAAGTAAAAAAGCAGTCTTCACATCAGAGACCGTCATAAGTATTCCAATGAAGTAGGTTCATCAAGAACCGATCGCACCTTCTGTGTTGCACTCTGCGGCTACGGAACAAGTAAACATATATACAGGGTACGTCACGGCGAGTTTTAGGTAGAAGAATATGAGAAAGCAATAGGAGTTGCCATTTTAAATTTTGCAGATAATGGTTTCAGGCTACGTGCTTTTGCTTTAAAATAATTTCAGATTTCTGCTACATCCGGTTACTGCGGAGGCAATTTTAAAGCTAGTTTGTCTGACAAACTATGTCTCTAAAATTAACCTGAGATATTTTGATCTTTTTATTTTAATTATAGTTGGGACTGTTTCAAATAACTACATCTCCAAAGAAAGTGTGCATGTGCAGATTTCCAATTTTATCTAATTACTTTTAAAAGTATGTTGCATCAAAAACTTAAAAAATGAATACAGGGTGTTCAAAAAAGGATACCAAACATTTTATCTAGAGAATACCGATATCTCGTTATTTCTAAATAACAATCTACATTTTCTCATTTTTAAAACAATACTAAAAAACAATAACTTTTATTTATTTAATATAATAAAACAAATTTATTTATTTCGTTTGCAGTCGTAGAATATATTTTATTATTTTTAATGAAGAGAAAACTATCTCTTTTTTACATTTACAATACAAATGTTATAATATTACTTTGTCAGTAATTATTTAAATGAGTTTAAGACGAGTTTAAATAATTAGATTTGAATTAACACACTTAACAGAACAATTTTAGAATTCACATTTAAATGACATTAAACAAAACAATTAATTTAAAACTCAAATGAGCCTTTATGTTTCACTAACAGGACAATTTTAAAGTCCACACCTAGTTTAATACTCACTCTGGATAAACACTTGTTGAAGAGACTTGCGAGTTGAATCAAGATTTATAAAGACTGAAGACTTAAGATTAAAACAGAGGTATTTATACAATGTTACAATCTTATTTGCCTACACATTTCTCATGGTCATGAGAGAGTTGGTACTAGAGCAGTTCTCATTAAGATAAGACTTTTCTTTAAAATGTAATTTGATATCGTGTGCTCACAATCTTAAGCAATTCTCATTTAACATGATCTTATATATAGTGTGATTATAACGTATGTTACTCCTCCACCCTTAGTATTTTCAATGTTATTAAAATAATTTGAAAATAAAATTTGAAATAATATTTATATATTATAAAATTTTTCAAAGAAATCTAAATTGGTATTTCTTCGTTATTTTGGTTATTTATAAAATCTTTATTTAGAAAATCTATAAATTTGATTTTGAAGGAGTTACGTTTACAATAAATATACAATAATAAACTTATAACTATTACAATGATAAATATAATTATAATGATACTTAATAAGCTCAAATGATTGAGGTCATTCATCTTTAGAAGATGATTTTGGTTTGCGATCTTTAGTTGATATTTGTTCAATTTCTGTGTATCGATTGTAGTTAAATCGATTTTAGTTATATTTACATGTTCGAATTGAGGTGTTGTTAATTTTGCAATATCTATGATATTAAATTCTATTACTTTATTAGAAATACTTTTGGCTGTAAATAACATGTTTTTATGATTGATCATGACAATACGTCAGGACTAAGATGTATAAGTTTTGAACCAACCAGTTGTTTTCGATACGTTTGATCTCTACATTTAATGTCTAATCTGGATCTGGAAGGGGAACTGATTAACCAGGTTAAGGAATTAATTTGGGAAATCTTTATATCAGTAAGTTCAAGTAGGTAAGGTATACAAGTTTGGTTATGATGAAAAGAAAGTAGTTGTGTCTCACAAAGTTTATTATTAGGGATTTCAAAGTAGTTTTTATGTTGACAAAAGTATAAATTGGGGGCGGTCGATTTACAATGATCGATCTCATTAGGAATGCTAGTTTGAGCATTATACAGTAAGGTGTTATAAGTCGGTGTATTATAAGTGTTATAATTGTCTAACAGGACAATTTTAAAGTCCACACCTACTTTAATACTCACTCTGGCTAAACACTTGTTGCAGAGACCTGTGAATTGAATAAAGATTTATAAAGACTGAAGACTTAAGATTAAAACAGAGGTATTTATACAATGTTACAATCTTATCTGCCTACACATTTCTCATGGTCATGAGAGAGTTGGTGCTAGAGCAGTTCTTATTAAGATAAGATAAGACTTTTTTTTAATGTAATTTGATATCGTGTGCTCACAATCTTAAGCAATTCTCATGTAACATTATCTTATCTATAGTGTGATTATAACGTACGTTACTCGTATTCGTTATGATAATCTGTTTTTATAACATTATTACGTTTATACCCACTTACTTAATTTTGGCATCTACTTTCTTGCCATTTGTCATAAGACTTTATTAATACTAACTGCAAATAATATGAATAAAATTTTTATATTAAACATTTTTGCTTGTATCAACTTTTCGTGCTAAGCTGCGAAACCTCGTTTCGTGCGTAAACCAGATGGACAATCAAATTCGGTACTAATGACTTCTCGTTTTGTGCTCTCATCTGGCATTAATCTTCTTACTTTGAATCTTTTTAAAATAAGATTTCTACATACAAATTGTTGATTTTCTGCTCCATATTTTATCTATTTTTTTCACACCAAATATTAACCAAATATTAATTAAGACAAAACAAATAATATTTCTCATAATTTTTTAAGTAATCATGTGATTTTTTAAACCAGTTCGACTGCGAATTAATAAAAGGGAAATAATAATGGTTAAGTACATATAAATAAGAAATTTATTAGATATTAAGAGTAACAATGTATAATATATAACAATATGAATACTTGTTTACACTCAAACAGCTTTAACAGTTATGACAATTTACAAAACATCCGCATTAATACTTAAGGGAAGTAAGGTTTTCTCATATCAATGTTTCTTTAAATTCTGTATATTATGTATTCTAGTTTTATACTGCAAATTTAGTTATGGTTTTCAAGAAAATTGCAGGTAATATATTGAAATTCTTTGAAAAGGATAAATTCAAATACAACAGCACTTAAAATATTTGACGCTTTTGATATTACTGTACAAAGAAAAACACTATAGATTTAATATAAGTAATTAAAAAAGATTTCTTGGTTTTTCAGTCAAATTTTGAATTGAAGGAAATTTAGATAAAAAAAGTACACTTAATTAGGCTGTATTATCTACTTTCCAGTAGATTTGTGAGCGTCTCGTGCTAAGTTGCAAACTCTTCTCGTTTCGTGCATATTCCAGATGGACGATCAAATTCGAAACCAATGACTTCCGTTTTTTCTGCTCATCTCTTTTACAGGACCCACATTACCTTTTATAGAGAATTGAATAGAAGTGACTTTTTCTGTTTTTGCAAAAATACTCAAACTTCATACATAAAATGTGATTTATAAAATGAATTTAAGAACAATCGAATGATACTAAAATATATGAAATTGTGGGAATCATAAGTTATTTTTGAAGAGCGTATTTTAATAAAGTACGGAATAAATTACAGCTTCTAACACATGTTTAAGTAAAAAACAAGCTCTGTGTTGGCTGAAGTGTAGAATATTATAGTTACTAGCATACTTGATATTCAGATAAGATTAGGTAAACATGTGCAGGTAAATAACGCAGGAAATAATAAATCGTTTTAATTCCGCACGAAACGAGAAAGTTTCAGGTAGATTTTCATCGGCGGAGAAAAGGCGACGCACGAAACAAGAATATACCGTATCAACAGATTAATTTTCTGAATGTGTCTTTATTTCAATCCTAGACCTGCTTTTTAGTGGATTTATAATTTTCATTATTTAATTATTTTATAATAAAATATTCATGTGGTATAATTTTTGATTGGAGAATTTTTTATATTAACTCAACAAAAGAGGGTATTGTCGATTGGGGTTGTTATAATATTTTATATCTTTTCTATAAAATTTATTTAAACGTATTCTTTTTTATACTATTTAGTTCAATGTTATTTAATAATTCAATTATTAACTCTTTGTACTAACATTGCAGTAACTCTATATTAACTCTACATTACAGAAAACCACTTGATACTTTTGATGTTTGTTTGAATTTGGTGCAGTTTGTTATTTTGTACTTTTTAGGCCTTAAAACTGTAAATAAGTTTTCAAACATCACATTAGAATGTCTATATTTGGAACTTTTAGTCATTATTAGTATGAAGATGTGAAGGATCATTTAATATTGTTTGCGAAAGTCTTTTTTTCTAGAATAGAAGAGAGAAGGAAAGAAATTTTCTAGAAAGAGAAGAATTCAAAATCCCCTTTTCTCGAAAACACACTCTGTTTGAGAAAGTTTAACATGTCAAAAACACATTTAAATGATTATTTTATTTATTAATAACTGTAGGGTATACATTTTAGATATTAGAGGTTTGTCAGTTCAAAATGGAATTGTTTCGGTATCAGGTGTGCCAGAGTTATTAATTAGCCCAAGTTTGAACTTAAAATAGTTATACTAAATAGGAATATAACTTAAGGGATGCTACTGAAGCAAATTATTCAATACATTTATTACAAAGTTTTGAAAACTATTCTTTTCATATCCTCTTAATCTAAATAAATAGGTACTACGAATATAAAGATCAATATAAATTATAATTTATATTGGTCTTTATATTACCATTCCAACGTATATGTACTGTAACTGCAAACCAGCTTATTTAATTATGTGTGACAAGAAATTTTAATTATAGATATCGTTGACTTGGGGTTTTGTTTATGATGTAGGTATATAAATATCATTTGTCATCAGCTGACAGTGGTGGTTCTGCATGATTACGTTAATATAAGCGAAACAAATAAATTTTGATATGTTTGACTGTCTTTTATTTCCCTTTGAATTCCATGTACATAGGTAGATCAATTTTCTTCTTTTATTCACAACCTTGTTGGCGATTTTTTTAATAAAACAATATTTCAATTAAAATGAGATTTTTCTTTATTATGTTCCTGCTTCCATGTGTAGATTTCGATTTTTTATAAAATCGTTGTAACAGACAGATTTCTATGATTACCTTTGCATTAATATCACCTTGTATATGGATGTTATAAGTATAATGCCATCGCATTTTGTATCACCCCAATAATAGCTTTTCTTTTGTGAAATTCAATTTTAATATTATAGCCCGGGGGGGCTAAAAAAATACACAACAGGAAAAATACACAACCGTATTTATACCTAAAATAAAGTTTACAACCAGTATTTTAACACAACCGTATTTTTCCACAACCGTATATTTCCACAACTCGAAATATCACGTTCCGGGAAAATCCACAAAAATATTATTTAGATTCTTTTAACCCTATAAAGGGCAAAAATAATTAACCCAAAAATAAATGTTACAAGGAATAATTTTACACAACCGGAAATTTATACAACCGTACTTTTTCACAACCATCGATTTTATATTCAGTAAAAATCCACAAAAATAATTTCCTACAACCGGATTTTAACACAACCGGAAATTTATACAACCGTACTTTTTCACAACCATCGATTTCATATTCATTAAATACCGACAGAAATAAAATGGTATAGCCTAGCTTTTACACATCCGGGAATTTCCACAATTTTACATTACTAGTATTACTACAACTTAAAACTTATTAAATCTCGCTTCAAAATCAATCGGTTAAAATGTGTTTCTTTTTACAACTAGTTACAAAATAATAATACTTTGTATAACTTGGCTAACCTTCACAACTAGTGACAAAAAGAATCAGAAATCATTTTAACTCTTCGATCATATAATTATCATAATTAGTGGTATCGGGCATGGTATCGGAGTGTTACCTGTGTTAATAAGGGTTTTGGAAATAAAGATGTTTGAATAGAGACCGGGGTAATAAATGCCGTACTGTAGTGGTTAAAGAATTATATAAAATATAATTCTTTATAAATATTCTTATAAATATAAATGTAATTTTGCACCATCTGGAATCACCACATGATTATCAAATTATTTACGAATAAGTGCATGTGTTGCAATACAAAAATAAGCTACGAATTTCAGTAAACTCGTTAATTATTTCTATAAGTAATTTAAATCAGTTAAAATATACTGGACGCCTATGATTTAAAGAGCTTTTTGACAATATTAAATCCTTATCATTTCATCTTTCTTGGCTCCCTGGCTGTACATTATACACTGCAGTATTATACAGTGGCTTGGCTAGCGCTGTATATGTAGGCTTTATATCATGCATTCCACAATGGGCAGGCCCGTATTAACACTGAATCCTACGAAGTTCAGGTTTTAGGCGCCATGTTTTGGGGGCATCAGCGCCAGACACGGTTCGCAGAATTGCAAATTGTTAGAAAGGTCTGGGACTGGAACAACGTAAATTGAAAACCTGAAATTCCTGTTCTTATGATTTTCTATTATAAAATAAAACTTGTTTGAAATGTTTCTATTTAGTTTATTTCTGTTGCTAGCCTGCTCAAGTCTGGTCGCAAGATCTATCCGGAGACAGTAAACAAATTAAATGTAACACTATTAATGGGCGTGCTTAATGACTGATAACGTTTACTTAAGGCTTTACAGTCCTTGTTTCTACAGTCCATTAAAAATGCTGATTTTTAAAAACATTATTTAAGGATTAGGCTTCGCTTTAAAACAAACGTCGATAGATAAAACGGTTCTCGATAATATTCTTTAGTTCGGAATCGTGTTCAAATAACTAAAATACGAAGGAATTTGCTCTAATTAAATAAAAACCTGCAAACGTTTATGCCATATTATATTGTTGCTTTTATGTTTAAAAACAAAAGGTATTATGCAACTGTTAGACAATTTAATGCTCTAACACTGTATCGTTTTGAAATTTTTTCCTCATCAATATCTTCGCGAGTAAATGAGATTTATTAATTAAAGTATAGGCAACCAACACTTCATCATACTGTTATTTGAAAGTAGGAAATACGAACAGTGAATAGGTATAGGGAACAATAGAAGTAGCAGGTAGTCGGTTTACCTTTACTTAACTTTTCGGGCAATAACAAGATAATCCCTATTTGTCATTTCAGTTTGTGGTTTTTACAATAAGGAAATGTAAATACTACTCAATGAATTTGACCGAAGAATTAGTAGTATCCGAAATATAATTTTTTGGTACAGCTACGAACAAACTCGTCAGCTGATATTATACTATGCTTTTTCTAGAAAATAAGGTAACACAAATAGCTGCAGATATCAAACAGAAAGTGAAGAAATAAGAATGCATCCAGCACAAACTAGGGTACCAGTCACGGCAGATCTACAGTTTGTAGATTAGAAACGAATAATCGTGTTTGAAATCAAGTCAATAGGGTCGTTGCATGGAATTTAGATTTTGACATAATTTGTAGATTTTGTTAGTATAGTATTGTTATCTAATGAACAGGTCCACATATAATCGATAAATGCATTACGATAACTTAATAATACGAAGTTTATATATTTTCCGTTCTTTTCTACACCGCTGACGTCATCATACTATTCAAGATGCAACGCGATTAAATACAATGCATGCAAGAACGATGACGTTGTTGTACTAGAAAAGGACAGAAAAATTTAAAATTGTTAATTGAATATCTCGTTAACGGCTGCGCTAAAAATTTTGAAAAAATTACGTAGTTATTATTATTAGTTAAAAAATTATTACTAGTTCTGTAGAATATACAAACGTTAGGTTTCAAAATTGTGAAACGACCCTATTTCAAACACATACTTACTTCATATTGCGTATTATGGCGGTATAGCTATTTTGTAAAAATCAAAGTAATAAATGAAACCTATAATTTGAAATTTAAAAAATTTACTCAAAGATTCAAAGTCAGTAATACACGTATATAGGTATTAATTATAATTAATATACATATGTACATATTAACATACTTAAATATTAAAATAGTTAGTACAACTATTATTAATAAAAGTAACTAGACAGATAAAAACAATAAATAACTTTCAATATAATTTAATTTCACAAATCGTTTTTTATTATTTTTCGAACTGGCATATTTCTGCTTTGCCTGGAGTCTACAATCTCCGGCAGCAAAGCAAATAAATAAAATGTAATTAAATGATTTTTCATATTTTGTACCCAGAAATCGTGGTTGTATAAAATCTTCTCAATAAATAAGTCTTTGGAAGTATACACCACAAAATAGCAGATACTTTTGTTCGATACGTGTAGCTGACCCTGAATCTGGTACATATAATTATGGTTATTTTTTAATTTGAAGATAACATTTCCATCCACTGGTGAGGTTTCTTAATAAGTTATTGTTTTTTTTCCACGGCTTCTTGTATACTATAATCTCTAGACGCGTACGGACATTTTACTTCCAGAATGGCGTTGTCTCCTACTAATCCGTCGGGAGAAGCTCCAATAAATGCATAATGTTTATCAATAAAAAGTCCACATTCTTTTACTTTTAAATTCGTTTTTTTCATTAACGCTTGCTTCGCTTCTTGCTCTTTTAAAATGCCATATTCCAAGGATTTAGATTTCACACTTTTTGAATTGTTCAATAAATTTTTTACTAAATTACTTGTACAAGTACTGTTCCTCATTTTGCATACGGCACCAAAATTACTAGCAGTAATTCGATTTATCCTCTCTTGCTGCCATATAGGATTTGTATTTTGCCCGATAGTATTTTGAAAAACTTCCTTGCGGTCAACTTTTGCTAATTGTATCAAAAACTTATTTTTAGCTGTAGCCAGTCCGTACTCATTTTTATCGCGTACATCTTCTACTGCCCCATAATCCTCGTCTTCGTTATAAATAATTTTTGATTTTCTTTTCTGGCTGTGAATTCTATTTCTTACGGATTCTACATAAAGTTTGGTATATATACCAACTTCGCCACCAAAACGTCCTTGAACAATATCTACAAATCCACCATGATTGTTGTAAGAAATGGCAGCCGCTTTACATCTAGCTACATATGAACCTCGTTTAGAAAAATTAATTCTTTTTCCACCCACCAACGTATTTACAATTGAATTATAATTTTCTACACAGTTTGTGTCGACGTCAATCAGCAAGCTAGAAGCATTATTAACAACTCGCATTAGGGCAGTCTGAAATTCCTCAAAAATTGTTGAATTTTCCAGGTCGACATAATTATTAGATTCTCCAATTTTTTCTCCTTTACAAAAATATTTATTGAATCCATTGTTTATTTTCTGTGTCAACGAGGTATTTTGTTTTTTTCTGTATTTTACAGCACCCACAATGGCGGTTCTGAATCTTAGTGTATTTTGTTTTAATAAAGATTTTATACGCGGATTTATTCTTGATCGGATGCTTAATTCTTTTATTCGATGGCAAAAATTGCGTAAAATGTGGTTTCGACATTCCACCTTTTCAATGAAAATTTGCGGTCCGTAGGGTCTAGCTTCTCTTATTTTTTTAGCAACACTGCTATCACCATCTCCAATGAATCGCGTGTACCTTAAATTATGCATCTCCATTGAGTTTCGAAATCCATCTAATATAATAGCCGCTTCCATAGACGTGGAAGTACCAGACCAATTCTTATAACATTTGTGTTCTGGTATTCCTTCCGAATTTTGTTTATGTTTTACACAAAAAGAACAATACTTATTTTTTACACCTATATACAGAATCTTCTTTGTCCTGGTTCCAATTATACAACCTACACCGGATAATGCATTATAATTAGTCTTATAAGATCTTTTAGCCCAAGCTCCATCCACAATTACAGTTGTAAAAGGTATTCCATCGGGACCAACATCACCCGCTTCTATGGCTAATCGCGATTCTACAGCGCCGGCTAACAACAATTCATTAAAACAAGCCTTATCTATTTCTTCTTCCACTTCACTGTGATACTTTAAATAAGTTTTAGACGTAATAGCAGGTATATTTAATGAAGAACATATTTCACTTAATTGTGCGTGACCAATGCCTACTGAAATTGCACCACAAACAGCAGAGTCATTAATATTGACACTATTGTGCCCTTCCGTAGAAACTGTCTCCTTTTTATGGCACACTTCACACTCAAAAGTCAAAACACTTTTCAGTTCTATCCTCTTCTCAGATATTAGATTCATGTTATAAAAACTACAGTCGAATCCAACATGCTTTAATGATTTTAATTGATCTAAAAATGCGATTAGGTCAACAATACGCCGTCCACTAATATTCTTGTGCAATTCTTGGGTATTGTTGCTTGTGCTTTCTAGAAACAAATCGGGCAATTCTTCGAAAGTGGGAAATCCGTCGTAGGATCTTCTCGAAAAATCTTCTTGGGAAACATCAGGTGGTTGCGAGAGATTTCCAGAGTTTCTACAATAAATTTTTTAATGTTGCTTAATTTTCAGTTTTCAAACCATTTAATAAATTAACACGATTATGTATAACCTTGCTTTAGGAATAAACGGATTTATTTTTTTTAGTAATTTTCTTCTACTTTTTTTTCGAGCTGAACATGTTAATTTATTTTTTTCATGCAGTCCCATTTTCTAGTCAATCCCACACCCACTAATTTAAATACAAACACACACTAAACTGAAGTACGCGAAATAACAATTACTAACTAATCTAAATTACATTAATCTACTAAATACTACACTATTTTAAAGTAAACTGATAAATACAAAAATACTGAAACAAATATACGCGATTATAACAAAACCAACAATTAGGAGATGCCGAAAAATGATAAGTACATCTCAAATCGCTCGGTTTCTGTAGTAGTAAATTTTTAAAAACGGCAACTAGAATGGTAAACTAGTGAAAAAATTAAGGATGGCTCTTTACTTTGGGGTAGGCATATTTATATTTCTCACATTTCTAAGAAATTGGATAGTTTGACTACCGGGATTTTACAAAGAAAACCATGTTTAATCCTTTTGCTTAATTCTAGATATCAGTAAAACGTCATGGTTAACAATAGTAGCACCTTCTTAATCTTTCCGGCAAGTTTGCAAATGTTTAAATTATTACCTATTGCAGTAAGATCTGGGCACTTTTAAGTGACCCGACTATAAATAACTGAGCATTATTATGCTGGCATAAAATTTCTTAGAAATTGGAACCTTTTAGGTGAAGTAAACTGCTACTTAACGTAATGCTTACCAAATATTTAACCCTCTCTGCCTACAGTTCAGTTATTCTCTTTATAAATACAATTGAAAAGCAGGCAACTTTACATACACCTAACTGAAATTTTTAACAAGGAATGTAAAACCTTAAGCCTTAGAAAATAAAACTGTAGGAAGTAACACATTCATCTACCACATACGACCGTGATGGAGTCCAATATAGCGAATTAGGTGTTTCCGGATTTGTAATGAGATATTTTCATTGGCGGTTCTCACTGTCTCGAAATGCGCACATAAACTACATAACCTCAATTTTAAAACATAGTATTTTAAAATTAATCTTAGAATATAAATTTTATATTTAATATTTTAAACAAACAAGCACTCACTTATGAAATGTAATTCCCTTCTTCGTATTTGTCGGAGAAAAGCAGATTTAGGTGGTGTAATGGCTGCTAGTGTGACGTCATATCCGTCGCTTTTAAAGCCCATTGCGCCGGGTAGCTACACTTCTTCCTAAAGTTTTATATTGTAAGACTTAAGCACAGAAATGCGGAGTACTATTGATATTCATGTTACGCGGTTGCATGTTTTTTTAACGAAAAGATTCAATTTAAATCACTCGTAGATGCAGAGATGCCAGTCTTTTTGATCTAATTTAATTGTTGTGTGACACATTTTCATCGTCGTTTTGCATTTTGGTCGCTAGAACGTATTATATTCAAAGTAGAAAAAGTGTTGTATTTAAAAAAGGTTCATAGTTTTTTTAAATATTTTTCATTATGCTGCGAGTCTCAGGAAAGAATTAACACACAACCGGGTTTTCTTAATAGATTACTTGTATAGTTTTGAATTTCCGGAACGCAGAATCTCTTTACACCTTTACTGAAACTAGAAAGCAAAACTATCCTAGTATAATCTCTATAGCTGTGTAGTTGACGCCTTTACAAGAAATTGTTTGTGTCAACTTAGAAGCAGCAATACATATTTATTGTTCATATTTTACTCTTCACTACCTTTTGGCTCCCGTCAACATATATTTAATTCATCATAATAAAATGTAATTAATAATTACACAAATAAATATGCTGCTTATGGAATTATTACTTCTCTAAGGAGTATGCCAGAAAGTTTTGCACGTGGTTTCTTCCTTGCATTATCATGATAGCAGTAGCTACAGAAATAGAAAACGTCATTAATCCCAGAAGAGCCCCGGGATTCGCTCTGATCACTGACGTTGTTTTAAAACAACTACCAAAAAAGCTATATATTCGGGCCGGCGGTGGACGAGTGGTGTCAGTGCATCACTCGTGTTCCAAGGGGCGTGGGTTCGAATCCCACTTTGGGCGACGGGATTTTTCTAATTGAAAAATTCCGCCACCTCAACTATGGGTGTGTGTATTCCTGTTGCATGTTAGATGGGGGACAGATGACCTTAGCTGTTGGTTCCCAGTAGTGTAGGCATGAAAAAAAGCTATTAAAGATAACACATCTGATGAATACTGTTTTACGGTTGAGGTATGTATCAGGACTATGGGAAGCAGCAGATGTGATAATGATTACAAAAGCTGACAAATCCCCAGGTGAAGTGACTCGGCCAATTTCCTTACTCTGGATATTGTTCAAGCATTTTGAGAAGCTAGTACTCAAACACTTTTAAATCAATAATTGAAGGAAACTATTTAATGCCAACTCATCAATTTAGCTTCACAATAATCACGTAATCATAGATTAGATGCACAAAATCACCTGTGTAATAAAAAAAATTCGAAGAAAGAAAATTTGCTTTACAAAATTTTAGGATGTAGCACAAGCATTCCGATAAGTTATAACATCAAGGCTTGTTACACACACTGAATGCAATCTTACCAAAGCAATATGGTCAGCTGATCAGGTCATAATGGCTAATAAAACTAAATAAAGCTAAGTAAATACACGTCAACATTATCAACAGAAGAATCCATCATTCACTGGTGGTGATTAATAATAATATTATACCATACTCAAATACTGCAAAATATTTAGGAATGATCATGGATGCTAAATTACGCTGAAATGCCCACATTAACAGAGGAGCTTGAGGTCAAAAACAGTAAAATGATTGGTTGATAAGAAGAAATTCCAGTCTCTTAAGGCATAATAAATTAATGCTGTACAAACAAATTTTAAAACTGGTATGGACTTATAGTATCCAACTAAGGGGATATACCAAACAAAAGTCAATATTGACTGAGCGATTCAAATAATGATTCGAGCGATTTCACAATAAAATACTGGAAAGCATCGTAGATATACCTTGGTACGTACGCAACATCGGCTTCCATAGAGACCTAAAATGGAGAAGGCAACAGACGAATTAAAATACTTTGCTCGGAAGCACGAAGAACGGTTCTATGATAATGATAACATCGAATTAATCCAGTTGCTCGATAACAGATTGTCCAAGATTTATTTAACTTGGCTTACTTGCATTAGCTATGACCACGGCCCTCCTTACGGAACAGCGACTTGAGATATGCTCAATTAGAGCGTCAGTTATTTTTGTAAGAGCTGCTAGTACTCACTGGTGAAGGTTGGTTTCCAGAGTTATTTACGTACTCATCCGTGGGGGTCCGTCTTTGAGGAAGTCGATTACTCCTAGTCCAGCATGCGGACGAGTTGAATCTTAGTGTGACTGGAACTTGGAAACTGGGCCTGCCTAGGGTATCCCATCTACCCCGCCCTACTATATTTAGGTTTGGTGAGCCTAACATGCAGGATAGGTATTTAGCAAAGCAAACACATCATCTTATCGATTCATAATATACTGATCTAGTAGTAAACGCTTCCTTTTGCTTTTGCTTTGCTTTTACTTGTTATAAAATGAATGTCGTCTTGATTCCTAAATCAAATGCAAAAAAGATATAAAAAGGTAAAGCATAGAGACAGGGTGTTTATAAAGAAATCTAGTGAAAAATCACAGCTATTTTTCAATTACTAAATAAGCTAACACCAATCCGTGGACAATTAGATGGACTATACAAAGATTTCTGGAGAGTAGCTCTTAAGAAAAACCAAGAACCGGAAGTGTGAAAGGACTGACGAATAAACTACTGAAGAAACAGGTTCTTGTAAATGAATATCTGAAAAACGGCCATTTTCCATTCAAGATCCTGCAACTAAACGAGATAAGTTATTCAATCATTCAGATAATTAAACATAGAAATAGCATTAAGACATACACGAAACAGAAAAAGCTGAAATGAACTGTAAAGCAATTGAATACTACCATCAAGCTATTACAGATCACGAGATTTGCATCAATGTTTCATTTTCAGTACTGGAAGTTGTTGGGTTTTGGACGACGGATCCTATGTAAAGTATACTTTTCAACTCGATCTGGTTTTCAGTACTTAATGTAGAAAATAAGGAGAATACTCCTGATGCTGAGAAATATATTGGTATCGAGAAATTCGGAAAAGAGGTTCTAGTTTGAAAGCGACTGCTGTTTTTTATAAGAGACCATGACATACCACTTAGTCTTTGACCTGATTTAGCTCAGGTTCATTATGCAAAATCTGTATTAGAATGGTATAAAACTCATACGTATAGATTTTATTGAAAAAACAACGATCCTTCAAATACCCCGGAACATTCTCCTATAGAGCGTTACTGGGCTTGGTTCAGGTCGAACAGCAACTTCACTTCAGGAATTTATCAAATCGTGGAATTGTAATGTTTGCAAAATTAAATGCCGCCTATGAAGATTAAATAAGGGCATTTAGCCAAAGCTAAAAGCCAAAAAATTTAAATAGTGACTGCTACAATGAGTATACAGTGCTCTGGGCCGAATGTTTTGAGTACCAGACATATTGGCGATGCCATCATAGCCTTGTCCACGCAAATTATTTATACTTAAACCTATACATAATAATTATTTATAATTACATTGGCTAAATTTTTCTCTGCCATGTCTGAAATTTCAAAAAAAGAAATGAATTCTTCTTTAAGAATACACAACTCTACATACAAATACCGGAAGATGAACACTCCTAACAAGTGTGTGGACGTCGGCATTATTACATTATAATCGGCATTGTTGACTGTGTGTGACATGATGACCCACCTTGTTACAGATTCTCGAACAGATGTTTGGTTCCAAGAAATGTGGTGAGAACTTACATTAAGAAAAGTAAAAAATTGTTTCCTAAAAATCAAAACCTAATTTTTAAGAATAGCTTTATATAAAGTTGGATCTCTTTTATAATGGAATTTTTATTTTTCCAGTCCATGCTAAAAACGCCATACAAAATTTTAGAAAAGAAAACTAGCGACGCACAGTAGGTCGAAATAGCTAAACGATGGACATTGGCATTTATTTTGTGATATTTAATGCATTTTTTTATAGCAGTTGTTATAGACAAGCTTTTTTACATACATATATGATGCTGATATCTCATTTCGCAAAATATGTAAAACTATAGTGAGTGATATCATACAACTTGTTACAATCTTTGAAGCTTGTCTTTGGAGATGGAAGAATGATATATAAAATATTGTTGGTATACACATTTCCATATTAACATATTGCTAAAACAATAGAAAACGTCCAAAATAACGAAACGATACGGTCAGTTATATTGGTTATACTGAATGTACGGAATATAACGACTAAATACGGCAACACATCTACGGCTACTTTTGTGTACAGTGTCAATATATTATTTATAAATTCCTAAATTTCTAGAAAGAGGGTATAATATCCGACTGTTCGGAATGCAAATATTACATTTGAAAACTTATCGACAAGAATAAAATACCTAAAAGGTACATAAGCTTTACAGCTACAATAATCCCTTAATGGAATATCCAGATGTTTGCAAAATCGGCAAATCCTAAAATATTTCTTTGTTAGAAAATACTAAATAACGGTAAACAAACTAAATTATCTACTTTCGGCAAAAATGTATTTAAGTGCTTCCTGTAAAGCTTACTTAAGTTATATGGACATATACAATCCCTACTATAGTAATCAATGAGAAGAGAATTCACGATTCCTCCTATTCTGAAAATATACCCCTTCACATTCTAAATTAATAATAATAACAACAAAAGATATTTTACATTTACATGCTAATATTTTAAGGTTTCTATTAGAAGTAGTCGCTATTAGCCAAGTACTCAAACAAACTTACTTATATACAAAGAAGGTAAAAGTATATACCATTTTTATTTTGATTCCTCTTTCACAATTTGGATATAGAAAACAAGTGAACATTACAATGGACCTGTATCCATGTCCACAATTATATTTCTAACTAATACATAATAGACAGTCATTATATTTGTTGATATTGATGTCAAAATAGACGCGTTCTATGAAAGGCCGTTTTTAATGTAGTACTCAGCACTTATAGATAAAACGGTGGATAATTGTCTTAATTGTAACCTATTTGTACTAGATAAAAATGAATATATAAAGTAAATATGTTACGGATTCGAAATATGACAGTCCCCATTTGGACTTTCATAGGCATTTAACCGGCAGTCAACCGGAAGTCAAACTTTTTTAAAAATTACGAGTTACGTTTAGAGTTTTTTTTTAAGGAAGATGAATAATAATTATTATCAAAAAATATGTAATTTACAGAAGAAACACATACTAACGAACAAAGAAAAATCGATTTAAAAACATTTCGTGAAAATAATTTAGTTAATTTAAGTGAACCCACATTTTTACTTCATAAAATCCGTTCTCAAATAGTCAACTTCGATTGTTAGAAAGAGGGTGATAACGTAAATGTGAAGCAAACAAATTTCATTTTTATAATCTATATACAGTCTTTTAAACGTCTACATTAAAATCTCATTGATTTTAAACATTTGATCGTTTCGTCAAATGTCCATGTTTTTCCCATTTCGATCCAGTGTGCGACTGGAAGGGAAACTAGGACGTTATTAAAAAGTTTACGACAATAGAGGTGTAGAAAGGGGATGGACATTAATTTTCTTTGATTTGCTTGTTTATCGACGGAGAAATAATTGATATTTGGCAAGTTGCAAACATTTTCCTATTTGCATGTGTATAGATCTAATATACAGGGTGTAATGTTGTTAGGTAAGATTCCTCAGAGTGTGGTATACTATAACGAAAACAAAGTTAAAAACATCCATGCCATTTTCTTCTCCGATGGCTCTGAGGTACAAGCCTCAGTTAAAGTGATGACCAACATTGTGTTAAAATTTTTAAATTTATCGACTTTTAGTAACGGATATTTGGATTTAACTTACATTATTAAACCGTACTACTGGACATCAACCTTTTAAGCAGTCTTTGAAGTATTAACTGCTTTAAATCACAAGAATTCAATGCGTAAGAATTCAAGTGATCATACTTTTTAAAATTATGGCAACAATATAATAATCATAATAGCATTTATTGCCAACAGGTTTCCCCAATTAACTACAGGCAATAAGAGTAAGCAGTTGAATTACATTATTAAAAGCTAGTATCTGTACCTTGATTATTTGATTTTATGTTTTATCATGGATGGTCAGTTGCAAATTAGTATCTATTCAAATATTGCATTGCAAATGATGGAAGCGCTCGAGATGAAAGGTATCCTTTTTGTTAATAAGAAATAATTTCTTAAAATTTAATCCTTGGAAATCTTGAAAGTTGGTTTACGTAAATAATACGTAAGATATTTGGTTAACTAAGCAAAAAGTACTACATGTGTAGAAATATTTGTAATTTTTCCATTAAGGCTGTTATGGCGAGAAGAATAATAAAAATCTCCAATGTATTTAAATGGAAAAAACTTGATTCAGTGGATCACATCCAACCCTGTCATTTCTGTACTAATTGAGATGATGCGATAGCTTTGGTGCTTAACAGAATAGTCCACCAGGTACTTATGTTTGGAGATATTATGATCCAGCAATTCCAACTAGTCACAAGACTCACTTAAAGTTTTTGCTCTTGCGGCCTCATGACGCAGGTAGCTTCAAAGATCAGGTATAAGAACCTAATACGCTATTCTAGTATGCATGATAATTAATTGCAAAATTGGCACAGAATGGACTGAATTAGACGGGTTCCAATGAATAATATTACAGAATCACCACGTGTGATAGTTATATCATCAAAATGAAACTAGTATTTCATCAGCTGCTGGGTATAGTGAGGAAATTTACATCATGATAAGGCTAATCCTGTTTCCTCTTATTTCTCTTTCTTTTGTTCTCCCATGCGTTGCAAATGTCGTTTGAAAGATATCTCAACTAATGATAGTAGTAAGGATCTCAGCTCTCGATGGAAGTACAAACATTGCAGTCAACAGTTATTGTTGTGGCATTGGTTGATAGTCATCCAGTTTATGCCCAGACTGTCATCCAGAGTCAGTACACGAGCATAAATGACATCACTTTGTCTCTCTCCTAATATTACTTTGCAGTTGTTACTCCAACTTTGTGAAGTAGCAAATTGTTCCAAGCATTTCGAAATTCTTCTTACTAATTTAGAGAAAATCATTGTACCTTATTAACTCACTACTATATTCTTCTTACTATTGTAGGGTAGATATGTTTACAATCTGAATTGTCTAGTTAATTTATTAGTTCCGTAAAATATACTTCATCTTTTAGCAGCACTCTTATTAGCACCCGTGATCAACGCCGGCAGATGATCAAAGAAACTTCTCACTATCGTCATCTTCTTTGTAGCAGTTATCATTATTGTTGCTATTAACTTTAGCTTCTCCTGAACTTCCATTATATCTCGTTCAACAAGCTGTCTACCGCATTGTATACAAAAATCCTACACCAAGAGTTGGAAGATAATGTAAAGTAATTCAGAGAAAGTAAAAGTTTTTACGTTAAGGTAAGAGAAAAGAGAAAATTTCCCATAACTCCATCACAGTTTTCAAAAAATTCCTAATTCTACTAGTAACACTGATAATTGTATATAATAATCTTTTTGCACGTCCTATATATAAGGCTCTACTTTAGTCCCCCAAAAGAGGGAGTAAAGTAACACTTTTACTCCCAGAGGGAGTAAAGTGTTTCCATGACGACAACAAGTAAACAACAAAAAAAAGTAATCGCGGTTAATGTTGGAACTGGAACTGGAAATGGAAACTATGTGATTGTGGCGTTTGCAGAGTTCAATTGTCAGAATGACATTAACGAAATTTTAAATTTTTGCGATTAAGTCCTTTAGGACGTGCAAAAAATAGCGTATATACCACTGTACTAAAGTGCCTTTTAATCCCTCATGTGTTTATTTTCCTCGCTAACGCTCGGAAAATAAACTCACATTCGGGATAAAAAGATGCACTTTAGTGCCTGGGTATATAATATACTATTGCTGGCCACTTGTCAATAAAGTCAGTTGTGTCAGTGTCAGCAAAATAGTAGCGACAACTATTGATCTCGTCGCTGGAGAAAAAGTACAGGGTGATCCAAATTGAGTGAAGATGGTTTGAATTTGGCGGCTTCGGTTTTAGTGTATTTCACGTTGTTAGTGTAGCACTATTGAAATATGTAACGTCAGATTACAGCGGCAACTCGTCACTTTCCCGTTTACAGCGTTGTGCTTTGCCACGTTGTTCTGGATTTTCATTGAGAGATTGAGTTTTTGCTTTATTTCGCTTGTTTTCTTATTTTACAAAACAGTTGTTTTCAAAACTACGGTTTGTTAGACGATTTTATTATCAAGTAAGCTTATTATTTAAAATCAATTAAGTTTATAAGCTATATTATTTTTCAGGCGGCACTGTAAAATAAAAGAAGGATAAAAATATCCGAAAAGTATTCATGCCAACGTGACAATAATTTACCGCGGTGGGAAATTCAAACAGTCCTCAGTCAATTTGGATCACCCTGTATGTTGGTGACGTTGAATTTACCAGATTTGACATTTCGTTTTACACTAAATCTTAGGTTTAATAATCATCATGCACAAAAATATTCACAATTTAACATGAATTTGATAACGGACATTCATCTTATGTAAAAACGATGATATTAATGTAATATACAACTACGAAATTGTAATTTTTAAACAAGTTTTATTAAAATGACGAAACACTATGCATCTGGTGATTTTTTCTTTATTAAGGTTTGTGCCTGGTTTGCTCCACGATGTCGCTACTATATGAAATAGAGGGGCTATATGTCAGTGTATAGTCCCTTTATTTTCAAATAGTAGCGACAAGGATTGATCTCGCCGCTGGAGCAAAAGCACCAGAACGATGTTGGTGGCATTGAATATTACTAGATTTGACATTCCGTCTTTAAATAAATCTTAGATTTAATAATAATCATGCATATAAATATTCACAATTTAACATTAATTTGATAATGGACATTCATGTTCTGTAAAAACGATCATATTAATATGATATATACTTTCGTAATTGTTATTTTTGAACACTTTTTACTGAATTATCGCAACGACATGCATGTAGTAGTTTTTTCTTTATTAAAGTTTGTGTCAGGTCTGCTCCACGATGTCGCTACTATTTGAAATAGAGGGGCTATACGTTTAGTTAATCATTATGCGGTGAACACCTAGTCGATCGAGATCAACTAGCTTTAAAGAACCAACATTGTTGCCGGTTTTAAATATCTAAAAGTGATTATATCTCCTAAAAGAGCCATCGGAAAAAAATTAATTAGAGTTTTAACTCAGTTTTCGTCGTAGAATACCGTACTGGGAAGTTTTACCTATCGAATCATTACACCCTGTATTTGGCAAGTCCATGCATTCGGTATCTTATTTGAAATTTGCAAATACCTCATGTGTAACGCCCGCTTAACGAATCGACGATCAGATCACTTGCAAGAACTATCCAAATTTATCATGTGTTAAGAAGGCCTCTAGTTAAAATATGAGTAGCTGTTTATAAATAAGATATAAGATTCCGGGTGAAAACCCTTTTGGATATAATTGAATAGAAAGTGCAAGTACAATATAAAGTACAGGTGACGTATCTAACGGTAGTTTCTAACTGAAACTAATCTCCCATTACTTTTATTGATTATTTACAGGTTTCACATTTTTTGTATGTATTTCAAATGGCTGCTTACTAGTTTCTTTAAAAAACTGTAAAAGAACTGTCTTTTTTGATTAATAATTTGTTCAAGAAATTTAAACAAACATAATCTTAATTGTACAAAAGCGCTGGTTTCGGATTTTTTACCTTAAAAGATATAGTTATGTATTACGTCTATATTGCATATATTTCACAAACCCTGTAAGATATAAAACTAAAGCAAAGAAAGCGAGTTAAACATTAGATAGTTGTGAAAAAGTACGGTTGTATAAATTTCCGGTTGTGTAAAAATCCAGTTGTAGCAAATTCTTTTTGTGAATCTTTACAGAATATGAAATCAATAGTTGTGAAAAAGTACGGTTGTATAAATTTCCGGTTGTGTTTAAATCCGGTTGTAGGAAATTATTTTTGTGGATTTTTACTGAATATAAAATCGATGGTTGTGAAAAGGTACGGTTGTATAAATTTCCGGTTGTGTTAAAATCCGGTTGTAGGAAATTATTTTTGTGGATTTTTACTGAATATAAAATCGATGGTTGTATAAATTTCCGGTTGTGTTAAAATCCGGTTGTAGGAAATTATTTTTGTGGATTTTTACTGAATATAAAATCGATGGTTGTGAAAAAGTACGGTTGTATAAATTTCCGGTTGTGTTTAAATCCGGTTGTAGGAAATTATTTTTGTGGATTTTTACTGAGTATAAAATCGATGGTTGTATAAATTTCCGGTTGTGTTAAAATCCGGTTGTAGGAAATTATTTTTGTGGATTTTTACTGAGTATAAAATCGATGGTTGTATAAATTTCCGGTTGTGTTAAAATCCGGTTGTAGGAAATTATTTTTGTGGATTTTTACTGAATATAAAATCGATGGTTGTATAAATTTCCGGTTGTGTTAAAATCCGGTTGTAGAAAATTATTTTTGTGGATTTTTACTGAATATAAAATCGATGGTTGTGAAAAAGTACGGTTGTATAAATTTCCGGTTGTGTTTAAATCCGGTTGTAGGAAATTATTTTTGTGGATTTTTACTGAATATAAAATCGATGGTTGTGAAAAGGTACGGTTGTATAAATTTCCGGTTGTGTTAAAATCCGGTTGTAGGAAATTATTTTTGTGGATTTTTACTGAGTATAAAATCGATGGTTGTATAAATTTCCGGTTGTGTTAAAATCCGGTTGTAGGAAATTATGTTTGTGGATTTTTACTGAATATAAAATCGATGGTTGTGAAAAAGTACGGTTGTATAAATTTCCGGTTGTGTAAAATTATTCCTTGTAACATTTATTTTTGGGTTAATTATTTTTGCCCTTTATAGGGTTAAAAGAATTTAAATAATATTTTTGTGGATTTTTCCGGAACGTGATCATTCGAGTTGTGGAAATATACGGTTGTGGAAAAATACGGTTGTGGAAAAATACGGTTGTGTTAAAATACTGGTTGTAAACTTTATTTTAGGTATAAATACGGTTGTGTATTTTTTTCCTGTTGTGGAAACGTACGCGCCCCCTTATAGCCCCTCTATTTCATATAGTAGCGACATCGTGGAGCAAACCAGGCACAAACTTTAATAAAGAGAAAATCACCAGATGCATATTGTTTCGTCATTTTAATAAAATTTGTTTAAAAATTACAATTTTGTGGTTGTATATTACATTAATATGATTGTTTTTACATAACATGAATGTCCGTTATCAAATTCATGTTAAATTGTGAATATTTTTGTGCATGATAATTACTAAACCTAAGATTTAGTATAAAACAAAATGTCAAATCTGGTAAATTCAATGTCACCAACATACTTTTGCTCCAGCGACGAGATCAATCGTTGTCGCTACTATTTGAAAATAAAGGGACTATATTTAATATTTTTTTACTTATTTGACTTTCTGAAATTGCCGTATTTATTACAAAATTATAAGACATGGTTGATGGAAAAATTGTATTGTCTGTAGCCTCTAAAAGATGTACCTCAGTAACAAGATCAGTTTTTAATATAATAAACTTGAGTTGGCTGTAAGTAAACGGCTGAACTGACAAAATTTGACAACAGTCTAACGTTTGTATATGAAATATGATATTGAAGGAGGGTTGTTGGAAGAGTTTTTCCCTGTATCTCGGCAATCTATTATCCGATTTCAATTTTTTGCTCCAAAAGATTCCTTTTTTATTTCCTTTAAAACGAGATGTCATAATGAGAGAGGGGTTGTAATTTAATATTTTTTCGCCTACCTGATCAGAAAGTGCTTTTTAAATGTCCTGTTTTGAGGGCAGTTAAGGCTTCTTTGCGGGCCTCTTATGTCAAACTTTCTACTGCCCTCTTATGTCAAATACATAACCTCTACACTACTACTAGATGAAACCACGATTTATTGATGTTAAGTTGGAGAAACTGTAAAAATTGTAATTGTTTTTTAAATTGTCATACTTTGACCACTCCTGTGCATTATCCTAAAAAGATTTTAATCAAAAAATGAAATCATTAGTTTTTAACATTAAAAATATAACTCATTCGTAAAACTTTTAGCAACAGAATATGACGGAAAATGTAATTTCAAACATATTTTTACATAACCTTTAAAAATATAAAAAACATACGTCAAATTTTTCTAGGCTTCTTAGATCATAACTTTGATTTTCATGTCTTCGTCGATAAATTTGTCGTTTGTTTTTTTCTTTTCACAGTGTCATTGTATGTATAAATGGAGGTTGTGACAATTAATTAATAAAAAGAAAATTGTAATTTCAATAAATTATACAATGATAGATTAATTACTCATCCTAATTAAAAGTCATATCCTGTTCCTTTTATTTACCAATAATAATGAAAACATTTACTATACGGCCGTGTTGTATGTAGTGTAATGATTATTAGGTTAATCTAGTTAATAAATTACTAAAAACGTCTGGCGTTATTTTCATTTTCATTCATTCCCTCTAACATATGCCTATTTAATTTACTAATAAGTTACGTTACTGTTTAACATTTGGAATTCTTTTTTAAACTTTCAAACAGGTAGGCGAAAAACTTTTGTATGTCACTCGGACCGAAAAGCATTTGTAGCCCTAAGTTGTCCGCTGCCCTCGCTACGCTACGCTTCGCTCGGGCATCAAACAACTGCGGGCTACAAATGCTAATTTTCTGCCCTTGAGACACAATATACTATTAAAGTTGGTGGGTTGGGAGTGAGGGAGTGAGATGAAAGATCTTGTCAATGCATATTTAAATGTTCCCCTCCAAAAACAAATTGACGTCTTTTAGCTGAAATGTATAATGTAAGAGAATATTATTGTTATTAGTAATTTGCAAAACTTAAGTAGTATTAGAATAGCATTCGGCAATGAAGAGACCCCGTAAGGTGTCAACATAACCACATATTAAAGGTAATTAAAATAATATCTATATTATTTTGAAATAAACACAATTTTATTACAAATATTTTTTTGATAGTATATTCTATTTATTAATTAACTAAAAAAATTTATATCCTAGTTGTAGCAAATATTCCTATCACTCTTCAGCTATTTAAGGGCGTATTTTAATTATGTTTCTACAAAGCCATAAAAATATATTAAATAAAATTTACCTTTGAAACGTCAAAATGTTTTGAACCAATTTACAAACAAGGTGACGTAAAATAAGGTTGAAAAGCAGTACAAGTACTGTTTTTCAAGTACTGTAATGTACATATGTATACATTAACATTATTTTTAATATTTAAGTAAATTAAATCGTTTTAAAGAAACATGACATTGTTTGTGTAATTTCATAGGCAAATTTAAATAATGGCATTTTTTTCCCCAGAATAAACGCAGTTGAATTAAAAAATGTTCTTATTACATGTTTAAGTGAAAACTACATAATCAGTATTATTATACGTGTTCTATTAATTAACTGCCTAAAGCCGTTTTAAGACCATTATATTAATCATAGTAATAATTATGATGCATACGTCAAAATCACTTTAATTTTTCCCGTAAATAAGTCTTTCTTAGCGCCGGTGTCCACATGCGGGAAACTCCCGTTGCGAGCTCGTAACGAGCTCGCTGCGGGCCCGCAAAAATCAGTTCACACTATACGGTGAAATGACGCACAGTAAACAATCTACTGCCATCAGAAATAGATGTATATTGCAGAAAACGAGTTGTATTTGCTTATATTATCTACAAAATGTTTATTTTGTGGTTAAAGATAATTGTAGAAGGTTTTGTATAATTAAATAACACGTTTATAATTTAAGACAATGTTTATTAAGAAAGTATACAAACACACAAAATAAAACTTGACTAAGATTCGTCCCATAATTCTTCATACCAAAAGCATAATTAAAGCAATACAACTACAATATATGTAGTAATAATTAGTATGTAGCAAAGATCTTAAGGGGGCTAGGGAAAGGTCGTGAATGTCACTTTATTCGATTTATAAATCATTTGAAAAGTTTTTTTTGAAATCTAACGTTGCACAAGTGATTGTATATCAACAAATATTATAATAAAATAGCGAACGCCCTTTCAAATTACTTTTTGTAGGTACTGTCTTGGACAATAGTATTCTACTTTTTATTCAAATTTTCTTTTTAAATAAGAATAAAGTCCTATTGTCCAAGATAGCTAAAATTGACTTAGATACTAGATTTAGAAACTAATTTGAAAGCACGTTCGCTATTTTATTATAATATTGGTTGATGTACAATCGCTTGTGCTACGTTAGATTTCAAAAAAAAACTTTTCAAATAATTTATAAATCGAATAAACCGAAATTCACAAGCTGTCCCTATAGCCCCCATAAGCAGGTAGGTATTTCTAAATTTAATAACACCCACAATAGTAGCCCGAATGCCGCACAGTTATTTTCAGGTAGTAAGTAGTTTTATAGACTTTTATCAGAAATATGTTTAAAAACCCTAGTTATTTATATTAAGAAGATAAAAGTGAACCAAAACTGAATTTCTAAATAAAAAGGTTTAAAAACATATGACTTAAATTTTAACTGCATGCTTAATGCTTTCTATTTCCCTTCACTTAACAATACTTGTCATCCTTTTCATTAAATTTTGACAAATAACACCAATAAACAGCTGAATATCCAATAATTCTTCAAAATTATAGAACTCACCATTGTTAATTCTATTACCATTCTTGCGTCAAACGCCCGCATGTGTGAACCGCACAATATACAACAAGGTATCTTGAGCCCGTACTTGCGGCTGCGTCAACCTTGCGGGGCTGTAGGGATCTGCGTCAAGAAACGCCCGCATGATGCTCGCTGCGAGCTCGCAAGGATGACGCACTATGTGTGAACTGCACCATTTAACTTATAGTATCGTAGACCGCATTTGCGGCCCGCAACTAGCTCGCAACGGGAATTCCCGCATGTAGACACCGGCGCTTATGTATGTCTTGTATGTATTTTATTAATAGTTATATTTTTATATAATATATATTCTTAAAAATTGGATTTATAGACATATCTTTTTAAAAGAAGTATATAATTATTATTGCAGTTCTTAAATACCGGTAATAGTATATTGTTTTTTTTTAATTTTAACACGAATAACTCCGCATCAACTACTGAGAGTTATTAGCAGGGGGAGAAACATACACATATAATATATAATTTAAATATGATAATATAGTAGGGTTTACAACTTTGAGTATAAATCTGTGTCCTTAAGAAATTTTATAACGTTATTTATATTTGAGGTAAGTATGTTTTTAATGTTTTCATTCAGGTTGTTGGTTTTTCTCTCTTCACTGTACTGTTGGCATTCAGTTAAATGTCGTTGATGGTTACTTCTGTATTACATTAAGTGCATATAGGAGGAGGTATTCCCAAAAAAAGATATTGATGTGTCAAAGTGTGTGTCCTACCCGAAGTCTATTAATGATGACTTGGTCTCGTCTTTTCGAAGGTAGAGGTAGATAGTTGTTCACTTGTGGTTTAATTTCTTTTAATTTGGAAGGTGTTTCGTCCCATCTTTGTTGCCAGAGGCTTGTTATATGCTTTGTAATAAGTATTTTGTGGTATTTTGGTGGGAATTTTTGATTAACCGTAGGGTGTTGTCGGATGTAGCTTCAGATGCTAGGCTTTCAACACTCTCATTACCTAGAATACCGATATGGCAAGGTACCCACAGAAATGAGAGCTGTTTATTCTGGAATTGCATATAGTAAAGTTCTTCTTTAATTTGTTTAAGGATTTCATGTGTTGGGTACAATTGTTTCAAGCCTATGAGTGCACTTAGAGAATCGCTTATGATGTGGAAGTTCTTTCCATTGTGTTCTTTACACATTTTTAATGCCTCCAATATGGCTGTTGTTTCGCCCGTAAATATGCTGCAGTGAGTTGGAATGCGAATAGCAAATTTATTGTCGTTCATAATATAGCCTGCTGCGTGTCCTGTATCAGTTTTGGATGCATCGGTAAAAGTTAAATTGTTCAACATTGAAATCCAGTCTTCTAATTCTTTCTCCGAAAGGAAGACTCTTTAAAGGTTTATCGTTGTAGAGGATTTGTGGAATATTCTTTTTTGAAGATGGAGGCAAAAACAATATTGTTGGGGTTGGCTGAAATGCGTGCAGCATAGTTTAAAGCTAATAGTTGGCGGCGGAGGTGTAGTGGAGGTTTGTTTGAAGCCGCTAGTATGCTGTTTGCAGGATTACGGCGGAAAACTCCCAGAGCTATCCTTAGTGCCGAACTTTGGATTACATTTAGCTTTTTTAATAATGTCTTGTTAGCTGTTTCATAACAAATAGCGCCATAGTCCAATTTACTTATTCTTTGCTGACAAGACTTTTGTAAGTTATTTATATGAGAACGCCACTTTAAAGTTCGATCGAATGTTAGTCCAAGGAAGTTTATTTCATTTACTTGGAGCAAAGAGGAGCCGTTAAGTATAAGATTTATTTCTTTATTCCATCAGGGAACCGGTTACTTTTTGCAGGTTTTGGTTTTTTCAATAGCTGATAGTGCGGCTGTTAGAATTATATCGTTGAAAGATGTAATACTATGGTTTATGTTATTTGTGAGTGTGAAATTTTTAAGTTTATTTTCAATATCATTTTGGTAAAGGTCCCAGTTTGCTGCTTTAATTTTCCATGTTTGATGAAGTGGTAAGATGGGGTTTTCATTATTTGATATTGCTATGAAGATAGGAAAGTGGTCGCTGTCGTGTAGGTTCTCGGAAGCTTTCCAGTATAGGAGAGGAGCAAGTGACGGGCAAGATAACGAGAGATCTATAGCAGAAAAAGTGCCATTGTATTGGTTGAATCTTGTTGGTTCTCCTGTATTCGTAAGTATTAAGTTTGAATTGTCAATAACAGAAAGTAAAAGGTTTCCTTATTTGTCGGTCTTTGAACCTCCCCAGATAACATTGTGGCAATTCATATCCCCTAGTATAATTTTTGGCGATGGAAGTTTAATGATTAAATCTTCTAATTGTTTTATATTATCTTCTGTGGGATGTGGCATGTATATATTACAAATATTAATCTTCTTATGGTAGATAACGGTAACAGCGACTGCTTCAAGATTTGTGTTTAATCTTACTTCTTTAGATTCTATGTCATTTCTAACAAATATAGCAACTCCTCCACTACTGTGTGAAACATACGTTTTTCTGTACGGCAAAATTAACAATAGAAAGCAATAAACATTATACTTACATTAGCAAAGAAGCTCAAGACAAGTACCACGGCTTGAAATTCAGCTCTATCTTACAAATTTTTATATTCAGGTCGCAGGTATTGGATCTGCAGTTGTCTTATTTATGAAAAGGAAAGGGCGCCATCTGATTATGAAGCTTAATGATGATGTTTAATTAAGCCAGAAAAGATATTAAATTCACTAATCATAAATGAATAAAATATACTAGGTTTTGAACAAAGATTTTGGTTATGTTTAGAAAAATTTAAAATAAAAATTTAACAAAACATTCATAATTATATGGTTCCGTTTAGATCCTTGATATAAACTGAAAAACATATTTATTGGATGGTAAGAAAATAAAAATAATCAAACACATATATAAAAAACATAAACAACATAATTTTATTAAACTTAAGATTAGTCATTCAGTAAATAATTATCAAATTACTCCGGAATTATTGAACACAGCACAATTCAAAAATGTAGTTAAGATTTATTCAGAATAAAAAAATATTAAGATTTTAATGAACATAAATAATTCAAAATTTATTAAGATCAAGAAATTATTTAGATATAAAATCCTTTGGAAAATTTAACAAACAAATATCTGTAAATTATTACGGAGTTGAGTCTACTTAAATATTACTAAAGTTAATAAATTTGAATTTTACTAGCAGTGACAAACTAAAGTTAAATACTACTAGAGAGCTCTCTTCTTATAGAAAATTATAAAATTCACTTGTTCAAATAATCCATAACCAAAACTTCACAATAATAAATAGTTCTTAAACTACAGTACCTTAAATCTTATCCAATTAAATTTTTGTTTATTGACCTTACAAAGCAAGCCACACTGGTCAGCTGGAAGTTGGAAAAGCCTCTCGTAGAAAAACCGTGGTTGATTCTAGATGGTTTTAAATTGTTATTTGAAGGTAGCAGGTCCAAAGAAATACTTTTTATTTTGAAAATAGTCAATCACTCGTTTGATTTCACCAACAATCTTTGTTAAACACAGTTTAAACAATCCTATTTCTGTTATTATTTATTGTTTATAATTTACTCACGAAGGATAATGGTAATGTCTTTAAAAAGCTTAAACAAGTTTAGTCCAGATAGCACTTGCTACTTTTTAAATTTATTGGCCAGTCTACGTGATTTTTAATAACAAAACTGCGCTATTTTTAAAGCGCGAACAAAAGGGAGTAAATGTTCTTAATGGTCCATCACGATAAAACAAACCATAGATGATTATTAACAATACGATATTAATAAATCTTCTCAAACAAGATTTATCAAAAACTAGACAACTTCAAAAATTCACTTCACAACAAATAGCAACTAAACTGTACGGGAACTGTATTTAGAAATTGCATTAATTCTAAAAAATTAAAGATAAATGGAAATTCGATAATATCAACCCAAAGTCCACTGACTCTTATCAAAGCTGGATCGAAAGTGGCGTGTTTGCAACACCACTTCGAAGCAAATGTCCTAACATTTCGACCCCTATTTTAGCGCGAAATAACTATGTTTTCCTATACAATAAGGAAGTTTCTACTAGCATTCACGCGTGATTTTCGACCTAACAAACAAAAGTAGAGATCGAAATAACGCGGGAACAGCCGCGTCAACATGTGCCAACTAGACTTGCAAAACATGCAATTTTTTTAACTTTAAGACGCAGAAGCCTAGTTGAAATTGTGGACGCGTGTATATATAGTAGGGTAAATCTGAAAGCGGATTTTGTTGTCCGTGGTACATTGAAAGGTAAAAAGGTATCGAGTACGTTATCGGATGCTATTTAGGGTGTATATCAATCCCCTGAATTCGTCTGGCGATATCGGTGTCCAACACCCCCCCGGGGGGGAATAACTGAAAAAACAGCAAATCTAGAATACTTTATTTGCTATCCGGCTATATTAAAATAAATAGGATCTCTAAAGTATTAAGCGAGTTAGAGATAATTTTCATTCAAGAATTATCATTAGATAAACGAAAGGATACTCACTAGATTAGCTTCTAACTCCCTTATTATGCGTATTTCAATTTCTGCAAACATAGAAAGATGTTTATATCGTGATAACTTTTGGACGACAAAAGATATCAAAAAAGTTAAAAAAATAATTGTTGTTAGTTCGAGATTTTACAATCTAATGCTTTTTGAAACTTTGAAATTGGCTAGACAGTAACGAAGATATGACCAATTTATTCCGACAATGTATAAATAACTGCTGAGCAGCGATCGTTCTATCTCTATTTTCACCCGTCTTCCGTCTCATTCTAACGCACTGCTCTTACCAGGTTCGTATGTACATACAACTATTGGCACAATATTGGAGTTACAAATGCAGGTGATTTAACATATTGTTGAAAAAAATTATAAAATTCTTACTGTTTTTGTAAATACGACATTAACCTTAACACGGAGAGTTCTTCAAGTTATTCTATATAGACGATGAACTATTACATACATTTAAATTTCTTTAAATTTATAAAAAAAGAAACAGATACACAGTTATAAAAAGTGTGTTGTGTAAAACCAGCGGCAAACTTCGGAAATCCACTGCAAGAACTGTGGAAACATTCAAACGTCAGTGAAAATGAGATTAGATATGCAATAAAGTCATAATAGAGAATTAAGAGAGTTTCTTGATATAACACACAATTCAAGTTTACCGCATATATAAAATATTTCCACTATGAACTTAAATGTACATAGTAGTCAAAATATATAATAACAAAACTGAATATAATTGTTACTCTGAAAGCCACTATGTTATAGTAATACAATACTTGGACAAACGTAATTACTGTATATTTTAGACTATTCAGATGTGCAGTGATATCTCGACACCTAAGCATGGCTATCCACAATGTAGTATTGTCTGAATTGTCAGTTATTTTGTTGAAACCAGTCCATTGAGGTACAATCTGAGAACTACAATAATTTTGAACTCTACTTAAAATCCACACCAAATCATTTGTATCAGTAGGTATTGACTATTTTTGATTTTTCGGCAAATAACTAATTTTGCGTTTCGTTCGCAATGTGGCAAAGGTATTCTAGTCTTGGTATACTGAGAGTTTGACAAGGAATGGAAGTTTTGAGGCACAAGTAGTCGCCTTGTCGCTTTTTATTGGAATTCCTACAGATAATTCGTTTTCTGGACATTGCTGAAAAGCTACCATCTGAGCTGCGTGAAAGGTATTGCAACCGTTGATAGTTTCCTTTAGCACGTCTACATTGTCCTGCAAATTGTAAAAAATAATGTCCTGAGCAATGCTTAAACTTTTGATTTCTTTAATCACACAAAAGCAAACTTAGCAAATTCAATAGCGATGATGGAATTTTTTGTTTCATGTTATCTTCATTGAAAACAGCTAAAATATCAGCATCTTCCACATCTCGAAGGTTTTTTTTAATTTGCGAGGCTACTAAATAAAGTACACTTTGCACCATAGGTCGATATTCAAAATTCAAATCTTTAAGCATTTTCACCTCGTTATAAATATTGTTTTGTAGTTGTGGGTATATTAAAGTAGCTTCATTATTTTTATAAGATCTGAAAAATACAACGTATTTTTAGTATCCGTAGAAAATACTACGATTTCAAGTTACCACCCAGTAGGACATATCGGTCGTAAATTGTAACTAAATTATACACTTTTCTTTGGCTCTGTCATGTTTTATTTCCACAACAATCTTTTCCCAAACTTCGCCACAATTTATCCCTTTGGTTTTCAGAATAACCTTTGTGTTCAGTTTTGTTATTATATATTTTGACTACTATGTACATTTAATTTCATAGCGGAAATATTTTATATATGCGCGTAAACGAGGAATAAAAGTTTTTCCACATTAATTTACTTGAATTGTGTGTTATATCAGTATGTATTACTATAACATAGTGGCTTTCAGAGTAACAATTATATTCAGTTTTGTTATTATATATTTTGACTACTATGTACATTTAAGTTCATAGTGGAAATATTTTATATATGCGGTAAACTTGAATTGTGTGTTATATCAAGAAACTCTCTTAATTCTCTATTATGACTTTATTGCATATCTAATCTCATTTTCACTGACCTTTGAATGTTTCCACAGTTCTTGCAGTGGATTTCCGAAGTTTGCCGCTGGTTTTACACAACACACTTTTTATAACTGTGTATCTGTTTCTTTTTTTATAAATTTAAAGAAATTTAAATGTATGTAATAGTTCATCGTCTATATAGAATAACTTGAAGAACTCTCCGTGTTAAGGTTAATGTCGTATTTACAAAAAAGTAAGAATTTTATAATTTTTTTCAACAATATGTTAAATCACCTGCATTTGTAACTCCAATATTGTGCCAATAGTTGTATGTACATACGAACCTGGTAAGAGCAGTGCGTTAGAATGAGACGGAAGACGGGTGAAAATAGAGATAGAACGATCGCTGCTCAGCAGTTATTTATACATTGTCGGAATAAATTGGTCATATCTTCGTTACTGTCTAGCCAATTTCAAAGTTTCAAAAAGCATTAGATTGTAAAATCTCGAACTAACAACAATTATTTTTTTAACTTTTTTGATATCTTTTGTCGTCCAAAAGTTATCACGATATAAACATCTTTCTATGTTTGCAGAAATTGAAATACGCATAATAAGGGAGTTAGAAGCTAATCTAGTGAGTATCCTTTCGTTTATCTAATGATAATTCTTGAATGAAAATTATCTCTAACTCGCTTAATACTTTAGAGATCCTATTTATTTTAATATAGCCGGATAGCAAATAAAGTATTCTAGATTTGCTGTTTTTTCAGTTATTCCCCCCCGGGGGGGTGTTGGACACCGATATCGCCAGACGAATTCAGGGGATTGATATACACCCTAAATAGCATCCGATAACGTACTCGATACCTTTTTACCTTTCAATGTACCACGGACTTGATTTCTAGATGCGTTTTTTAAGTTTGCAAACTCTACTATATAGCCTTTATATTAATTGTGCCTATGACATAGCATGTCTCTCTTTTGTTTTAAGTCTGATATATAAAATGTTTGTTTTGACGTTTCCGTTCTGTCGTTGATAAAATTTTCAATAAGTGTGAAAAAAACAAGCAGAAATGTTTTACATACGTTTATTAAAAAAAGGTAATACGATATCATGAAAAGGCATGTTTATACAAATGATATTACCCATTATTTGTTTAAACAAAGCGAAGCAAATATCCTCAAAAATGACTTCATTACAATTCTAAATAGGGAAATAAGGAGAGAGAGAAAGCTATTAGACGGTGTGCTATAATGATATAGGATGTTTGCACTTGGGTTAACTGGTTATTTACAATTACCTTAACTATTATATTGAAAACTATTATTATTAAGAAAATTGTATGCATTTTTTTGGTTCATTAAAAGTTTTAACTGCATATGTAAATTCTGTAAAAACCTTGACAAAAATAACACTACAATTGATTTTTGATCCCACAAAGTATATCTTATTTTTTAAATGCTTTTCGATACCTGTTATTACTATGATTAAATAGCAATATTAATTAGTGCATTAGTTTAAACATAGAACATCCATTATATTATACTAGGTGTAAGGTTAAATATATGTTTAAAACATGATACGCGGATATGAAATTGCACACTCAGGCTATTCAATTATAATTGATTTAATTATGGTAAAAGACCATTTTAATAACAATAAGTTATCCTTGAAAATAATTCTAACCCAAGCGTGTGATGGATAACTTTCTTTTTAATAAATAGCAATATTGCTTGAATTGATTTCTATCAATATTTAAGTTAATTAAATAAGTTACATGAAAGACCAAACTCCGGCGATTGTTGGTAGCAGTAAGAGGTTTATAAGCCACAGGAAGCACTTTCATTAAACATTTTAATGAGATTAGTGTGTCCTCGTAATGATTAATTAAATCTCTAGATTTTAGAGTTTTGTACAGATATTAAATATTGACCCATAAAGTTAGAAGAAGTGGTAGAATAGTTCAGAAACCTGAAAATACACAGAAGTTTCTTTAATTGCCCTGTTGATTTCTACGAAGTTACTCTAGAGTTTAGAACAACTTGACTTACAAATAACCTTCACTAGTTTTGAACCAACAAACTATTTAAAGTGTAAATTTATCAAACTTGTTCTTACATATTACTTTTGATCATAACTTTCAATGATCAAGATTGCCAACTTCATTTTTATTACCTCGCATTGTTTGACTGCTTTTATTAGTCTTGAAAAATAATTCAAGAAAGTGTGTCCACGATCTTTTTGAAATATTTCCAAATAAAAGACTTTACTAATTGGAATTCGAAATCCATTTAATTGTACAATAGTGGTAAGTATATTAATTTTTATTAAAGTCTAAATCCATTTATATTCTAGTCAAAGTTTTTTTCTAGTAATATATTTTCATCGAAGAATAAACTAATTTTTTTTATTTTAGACAGGCGATTTTCAAAAATATCACTAACCTCAAAATCTTGACATTGATTTGTTAACATTTTAACTTATAACATAACCTTAAATTACTTTAAGCTCTCCAAAAAGTAGTGCACTTCTTGAAAGATAAAATTAGAAAAGAATTTCTTAAAAAAATGGCCGTGCTTTTATATATTTTTATCGAAACAATTGAATGCGATGCGATTTTTGCGAAAACAAATGCCTGTTGACATTTCCAAATATTCTTAAGTCTATTTTTATTTATAAATCTTCATTAACATTTAAACTAATCAGATAAACTTAAAGGGAATTAAATTCTGAATTCAATAATATATAATAGTTATATGAACAACCAGAATTAACCTTGCAACTGCAACTGCAACTGCAAGTGTCGATGACATCCCTATCTCCTTAAAACTTTTATTAGCTTAATTATCCAAAAATACTTTTTCTCATCTTCCTATCTTCACAAATTTAAATAATGTGATCTTAATAACATTATTTACATCTTTTTAGATGACAACAAATTCAAATAATAACTCAATTACAGGATTTCAATGAACGATCCAAAGGTGTAACATAAATACAAGTTGGTTATGTGATATCATTAATAAGAAGCAGCCCCTATATTTAAGATAGTAACAATTATGTGGTAATGAAACAGTTTTACTATTATCCACCAAGGTTATTTAACCAAGAGCTGTGCAATTTTGAAATACAAGAAACTTATGCAACTGTGGAATTTCGTTAACCTGAAAACACATTTTTAACTATTAGTTGATAAGATAGTTAACGATTAATGGTATGATGGTAAATACTTGAATACCTCCCCATTACAATACACCTTGTCTGTTTTAGTTTAAATCTTAAAATTGGCCTAAACTTTATTAAATTTAAAAAGTAGATAATCGTCTCTCACTTCTTTAATGGACAAGAAAAATTAACTAAATTATGTAAAAAAGTCAATTTTCCAGATATCCTTTATCTGACTACAGTATATGAGTATACCACTGTGCATAAGATTTAGTACGGTTAGAAATATTCACTAAATGTCTCATTTTGAACAAACAATTTACATTTAAGTCTTTATATTTTATAAATATTTAACCTACATTTTTAAAAAGATATTTCTAATTTGTAACGTTACATTTTTTGAAACTAACAAATATTAAAGGAATCCCAGTACAATCCTGGCAGTTTAGTAAAATCTCAATTATGTTGGAACTGCAAATATTATCTTAATCTAAATAATGTTTCCTCAAGTACAAAAGAGTCCCCTCGAAATATATCCGAAAGCAATATCTTATATTTTAGTAGAATATTTACTGATGCAAGCTCACGCCAAACAAATGCTTATTTTCGAGAAATAGAATGTTCCAGAATAAAAAAGATTGTTTTTAATATCGACCTTATAAGAGCTAAAATCTAATATTAGCGTTAACAAAAAATTTTCTTGTGGTTAAAATATAATAAACCTTGAATCTGTAGTTTTAAAACATATTGCGTTGAAATTCTACTAGTAAATAAAGTACCGACAAAAAGGAATTTTCCGGAACAGGCTGTCTAGACAGCACCTGCAAAGGTTATTTGCTTTCCGTTGTGTACAGACTCAAAAGGGAATCCCCTTAAGTTTTTGTTGATGAAAGATTGGTCTCGAATAAATAATGTAGTATTCCCCATTGGCTGATGAAAAATCCTGCTATTTCTCTATTGGATTGTTTAAAATTTCGCTCTCCTCAAAAAAAATCGTACCACCGCGAAATAGTTTTAGTTCACAGTCAGTCGAAGGTAGTTCAAGCTAGGGGCTGGTTGAATACACAGCCGAGCGAAGTGGCGTTTGCCACGCAGAAGGCCTGGTGCCTTCCCCGTGAAGAGAGTTGATTGGCTTTGGCATTTCCCTATGTTTTAGCTGTGTGTTTAATTATCGATAAAAGTGCAGAAATTCCAGTGATTAATTTAGAATAGTTTTTACCGAAATCTAGTAATTAATTCCGTATGAGTTATCGAATTATAGACAAAGGCAGTTAAAGTTTGACAGATACGTTTCAGTCTTGTTGAATGATGTTGTTTTTGATCAAAATACACTTACTATACTTTACAATTATGTTTACCGAAGTTTATTTCTCGTAAATCAAGTTCTTATCGGATTCCGTTTTAGAATAACTTAAAATCGGATGTTGAAAACTAAATAAAACTTAAATAATACACTTAAGTGTGGCGTTATCTTTGTTGAAGAAGAGTGTTTTTAATAAACATTTAATAATTGAACTTATATGGTTGTGCTGGCTATATTTTTTATAAGAAAAGGAGAACTTTATTAAACATTAGTTCTAAAGGAGAAACAGTATTGGAGCTTCAGTTCCTTGGTTTGATTTCCGTAGCGGCATTGGTGGTGATTTCCAGATTCTTTAAATTCCATCGAGTGGCCGAGCTTGATGACTGATGTTTGTTTTGATAGAAAAAGAAATATTGTTTCAATTGCTTTGTAAGTTAAAGTTGGATTGAATTATTTGAATAAGGTATTGTGACTTAATGGATTTTAATTTTGGTTAATGTTCTTGTAAGACGAACGATTACTTTTTGTATTGAATACTTTTGACCATAATTTTTTGGTGTGTATTATTTACTTGTCGTTAACAATTGTTACGTTGGGCATCGTTTTTATATTTAAATTTTGTAACGATGTTTTATGTGGAAACTTCATTTTTTATTTTCATTTATCAATCAATCTATACTTAAAATTAATTAAACTGAATATTACAGGACCATATATTTATGAAAGTCTTTAAATATTTTATTCAACCTAACTTTGTCATAACCAATTATGACTAAAAATTAAATTAAATTTATTAGATCTGATTCAAGTTTCTGATTACTGGTATCGAGTCAATATTTTTATAAAAATCTTACTGGACCTTCCTAATCAGATGGCGCCCTAAATATGCATTTTCTTGTGTCTTTAAACCTATAACTCATGTCTTGTGAGCTGTGGAAACAATACCTGCGACCTGAATTTAAATTTCTAGAAAGATATCTCAAACCGAGGCAATCTTGAGTTGTACAGTAAGTATTATAGTATTTTGTGTCTCAAGGGCAGAAAATTAGCATTTGTAGCCCGCAGTTGTTTGATGCCCGAGCGAAGCGTAGCGAGGGCAGCGGACAACTTAGGGCTACAAATGCTTTTCGGTCCGAGTGACATACAAAAGTTTTTCGCCTACCTGTTTGAAAGTTTAAAAAAGAATTCCAAAAGTTAAACAGTAACGTAACTTATTAGTAAATTAAATAGGCATATGTTAGAGGGAATGAATGAACATGAAAATAACGCCAGACGTTTTTAGTAATTTATTAACTAAATTAACCTAATAATCATTACACTACATACAAAACGGCCGTATAGTAAATGTTTTCATTATTATTGGTAAATAAAAGGAACAGGATATGACTTTTAATTAGGACGAGTAATTAATCTATCATTGTATAATTTATTGAAATTACAATTTTCTTTTTATTAATTGTCACAACCTCCATTTATACATACAATGACACTGTGAAAAGAAAAAAACAAACGACAAATTTATCGACGAAGATAATGAAAATCAAAAATGAAAGTTATGATCTAAGAAGCCTAGAAAAATTTGACGTATGTTTTTTATATTTTTAAAGGTTATGTAAAAATATGTTTGAAATTACATTTTCCGTCATATTCTGTTGCTAAAAGTTTTACGAATGAGTTATATTTTTAATGTTAAAAACTAATGATTTCATTTTTTGATTAAAATCTTTTTAGGATAATGCACAGGAGTGGTCAAAGTATGACAATTTAAAAAACAATTACAATTTTTACAGTATCTCCAACTTAACATAAATAAATCGTGGTTTCATCTAGTAGTAGTGTAGAGGTTATGTATTTGACATAAGAGGGCAGTAAAAAGTTTGACATAAGAGGCCCGCAAAGAAGCCTTAACTGCCCTCAAAACAGGACATTTAAAAAGCACTTTCTGATCAGGTAGGCGAAAAAAATATTTTGTGTTAAATAACTAGCGTTTCAAATTTAGGATATTATTATAGATTATATAAATATGACATAGCTCATCAATGTTTAACTTAACAATTAAAATATGTAAAACTTGTGTTGAAGCGTGAAAACCTGTGAAAACTTTCTTTTCATTTTATAAAACGTTCTTAAACAGTTTACTATGAAAATAAAATTATTTTTTTTGAACTTGAGGCTCTCAATATTGGTTCTTCGCGTAAAAAAGTTTCGGTTGATTGTGGCAGTCGACGATAATCCTTTGGAATTGCATCACGCGTAATAAACTGTACCTATGATGGTGTTTGTTTGTTAATAAACGTTTGAATAGTGCAAAATCAAGTAAATACTGTATTTAATGAATTGGTGGTAGTTTTTATTGACTGTATTAATTTTTATTGAATGTTTTATGCAACCTTATTGATATAACTTTGTCTAATTTATCAGTTTTTAATAATATTTCATAATATTACATTATATTTATTATGTTGAACGAAGTATACTGTAAAATGATAATAATAGTAACAGTATATTACATACCAAAGCGCAGAATGGTTTATTATTGCCGAGGGCTGTTAGATAACCAAGGCGCGAAGTGCGTGACGCAGCTTAAAACGCGAGGCGGGAATGAAACAATTCGCATAGGTTTGTATACCATTTTAATCACAACTATCAGGAAAAACATACTTTTTCTGAGATTTTTTATTGATTACAGTTTTCCAAGACAATAGTAGATTACTTACCGAGGCGGGAAGTAGAACATTACGCGGAGAGCAATGTTGCTGCCCGAGGGGCGAAGCGCTAAGGACAGCAATTCCTCGACGCGTAATGTCTTCCCGCCGAGGTATGTATACTATTTTATTCACAATCGTACATAATTAAGTTCTTACATTGATACCTTATACTTGATATATGTAGGACACAACACCAGCGTTTTTATTCGTATTATTATCACCACGTTATTATTATTATTAGTAAAATGACAATTGCTGGAACAATTGTCAAAGTAAATTCGTGTCACTACTAAACCAAATTTAATTACATTGCTCCTAATTGCAATTTACACGATTTAAAATGTCTGATAGTGAAACTGATGTAAGTTGCACACCACCGGAATTGCGAGAAGTTGCTAAAACAGTGACTGACTGTTACCTGCTAAAAGTAAAGTTAGATACGAAAACTTCTGCCATCTGTTGAGAATATTTAGAACGAGCAAAAGGTAAGTAATGGATATTACTAACCAAGAGAACTCATTACTAACCAAGAGAACTTATTATTGACTATGGTGTATAATAAACTACTTTCTAACTTTTTAAACGTCAGTAATGAACACATTATGTATCGATTGTGAATAAACACTATTAAATAATTCACAACTCATGGAACGAGTTGTTTCCAAATATTTTTTAAAATACTTTCTCAGTGTTACGCGAAACTCCGTTTCTATGACAATAATTTATCCAAGTTTTCTTATGTTTATCATGTTTCTCGTTCAGACCGCGTGATTTGCAATTGTGTTTTAAATGTCGGATATGGAGCTCCATTACACACCAACAGATGTGAGAGAAGCTACAGAAAAAGCAGAAAAAATTTACTCCTTCAAAAAGTAGAGAGAGATATGACAAAGCTTATAATACGTACAATGAATAGTGCGCAAAAAATACGTCACAAAAGCTGCCTGCTTGATAGGCTACATATTCCATGTTAGAAATAACATTAATTATCAGAGACAAGGTTGATATATCAAAATATGGGAAATTAATAGCTTTTTGAAAAGGGAAAATGTTAATTACAAATCAGAGACCTCTCAGACCAAAAAAATTACACGTGGATTGATGTTTTCGGTAGCGGCTCAAAGCTCTAAAAGCTCAAAGCTGCTAAAATGTTAATAATCCCTAGAAATTATAAATTTTGTATTTTTAGTAATATGTGTTTGAATAAATACAAACGAAATGAATATTACAACTTGTATTTAATAAACACGCAATTTAGGTATTTTCTTTTAACTAAATTGGGAAATTTCCCACCAACGCGTGGAAAATCCATCCCCCGCGTCGAAAGCAAAAGAGCGTATTAACAAAGAATATACATATTCTTTGGTAATAGTTCACTTTTAAGCTTTTTAAATGCCAGTAATAACGTTTTTACATATACCGGGTGTCAGCAAACGTACTGCCTACGCATTTTCTCCCTAGCTACAAGAGATAAATTTATGAAATTTATGAACTATAGAGGAGGAATTATAAAAGCTCACATAAACATTAAAAAACTATCACTTTAGGTCTAACCGGAATTGATATCAACTTTTTATTGTTAAATGACACTGTATATTGTTTTCATTTTCTGAATCTCCTTGAGTTGATATTCGCGTTAAAAATGACGCTTCAGAATCTCTTATTCTCTTAAATAAAATTTCTTTAAAACCCACATGCCACCGCTATGACGTCATGAACAACAGTTTTTCATAAACAACATTTTGCATTTTACAGTAGCAGATACTTAACCCACTGTTAGTATTTCTATTGTTTTTATGAAAAATAAGCCACACTCTAAAAAATTACCGGTGAATTATACCCTAAAAAATGGAGGCAACTATGTTACCTCCATTTTTTGGGGTAAATTTACTTCAAAGTGTAATTTTCATAGGAAGTGAAAAATTTCAACATTAGGTTAAGTTTGCATTGTAATGTTTCCTTTTTAAGTAAATTTACAGATTAAAATTACAATCTCAATGTAATTTTACATTTTAACATTAAAACAAAGTGTAAAGTTACATGACAAAGTTAATATTTCATGACAATAGTACTTTTCAGGGTTAAAATACAAATGTGAAAATACTTCTTGAATGTAACGATGACTTGCGAAAGTACTTCCAAATTCAATCGTTTCTCTGAATATTACTTACATAGGTAAAGGAATTGTATGAAACAAAATAAAATCAAAGTAATTTTTATTGAACGTATGTACTTATATAAAATATAAGACATTAACAGAACTTCTTTTCAGGGGCTTTCGGAAATATTTGGTCTCTCAAAGACATTCAGATAAAGTTTCGATTCCACCTAGAAAATTAAAAAATTATAAATTATATAAACAATTATACACGAGTACCTTTCTCAATTACAGTTATGCTAGTTTATTTCGAATTCTTCAATTTTTGATTCATCCTAGAAAAACATTAAATTAAATATTTTTATTTTATTGGTTTAAATTTGTAATTTTAACATATAGGTACTTACCGATTATTATTTTTTAACTTCTACTATAAAATAAAATTCTTCCCATCTTCGGTCATACGTGTAAATATTTGCCTTTAATAAATCCGCACTACACTACAACGAAAAACAAAATTTTAATGAGCAATGAACACTTCGTTCGGTATCGATAGAGTACGCCTCGCCGAAATCATAAAAGAATGGTACACACCATTCCGACCATTCCGACCATTCCCCAAAAAGCCTATTTGGACTGTTCATAATGGATTCCTGAATTCTTTCACGAAACGAAGGTCACAAACAAGTGCGATCAGCGAAATAGCATCTCAACGGTTAAAAACATATTAAGGGTAAAATTACACTATTCTTGTTCAAGTTCATCTTATCTTTAATATTACACTAAAAATGAATTAAGTTATTGAGCAATTATACATTTGTAAGGAAAAGATTGTTTGAGTTATGTAAATTTATACTATGGATAGTGATTTTAACCAGTTCAATGTAGTAGAATTACTTATATTTGTATAATTTTACATAATTACAGGGCATTTTACCACAAATAGTAAAACTACTATTAATGTATAGGTAAAATTAATTTTAGAGTAAAAATACCGCAAATAATAGCGAAAAGTTACCTCTTTCCCAAAGTAATTTTACCTCATTTTTTACAGTGCATCTTGAAAAGTTTAATAGTTACTAATTTATTTTTTATGTTCACTTCGTGAATCGTACCACGTCATTTTCGAGAAGATTTACTTGAAAAAAAAAGATATTTTTGAGGATATATTTATTTTTTTCACGCCTACACTACGGGGGAACCAACAGCTAAGGTCATATGTCCCCCATCTAACATTCGCCACCAATACACACATCCATAGTTGAGGTGGCGGGAATTTCCAATTAGAAAAATCCCGTCGCCCCAAGTGGGACGAGAACCCACGATTGGAACACGAGTGATGCACTGTCAACGCCGGCCCCGATATGTTTATTTATTATTTTATTTAAAAAATCAAACTGACAGTGCATGCAAATAAAATAATATGCTAAAGTTGTTCAAAATGCATTTCTGTAACTTCAATACAAGTATTGGCACGTCAAACGTTTTTTCTTAGAACAATAATAATTTCTGTGAAAATTTAAAAGTGTGCTAGGCAGAGGTTAATCCCTATATTTCTGAATGAGACATACGATTAACTGTTAACGGCATACTGTACAACTTAAATAGAATGCCCATATTGCCCTCAAACGATTGAGGCACTCCGCTTTCGGCGTCATGCTGACACTTTGTCGCGTTCGATATGGGCATCATTTCCAGTCACGATGTACAAAAAGAAAATTATAGTGTAAGGAGAACATAAAAAAATGTGTACATGGCGAAGCATTTGTATTTTAAACGTTTTTCTCTAAGAGATCAACTCTGCAGGCGTTCCTTTCAATGAAAACTACGTAAGGAGCCTACATTGATGGAGCCTAATATTGAAGAGGAACCAGAACTCATTTTAGGTAAAAAAATGTAAATTAATGTGTTGGTTCGTATCGCGATCAACAAACTTCACTGCGACAAATTGCAACGAACGGCGAGAGATTTTAACTAAATGCACCGATATCTTTACCAAAATGATGGTGAATGTCTGGTCCAATCTTGCAATTGCATTATTGACAATTATATCAAATTTAAATAATAATTACGTCTATACGATCCTATTTACTGATAAAATACGTTTTACAATGGAATGTTTAGCAGAAATAACACCAGATACTGGTCTACATAAAAACCAGCATCAGCTGAAGCAACGACATTTTCAAGAAAGGTAAGGAAATGGTTGAGTTAAACATCTGGGCCGACTTTGTTGAACGACGCATAATAGGCCCAATTTCATTTCAAGGACATCCGACTGGAGAGCGGTATTTAAGGTTTTTCGCAAGTTGATATTTGTGATAAAAATGGTTCTTGAATAGTCATTTCTTAAACATCACGATGTCATCGCTATGATGTCATGAAGAGGTGAACGGCAAGGTAGTCATTCGAGGTGTCGGTCATAGATTCTCAAGTATCCGACACTAGTCCAGTATGGCAGAGAATTGAGGTGTCAGGCATGACTAGTATCCGAGAGTAGCTTGGGAACAAAGCATACCCAGTGACGTAACTACTGCCCCCGCAGAACCCGCGACGTGGGTGGGCGCTGCTTTCGTGAAGTTTTATTTCATTGAGAATAAAAATTTTAAAACAAGCATTGGAGGTAAAGAACATTTTATTGGCTATTCTACGGTAATGAATTACGATTAATTATTGAATATGTTAGTTTAACAAAAGGTGACAAAAGTCACCTACGTATAATTGTATACAGGGTGGCTGATTTCTCATTGTCCAGGTTATATCTGCTGAAATATTAAAGGTAGAGGAAAAAGTTAAATGAGAGACTTGTTTAGCATAACCTGATCTATAGAATAGCACAAAAATATTTAGAATTATATATCACAAGTGGCTTTTTGCTTTTAAATTACACCATCCACTGAAACATTTTCAAAACGCCATACTGTCTAACATGTATACAAAATGTCAACGAATCTAATTTTCACAGAAATGGAATTTTTAATAAGCTTAATTCGCATTATTGGGATTATGAGAACCCTTGCAAAATTGTTGAAACTAGTGCACAAGTACGTTTTTCAATTAATGTATGGATAGGGATACTTGGCAACAAAATCTTAGGACCTCATTTTAGGACAGAGTATATTATTTTTGCAAAACTTCAATCCTACACGACGTAACTTGTGGTTTCAACACGACGGAGGCCCACCTCATAATGGAGCTGCATTAACAAATTGCTGAAAGGTTTCAATAATGCATTTGGTCAAAAGTGGATCGGTACCAGAAGACTCGTTTTGTGATCTAAGTCACCTGACTTGTTTATTCTTGATCTATTAATATGGGGTTTTCTGAAAAAGAACTTTAAAATGAAATTACTGCAGTCAGCTTGTTAATTACACTTACAATGCTGCGAAAAGCCGGAGGAAACCTAATCGAACCGGCCCAAATAGGTTTAGAATTTTATGGTGGACAATTTGAGCAGTCATTATAAGAAAATTAATTGCGTATTCTTCAATTTGTTAAATAGTAATTAAATAAAAGCTGCTCTAATTTTGTAATGGAAGAGTAAATAAAAAAATCATAGCCAATCTGATAATTCCTTTTTTTAACTGTAACTTTTTTTATGACTTTAAATGAAATTTAAAGACATAAAGCCACTTGTGATTTAACATTGTCAAGAGAAATGTATTGTTGTAAGTTGGATATTTTTCCGGAAAATAAGTTGGCCATGAAAAAAGTTTCTTCCTATTTTATTTTATAGATCGAATTATGCTAAACAAGTCCCTTATTTAATTTTTTTTCTCTACCTTTACTATTTCAGCAAATATAACCTAGACAATGAAAAATCAGTCACCCTGTATATGAGGGGCGCAAATGTAAGCTTCGCAGGGGCGCGCAATCTTACGTTGTTGCGCCACTGAGCACACGGCCTTCACTCATGTCACCCCCTGTCTACCCAATACCAGGTTTGTCTGGGTAACGGATGGCACAGGCAGACGATAATGTGTGATAGAGTTACATAGACGTAAGTGTTTCATGACGATAACTCATAAACGTTGCACAAGAAGCATTGCTAATCCTGTGGGTGGGAGGATTTGATTCTTACCTGACGTCAGATAAGAATCAACCTAACCTAGACAAAAGGAGGAGAATTAAAGTGAGGTTTATCCCGAACAGTGGGTGCGCCCGCTGACCTATGGGAAATTGCATGCCACCGGGTAGTGTCTCGGAGATGACAGTGCGGGGATCAGGCTTTGGCTGTGCAGTTCCAGTCGTCTGATCCTCAGAAATTGTCTAGAGCACTACGCTTAAGGGGCGTTGATGCGAATATGTAACCTCTCACGTTCAATACAGCTTCACCTTAACGGGTACATACCGGGATTCTACTTCGGTAGACTCGAGACGAAGCTATGTCAGGGCCACACCAGGCCTATAACCGGGATATCGGGGTGGCAAAATCATTCAAAACCATGTCTCGCTACATCTGAGGTTGGATTCGATCGAACAGTAAAGTCCCACGTAGTGGGAGTAGTTCTAATGCTGGACAAGGGGTTTGTTTCTTGGGATAGACCCCGACGGGTGAGCACGTTTATAGCTCCGGTACTAGCCTGGATAGCTAGTACAGTGTAGATAGACAACCTCGCTCCGACCAGTGAGTAACTGGCAGCATTTGCAATGCACATACGCGGTGATTAGGCGTATCTCAATTACTTCCTATTGGAAGGAACGTGGCGATTAAGTAATACAGCTGCCTCGCGTAAATAAATCTTCGAATTCTATGATGTCATGAACAACATATTTTACAAACTTTACAGTAGCAGGTGTTTAGCTAAAACTGTTACTATACTTCAACCAAAGTTGCAAGAAATGAGTCATCACAAATACGTGGGCGAAAATTACACGAAGGCCACGCTGTAATCTAAATGATAAAATAAACAATAAATGAACTAGAAAGATTCATAAGCGGAACAAACCCATTTTTAATTAAAAATAAATGTGAATGAAGCAATGAAAATATGTTAGTTCTAGCATACATCACTGAATTCTTAGCAACGTGAAATTTGCACTCTTATCTTATCTGACCTTGGGTCGTATTTGTTTATTCCGATGTGATTACGAAAATGACTTGTTTCATGTATTTATGGTTGAAGTATAGTTAACACAATTTTTTCATTTTACCTTCTGTCATTAATGGTTAATATTGTCATTTTCTAAAATAATTACTTAAGTAACAGGATATGTTGAGTTTGTGTACTAAACGTTTTCCCTCATGGGATAAAATTGTCTTTATTCATTTGCAACATAAATAACTATTTTCTCATCTTAGGTATTTGAGATTTACTAAGACTAGGTGCTTGACTACCTTGATTTGTTTAATTCCACATGCAGTTCATAATTCAGTAATATTTCTAGAGTTAATTAAAATTGATGCTAATTTCGGTATAAAGGGTATTATTATTACCATTTAAATTTAGTGAATGTGCCAACAAACGTGACGAATACGTAACTAGTATGCGGAACATTGTAGATATGGTGCATACAAATTAACGTTAAGTTTCCATTACAGTTCAAGGGAAGCCCTGTGCGTTGCTCATGAATTACTTCATTAGTGCATGGGAACAATTCTATAGTCCTTTTTTTACATATTTGATATTACATTTTAATTATGAATTTAATTTTGTAGTAATAAACTAATACCCTTATTTCGAGTTGAAATAAAATCATAAATATAATAAACTTCATGAAATGTAAGAATTGATATGGTTACATAAATAATACGGAGACTGATAAAGAGTGGCAATTGTACCAGTGTACGTATGTAAACACATTATTTTCTGCAAGTAATTAATAGAATAATTGGTTTATATTTCAAAATTAACACCGGTTGTTATTTGATTATGGTTTAAATTATTCAAAAAGTGGCAATAAAAGAGGACGTAATTAAGCATACTGAAACCATTTACGTATGCCTGTACTACATTTACGTAAGTTAGTAAATATATCCACCGTGTTTTAATGAAAAGTGGGAAAATAACGGAAAGTATTTCATGTTTAATTGCAAAATGTAATTTACTCAGATATAATCGCATTACCAGGATGCTTTTAATATTAGAAGCTTGCAAATAAAGTGCAGTGTAAAGTGAGATTATATCAAAAATACATCAGTAAGAACATACTGAGAATTGTAATTTTTGAAGGAAATTTTGCAGTCTCCATCGAGCACGTTCTCAGGTGACGTTCCCATGATCCACCAGGACACCACAGTGGTCAACGGTTTCCGACTAGGGTTTCTGGGTCTCGACAATTTTGCTATTCCTGGGACTCGAAACTGTTTTTCCCGGAAGTCCCGGGAATCCCGGATAGTAATTTTACATAAGCACCTAACACAAAAATCTAAATAATTGTTTTTAAAATTGCTTTAATTAATCCTCTAATCACTTCCTCCCAGAAGTTTCCATTGGAAAATAATCGCAATTATTTAATGAAAAGCACAGCAGTACATAAATAAATTCTCCGACCATAAAATTATTTTTCTCGCTTTTATTCCAAAACCTTTCCTGTTAAGTGTTGCATTGTTTGGCGGTGAGTTTTAAGCTACTCATAGCTTTTATAAATCATTTTTCCTGAATATGAACATAATAAGTATTTTTAGCAATAGTTCGAATTGATATTCCATCTCCTGCGAAAGCGACTTATTGAGATATATACACAATTTCATTCAAATTTCTTATTTTGCAAAATTTTAAAATTGATTGTTAATTTTTAATTTTATTGAGGCACAAGGTGCGATATCTTCTTCAATATTTTTTTAAATGCGATCCGTGCAAGTATTATAAATGCCGCATGGGGCCGCTAGTATTCGAAATTTGGTTGAGGCAATAATTACATTGAGCCGTTTCTACATTTTTAAAACGATTAAATTTAATAGGTAAATAAAAGCCAGATGAAACAAATTCAGAAATCTAGTAAATACACACTACTATAAGCCATTAATTATACCATTGTCATTACAAAAACTATCAAAATCTTCTTGAAACCCTTTACCTATTGAAAACGACTGGTTGTTAAAGAGATTAAGACATACTTCAATATGAATTTTTTAAGTAAAAACATTATGTTTAGGTCTTACTACCTTACTTGTTTATAAATAAGAAAGGAAATTCCGGATGGAGACCCTTTTTGAATATAATTGAATAAAAACTGCAAGTTTACTTATAAAAAATGCTGAGGCGAAGTACCATAACTAACGGTACTTTCTTACTTAAACTAATCCCTTTACCTTTATTGATTTAAAAAACTGGTTAATAACACCATCTGTGCAAAGAAACACATAAATAAAACCTTAATTCTAAAGTAAGAATTTTAATTATATATTAATTAATATATAATACAATTAATTATATATTAATTAATTGTATACAAAGGTCCGGGGTCTCGAGTTATTTTTCCCGGGACTTGAGACAACAAAAAATAGAGTAATTCCCGAAACTTGGGTCCCGGGAATTCCCGGGTCAGAAACCCTATTTCAGACGGACGAGCTAATGATGAGTATTTTTAATGACATAGTGGCTACTATACTACTCACACAAGCATGGCACCTTGACCGCTACTGTCAGGTCTGAGTGGCTGACAAAAACAATATTGTATATCTTACTCCCGACCGAGAAAACAAACCAAAATAACTAACCATGGCAAATACAGGATGTAACTAAAGTAACTAGAAACCTCGTAATGGGGTGTAGCTGTAATAATTTTGAACATATATTTGCCTTATTAACATGTACTAGCTACCTGCTAGTTTTCGAGAATATCGCATTTTAAACTGCAAGTACGCCCATTGTGCTCAAATTACGTTAAAGATCCTAAAAGAATTTTTAAAAAAATTTAAAAAAATTTTTAAATTTTTTAAAATTTTTGGAAATTGTCTAAAAAATTGTTTTGCTTGTTTCGTATTTTTAATATAATGTGAATACAATGCTATACGTGCTATAACGTGTGAATACGTGCTTAAAATTTAAAATGCGATTTTCACGAAAAGCTAGCAGGAAGCGACCACATGTTAATAAGGAAAATATGTTTTAAATCATTACTCCCTCTTACGAAGTTTCTAATTATATTAGTTACACCCTGTATAAAATACACGGATAGTATATTCCAGGTAGGCAGAAGCAATGAAGTAGTAGTGGATTTTGGAGAGACTATGACTTGTCATGCATATAATTCGAATCGTAGAATTTTAGTGGTCATATCGTATGCAACCAAGAATGCAACGAAGAGGTTATAGAATTTTTTTTTCATAGAGCAAATTACATAATAATAATAATAATAATAATAATAATTATTATAATCATTTAACTATGTTTTACATACAAGTGCAGGCAAAAGACATAAATGATATTCAAAAGAAAACTAATGTGTAATGTAAAACATAACAAGATATAACCTCCAATAGTTAATAATATTAATTAATAATATAATACGAAATTATAATATACAGTGCTATTAAATTAAAATGCAACATACTCTTACTCTATATTGCATTTGAAAATAATCAAGTAAAAGCATTAGGTTAAATTCGAGGGTAAATTGGTTGGTTGTGGCAAGTAGGTATGCATTTTACCACGAACAGGCGTGGTTTGTTATAAAAAGTACACATTTGCATCTTTTATTTTACAATAAATGGTATTTTTATTTATGTTTGTATTTTTAAAAAATCAATTAGTCTTAAATTATCTTTAATTGAAAGATTTTAAACGGCCGGCGCATTTTAAGCGGTTATGTATTGTTGGTTGCATAAACATATAGTAAATGCAGTGGTTTGTGATGATTATTTTGCAACATACAAAATACAACAGAGCATATTGCATTTTAATAAATAGCACTGTATAAAGTACTATTTGGTTTGAATATAAAGTGTTTAGGGATTTTTTATTACAGTTTCAACTTGATAATCTGACTCTCCATTTTTGTTTCACGTAAGTTTTACGTTTGTTCCCTTATATGTTGAATAAGTTGTGTGGTTTTAAATTCTATCCATTAATTAGTCCGAAACTTAAATTTCTGGATTGAAAACTAGATAATTCAAAACTCTAATAATAATTAAATAAACAGTTTGTTGTTTTGACATGTAACTAAATTGATATGAATTGAGAATATTACTAAAATATTACTGTGATGTAGAATTGTGTCTACAGTTTGAATGGTTAGGCCGCTACTGAGTTTAGTGAGAGTGATTAAGTTACGTGAAAGTGATAAGGTGATAACGTGTTATAATTGATGACTATACTTTTAAATCGTATTTTATCTAAATGTTTTTTTGCTAATTGCATTTTTTTCAATAATTATCATTTACATAAGTAATGACATAGTATTTAATCCACATTTTATCTATGTTAAAGTTGCAACTAAAACGTTTTTTCATAATTTATCTTTTATACCGCATTTTATCTAAAATGACATATGTCCTGTTTAATATTAGCCAGAGACGAGAAAGATTTGCTGATAAGCCTATGCAATACGTCGGATCATCTGCGTTCCAATAATCTTGTCTAGTAATGTTTCTTTATGTGATTTAGATGGAATAAAAGTGTTATATAAAAAATAATTCGACTCACAATCATCACAATAATTTTATCAGTCAATATTACTCCATTTTGTGATAGGTTCATACATGAAGAAGATGTTATATACAAGCTCCACGTCACTGTCTTAATTTTATTGTATGGTGTAGTTAATAATGAGAAATTTAAAACGAACATGTGCGGCAGTGGAACACTTGGAAAGTCATCCGGTTTCTTTATAAATTAAATGAAAATCAACATATAAAATTGTTTGGACGACTATCTAAATGCTTCATTTCTTGATATTTGCCACTTGATTTACAAAACAACATTAGGAGTGTATAAAATTTCACATTTAAATTATTATTTACATGTGTTTATTCCATTTATAAATGAATCGTTGCTTTGGACACCCATTGCATTATTTTACATTTATTTCTTTATCAGCTTTTAATTCTCGTCTCTGAATATTACATTTAATTATGAGATATTAAAAATTATACAATTGTATTTTGTAAAAGAAAAAGAGAAGTTAGTTAATTAAGAACCGCGAACTGCAAATGACCATCAAAAATCTGTAACAAAAGGGAACTTAGTTTTGTAACCTGCTATTTTAAATAAAACACAATAAAAACGTATATTTTATTTTGTGTACAATTGAAATATGAGTGACAAGCAAGTATCCAAAAGTTACGATTAACAAAACTTAATTACCGTAATTCCATCTTAAGGTCGTGTGAAAGCTCCGTACAGAATTTTACGTGATGCTTACTTATGTTTCTGATTTTATATGTGTACTTCCCAAACAGCATGTTAAAGACATTCAAAAGATGTAGTTTAGATATTCATGACGTCTTATGGATGTCCATTTTCGCCTTATGACTATAAAACTTTTACAATATTTAAATTGCTAAAACGCTTTTTTGTTTTCTTACCAGTCAGCTGAATTGTAGAGCTTGTTCGTTAGTGAGGATTAGAGTTAAAATCCTTTTAACCAGATCATAAACAGAAGATCCTCTTAGGTAATTCTTTAACCTAAAAAACACTACTCAAAAAATATACAAGTTTATGCACGATGTTAAAAAATGCTGTTATAAAGATAACTAAAAGACAACGTACTATTAATTATGTTGAACTTCGGATGCCACGAGAACGCAAAACTCACAGGAATCAAAAAATGTTTTACATGTTAATATAGTTTGTCACCTCTATAAACTAAACTGCCAGAAATACGATAAACCCTTGGATTCTTGAATAAATCATAAACAAACAGTAAACTTTAGTTTAGACATAAGAGATAAAGGTTCTCTGTATTACCAACAATTATAAAAAGACTACACATTCAATGTTTGATTATCAACATCTTTAAAATTTAAAAATTTAAAAAACTAAATACACAATCTAAAACAATTAAAACGGAATCACTCGGAATAAACGAAAATTATAAATAATTAAAGTATAGGATTCAAGAATTTTAAACTGTTTTCTTCTTCTGCGCCATCAAACGGATGTCGTATCAACTTCTAGTAGACAGCACGGCGAGTAATTCGAATTCATTGGTTTGATAGTTGGGCTTTAATGCACAAATCCAAACTATTAAATTAATCCAAATTAACTTTTAGATTTTTATAGACTATTGACGACTGACAGGTAAAGAATAATTATTGTATTGTATGCAAATAGGGAAACAGATATGTAGAACATAGGTACAGATATGTAGATACTACAGATATGTAGATAGGGAAACATAATACAGACATAGAACAGTTTAGGGGACACATTTGTTGTAATGATATATATTATTTCACTTTATTTTACCAGAGATAGACCAACACAGAAATTTAAAAGACGTCTTAAGGATGTCCAGTTTTTGTTGTTTTAAGACATCTTCAAAATATGTCTTTAAGACGTGATTTCTTGATCTCCAGGCGTTCAGACATAATATGGACATAAAAAAGATGTCTTTAAGACAAAGTGTGCTGTCTGGGTTTATATACGTACATGTTTGGAGCCAGAGTAAGCGCTGCTATGTTAAATCTTAAATCATACCATAATTACAGTAGTTCTTTCGTATTTATGTCAATGAGAGATTTACATTTTTAAATGGTTTGAATTACATTGTATAAATATGCAACTTGATAAACTTCATAAAGGACCCCGCACAAATCAAATGGAAAATGGATTTCTGTCAAATTTCCTGAAACTTCGTAAAAAGATAGTTCAGATGATGCTGAACAAAAGTCTCCATGGGCTCGAACATTTTATATGAGTAGTTTTCGTTATACACGCCCGCGAGTCTTGGTATTTCAAATCAAAAAAACGCGAACTAATGACCTGTACATGTGTTATGTGTGCGTGTATGCGTGTGTGTGCGTGTCCGTGTATGTGTGCGTGTGCGCGCGGGTGTGTGTGCGCGCGCGTGTATGGGTGGGTGTGTGTGTGTATGTATGTATGTATGTATGCGTAGGTAGGAGGGTGTGTGAAATGATTATGTGCTTGGTACCGCGTTTTTAGTACCGTTCCAATAAGGATAGCGTAATTGAGTAAGACAACTCACTAATTAGCCTGGAATATTCCAGTTCTTTATTACATTCTAACGTCTATAATGTTACCCGTTCTTCGCGTTACCCAAGGCCAACGACGTGGACGTGACAGGTACTTTGGCCTCTTTGTTGTGTGTGTGTGCGTGCGCGCCCGTGTGCGTGTGAGTCAGTGCGGGTGTGTGAGTGAGTGAGAGAGTATGTGTATGCGTATTATAAAAGAGATTATTTTCAAGTTTTACGTTGTGGTGTATTTTTTATTCGATTCATATTGTATTTAAAAACGCATCCATTTGTAATTGATAAGGATGACAAATTCATTTATTGATCGTCTATGATTTGGATACCATCGTTAAGATCAATACCTTCAGCATTCGATATAACATCTAAAATAACTGTTGGAGGATATCTGACGGCATCCTCATGTCTAGCTAATCCTAGGTACCAAATAACAGCTGTTATATGAGCACATGCCCCTACAGTTTTTGCTCCTGACTTGCAACTGCAATAATGTCCAAGAATTGGCTCGAAAATATTTTCGTCCTCCTCCGGATCCAATTCTTCATTATATGCAATCCATAATTGATGTTTTTAACATATTCTTGAACCTAGAAAATATCCTCAATCGTATGAAACCAGGTTCATTAGTATTTAAATCAATGTGCATAATCTGATCATTTCCTCTTCCTACATCATCATTTTGTGCTCGTACCAAAGTATCCTGAATGTATGATGGAGACAGATATGTTTGGTATGACCCAAAGTTATAACTTTTCAAGAATTCAGTTGTTACATGAGGAAATAAGGGTACATGTGCCTCTGTTAAAGGAACCCATCCACCTCTCCTAGTAGAGAGATTTTCCACATTCACTCTTACTTGAACAACGTTAGGTTCATTTACTTTGAGAAGCATTTGCATTGCAGTATTCTCATCAGAATTTGATCGAGTTATCAATCCATAATATTTATTTATAATTGTTCCAGCTATGAGAAGCAAATATCTTAAATGATGTATGTGGGATGTTACTATCTTATGAGAAAAGAATTTAAAGATATGCTTTAGATGGCCATTTCGAGCTTCAACAACATTCCTTGTACTCGTTATAATTCGTGCCTTATTTGCTTCCTCTGTTGAGAATTGTTTCTGGTCCTAGGAATGGTGGGATTTTAATGTGCAAACCAATATCCTTGAGACTTCGTATCGAGTCTCTATATCCTCTGTCAGTAATTAAGATGTCACCTGCTTGAAACCATGCTTGCATACCATTGATGTTATTATTAAATTCATTAATCAGTATGCGAGCGTCATTGTTGGCTGAATTTGTGAAGTAAGGTCCCTGGATATCTAATATATATCCGTCAGATGCAACAATCATGGATGGCTTTAACAAATGCTGATTCTTATGGATAGAATATGGCATTCTCAGCACTTTGAACAGGAGCTGTTCTCTAGCTCTAAGTATGTGCAGTCGATGTAAGCAATTGCTTTTCTATTTTCAGGTTCTTCATTATAAAGCTGATTAGCAAAATCCGTAACATGACTCCCTAGAAACTGCTCTCTTGTTATAGCTCTAAACCCAATATTTTCGGGTACAAACCTCGTAAGCAAAACGTTTGTGACTGTTGTTATCACCATACTCACAGCTTGCCTTGTATTATATCTAAAAATATGACACAAAAATTCATCACTTATTCCTTGTCGTAGTTTACATAAAAAACATAATAGGTCTTTCTTACTTACTTTACGTACACCTCTTGGTACGTTTTGTTACGTACAATAATTGTACAAATTATTGAAATGAGCTTTCGTTATAGGGGAAATAGCTTTGAAATCATTATCTGAAAAATTATCCTCATTTTCATATAGCTGTTGAATCTTGTTAACAGCTTCTTGACGGAGACCTTGCAGAAAAATCATTAATTCAGGGCCTTTTATAATATAAGGCCTCTCTATGAATCTCAGTCCAGCTTGTAAAAATCCAAGAAGTAGTCCGCCATTATATAGGTGATGATTGCAAATTCGGTGGAAATCAGGGATAAAAATATTTTTTTTCACAAAAATATCTACTCTCATTTTTAGCGAGATCCGATGAAGATCATTTTGAGCTTTACAGATCAAGCATGTTTGGGAAGATGTTTGACTTATAACATTCAATCGCGTACAAAGTGGGTCCTCTATCATACCTTTGATTTCTCGAATGATTGATATGTTGCAGATTTGACATATATAAGTTTCATTGGTTAAGTATAATGCGGACAATTATGCCATATCACGTCTGCGGATTGCAATTTCTTGCCGCATCGGATTATTACCTTCGCCACCTAAATAAGGCATGAGTCGAGGAGGAAGATTATGAACTCCGCATACAAAGCAATCAGGATCTCTATTTCTGAAAGCCATAATGATGGAATCGTTGTGCGCATAAGAAAAACGAGTTTTTTCTATTGCGAGCAAAAGATTGAGAAGGTGCCACCTCTTGGATGCAATATGATTCTCTATAACTATGAGATTTCTCGTAAGCGAATTCGGGCTGAAGAAATCGTTGTATATGCTGGAGATATATAATGGAAATAATATTCAATGCGGTTGATCATTTGAGTATTAGATAGAGCTAATTACCAAACAAGTACACACGATGGTGCAAAAGTGCACGTGCTTTGACATACACTTGCACAGAAATATCCGGGTCTACCTAAGGTGGATAATAATAACGATAATAAAATCATTAATATTATAATGAGAATTAGTGTATATCTCGGAATCTCCTCGCAGATACAGAAATAATGCTGCACGTTCGAGTAGAGGAGATAGGGGTCTGAGATAAGACTTGTGATATATTCTCATAACAGCGAAGAATTGTGTCTCAATTCTGCCTTCTCATAAAGTAGGCTGATTAATGACTGATTAATTAAAACTTTGAAAATTGATCATTAATTAAGAATTATTTTCTAATGGAATATTTTTGATTAATGCTTTTTTAGATTTTCTACTGGTATTATTACTATTTAGTACGTTACATTAGTTCGCGTTTTTTCGATTTGAAATACCAAGATTCGCGGGTGTGTATAACGAAAACTACTCATAGAAAATGTTCGAGCCCATGGAGACTTTTGTTCAGCATCATCTGAACTATCTTTTTACGAAGTTTCAGGAAATTTGACAGAAATCCATTTTCCATTTGATTTGTGCGGGGTCCTTTGGGTGATTTATGAAATTTTATAATAAATTTCATAAACCTGGTAACCATACAAACATATTTGAACGTTAAATGTCAGTTAAATTTAAATAAATTCTAGTTAATTCTAGACTCCTGAAATTCTCCTACCGGATATTGTATGCAATTTGTTATTCCAAGTCAGTTGTGGTTGTTAAAACGTGTTCGAAGTTTAAATAATTGTTAAATTTAACAAATTCGAGTTTGATAGATTCTTTTACCGAACATACACAAGAACATAATTTGAGTTTCAAGGCAATTCAGTTCCAGCAGTTGTGTAATAATAAGTTTAATGATAAGAATAAATTCCAGGTAGTGGAAAAATTAGGAATAGTAGGAAAAGTTGGAAAATTAAGTTGATTTAGTTTTAATCCTAGTTTAGTTGACAACAACGCAACATTATTCCGGCGATGTGAAAATACGAAGAAATTCTATATGGATTTGGTTGTTTCAGTTGTCATGAAAGAGAAATTAACAGCACTATGTCAGCGAATAAAAGTTTTTGTTCAAACATGTTATAATAAACTAAATATTTACATCCTACCTTATTTCCAAATTAATATGTGTGCAATTCAGTATTCAATAAAAACAACTTTTATTTTGTGAAAAATTTTACTGTGCCGATTTCGAGTTTATTGAAAAGTGTTGTTTATTAATTTGTTTATCGTTGGCAGCATATATTTAATGAAAATGTTGCTATACGATGTTTATTTATAATGTATAAAATTCAACAACATTCCTGTAAATGTAAATTACGCTAGGAATAATGTCAATAACTATAGGTATTGTATTCTTTTTTGAAACAATTTGTGAAATGTATTTAATAGCTCACATAGTTTCAAGTATTTAGTTTCATTGAAGTCCCCCTTCGATTTAATTCTTATAGAAATATAATGTCCCAAACATTCCTGAAGGAATACGAAAAATGGCTGTAAAGCACCTAATTTCAGATTTCGTCTTAAAGTCCGTTCTTAGGTCTTGTACTGTAAAAATGCATCAGACCTTTAACGTAAAGTACATAACAAATGAAATGAGCTCTCATCGAACCGTTTACGACTAATAAATACATCCCGAGATACAACAACTTAAATGCAATACCCAAGCCCTAATCACTTTGTTTAAAGTTGACTCTTCTAGTACCCCTCTGCCTTTAGTACTGGACCAATATAAAATGTAATATGTTTAAAATGGGGGCACGCCCACCCCTGGTGGTTGAGACCCCCATTTTGTACCTCTAATTTAATAACCCACAATGGCTGTCCTAAAATAACGGACTTTGAGATTGAGAATGCGATTTACGCCGTTTCTATTGATTTTAGAGAGAAATTTAAAGAGTCGAAAAGTGTTTAAAATGTGATTTTGCAAAGGAATACACCATTTTGGTTACCTTATCATGTAACCCCTTCGCTATGCACTAGTAGTAGAGTCAATTTTTGCATTAGTTCTTATTTTTTTACTATCTAAAGATAGACTTGAAATATTTTGTAATGCCTACAGTACTGGACCAATATAAAATGTAATATGTTTAAAATGGTGGCACTTGGGGGGTTGAAACCCCCATTTTAAACTTCCAATTTAATAACTCGGGAGGTTTTCAACCAAGTTGCGCAAAAACTATGTTGGAAGGAGATTTGAGGTCGCTGATTATGAATCAAATGAGAAAATCGAAAAATCAAAATGGCGGATCCAAGATGGCGGTATCTTAGGCTAAAAATGCGATTTACGCCGTTTGTATTGATTTTAGAGAAAAACGTAAAAAGCCAGAAAGTGTTTAGAATGTGATTCTGCATAGGAATACATAATTTCGGTTACCTTATTATGTAGCCCCTTCACTCTCCCCTACTGGAAAGCCCACTAGAGGAGAATGAAGGGGGTTACATATTAAAGTAACCAGAATAGTGTATTCCTATGCAAGATCACATTCTAAACACTTTTTGACTCTCTGGATTTTTCTCTAAAATCAATAGAAACGGCGTAAATCGCATTTCTAATCTCAAAGACCACCATTTTGGGTCCTCCATTTTGTATTTCTTAATTTTCTCATTGAATTCATAATCAGGAACCCCAGAAATCCCCCCAACATGAATTCCGCTCAAGTTGATGGAAAACTTCCCGAGTTATTATTATTGGGAGTGTAAAATGGGGGTTTCAATCCCCGAGGGGGTGTGCCCCCATTTTAAACATATTACATTTTATATTGGACCAGTACTGAAGGTATTACAAAAGATTTCAAGTCTCTATCTTTAGATAGTAAAAAATAAGAACTTAATGCAAAAATTGACTCAACTACTAGGGCAGAGCGAAGGGGTTACATAATAAGGTAACCAAAATAGTGTATTCCTTTGTAGAATTACATTCTAAACAATTTTTGACTCTTTGGATTTCTCTCTAAAATCAATAGAAACGGCGTAAATCGCATTCTCAATCTCAAAGGCCGTTATTTTAGGACCGCCATTTTTAATTTTTCAATTTTCTCATTGGACTCATAATCAGCGACCCCAAGAACCCTCCCAACATAAATTTTGCTCAATTTGGTTGCGTTATTAAATTAGGGGTACAAAATGTAGGTCTCTACCACCGCGTGGGGGGGGGGGGCATTTTAAACATATTACATTTTATGCTGGTCCAGTACTGAAGGCCTTACAAAATATTTCAAGTCTCTATCTTTAGATAGTAAAAAAATAATAACGTTTTGCATGTTTTTTGCAAAAATTGACTCTACTATTAGAGAATAGAATAGGACCAAGTGTCGAACTCTGTGGTATGCCTGAAATGACCAATAAATATGGAGATTTATTATTTCTGTATACCACCGTTTGTTTTCTATCATTTAGATATGTAGTTTTTAAATAGTGTTACAGACGTGCGAGATAAAGCACAAAATGACAGCATGATTGGTGATGTAATTATGAGGTAATCCGGAGGACTGAATGATCATCCTCCTCACCTCGTGAAGACACCTATAAGTAAATAGAAATTCTACAATCGTTTTAGTAAAAATGAATAAATAACCTGTTAACGATCTTCACTGGCTTACAAAGTATGAGGAAAACTATTTCGTGTATGAGAATTGAAACAAGAAGCTAAACTTCATTTTTAAAATTCTGTTGAATCAATATCCTTTCTTTTTAGACATTCTTTCAGGTTTGAAACAGTTTTAATAATTCAAGAGTCGTCTAAATGGGCAATGAATATTAATACTACATCGAAATATTTGTAAACATCTCAAAACGGACTTAACTGTTACTTTTTTCGTTTTTTCGCATGTGAGATTTAAATGAATTGTTTTTATTTCCATTCGTGAATATCAAATATCGTTTCTCTGTAAATTAATTGTTTTATGAAAAATGTTTGAGAGAATACACGTATTTTAATAGCGCCCACCGATGCTAGCGTATATTTAATTAGTCAAATATACGCTAGCATCGGTGGGCGTCGATACGTGGCGGAGATGAGTGGCAATGGCAAAATATTTAATGAAAAATGAAGGGGTCTTGAATATTTTTTCAGATCAATAAGCAATTAATATTTCAAGTAAACAAAAATAATTTACACAAAGTCAGCTTGGTTAGCGAAGGTCTACCCATCAGTTTGCAACTGATTAAATCTAAATGTCATTTTTAGGAAGTGCTTAATTAAAGATATACAGGGTGGAAGCAGATACAACGCGTTAATTTTAAGGGGTGATAAAAGACATCAAAATGAATAAAAAAAGTCTCATACAACTTTGTTCTAGAACGTACTACTTTTTTAGAAAGGGCTAATAAAGTTGGAAACTTTAACATCATTTTGCCGCGTTATTAATTGTAGTTTAGTAATTATTACGTTTCCGCGTAAAATTGAATTCTTTTTACAATTAAAAATTTATTTTACTCAATTAAGAAACGTGACAACCCTGTAAGGTCTGCTGCTGTAGAATGTAGTTTGTTGAACTTGGAATAAAGCACATTTTCTTTACAACCTTACAATTTAATGAAAAATATTTGGGCCAATGCCTGATCACAGCTGTGTGAATAATACCGTTTTAGAGTAAGATAATAGTGAGTTTATAGTTTGTTGAACTTGAAATAATTTGTCAATAAAGCACGAGTTTGTTTATCTAATAAAGTTTTTAATGATTTTATAAGATAACTTTTAAAGAAAATATTTATCTAATAAGCTAAAGTAGGTAATTAGGTTAGAAGGGATTTTTACGACTCCTTGTTTTGGGTATATTAATAAAATCTTTAATTTTATGGTATTTAGGTGCCTTTATTTCTTTTACAAAAGATAGTATTTTTAATAAAAAAAAAACAAATACGTAAAGGAATTTTGAAAATACTCCAGAAATTAATTAATAAATATAAAGTGTAGATCAATTCTTGTTTATTATTATTAATTTTTACAGTTGGTTTGTTATGAAGAACAACCGTTGATGACGGTTTGTTTAGACTATAATAAACGATCTGAATTCTAAAACAAGGGAAAAATCCAGCTGTAGAATGCGATTATACTTAAGCAAGATTGCCAGATACGGTAATGGCATTTTCTAAATTACTCGAAAGCTAATTAACATAGAAAAAAAATTATTCTTAGACTTTTTTGTTCCTTTTGATATCTTCTATCACCTCTTAAAATTAATGCGTCCTAACCGCTTCCACGCTGTATAAGATAAATAAAGTGTTTAAACGATACTAATAATATAAAGTTGACTCATTTATATTTTAAAAATATAGTTTAAAATTTAAAAAAATGGCTTTTTTAAGATAAATGCTTAATAAGAAAGACAATCTAGATTTTGTTCATCTTACTAGATGTGCAAAATTAATTAATTGGCTATTTGCAGCACACCTTAACACAATGTAAAGGTAAAATAACATTAATGAATTGACTTTTAACATTAATTCTTGTATTTCTAGCCAGATAATAAACTGATAATTCAAAGTTTCAAACTTAGTGTAATCGAATAAAGAACAAAATGATAAATTAACGAAAAGTGCTTTTAATTATTTAACAAATAATTTCACATCTTATATACATAGAAATGGAAGCTATACAAGGATTACATTAAAACTTGTTGTTCTAACCTAAATGTTTTCGACCTTAGCGATAACTTGTAAAGTTAGCAACAAATTCCAATAAATTATAACGAAAGGAATTTATAAACAAACTAAAGTTAAGCAATATATAAATGTTTGACGCTACGTATTTGTTTGATGATTAATCTCCTTATTCAAATACTTAATTAATAAAATCCTTATTAAAATTGTCGACGGTATGTTTATTATTTGACGATGGGAATGGAAAATCCAACTTAAGTCAAAGTTTTAAGAAAAAAGTTTCCAATTTTGCATATGTGTACACTGTACAGAGTGTAGAATATGCATAAAAAAGGCTGAGATTAAAAACGCCTTAAAATGAACTATCATTGCAAATCTGCAGAATTGTATTGTAACTCCTAAATTTATCTTTACTTGGTTAGTGCCGATTGAGGTTGAAGGATTCTTTAGAGAAGTTAACAAAATTAATTTAATAATATTAGCGTTGAATGTTATTCGTATCAGTAACGGCGAGTTATTGTCTATATTTCCTTTATGAAATAGCTAGTAACACTGCATTTTAAATCAGAGTAGATAACAGTTCAGATCATTTCATCATCTCTATATCGTTTATTCATTCCTGTGCTTTGTTTCAAATTCTTTAGTAACAAAAAATATATTGGGTTTTAATTAAGGAATTTAAATACAGATGTATTTAAAATGGGATCCCAAATTAAGTTAAAATGTAGAAAGTCATAATTCGAATAAGTTTTAGATGATCATGATGATGATCATCATCAACTGTTGTGTATTTTTAAATTATTGTAAACGATTTTCTTGAATTTAATCTAATACTAGGTGCCAACTGCTTACCCTAAAGGGTAAGCTTTAGTAACTTGTTGCTTTTGTTGAAATACGAAGAAAGAATTCAAGCTCGGATCCTCACCTCTCTTACATCGCGTAGTTCAATAGGGTTTGGGTCATCCAGCGCTAGGTAGCGCTGACTGTCTCGCCGAATACCGAGACACTTGAATGAAAACACAATGCTTGTACTTAATAATTTAAGGATACAAAGTTTAAGCCTACTGCCCATTGCTGTAGTTTGGCACGATAAATTGTTGGTGTTCCATTCATGAAATAAACCTTAGAGGTTTAAAATATAATGATGATAATAATGATTTTAAAATATAACAACAATTTGGGTGGCTTTCTCTTTCTTGTTTATTTATTTTTGTGTTCTATCTCAAATTAGTAAATATTTGCGATTGAGATCGAGGTTAGATTCTAGAAAGAATCTAACTTGAGATCTTTCGGCTCCGGGGTCGATCTCATGGTATCTCTTATAAGGGTTTTGAAGATTGTTTTAGTATTGATCTAGAACAGTGCTATATCCACTACACCAAATAGAAAATGTATCCTTACATAAACCAAGATAACTTCCAAAAGAAAGAACTGTTAAAAGAAGATCGTGACCTAACTCTTAATATAATATACAGAATGTTAATAAGGTTTGGACTTTAAAAAACTAGATAATTCTCATAAGTTTTGTTTATAGATATTTTCTTATTCGGCAACAAGCATACTATTCTAGTTCTTTATTTGACAAGAAGACGCGTTTTTAAGATATTAAACATACCAATCTACAATTCCATTAATAGTATATAATCGTATATTATATCATATTAAAGTATATGAAAGTAATATATTCAATTATTCATCATCATCATAATAGTATATTCAAGTATTGATTTCATAAGACGTTTAAGCGCACTTGTCTAGAAAATTCCCCGCTATGCGGGTCGTTTTCTAAACCCGGACGAATGCGCTGAAAACGTGTCTTATAAAACTAATACTTAATATACTATTGAGTTACTAATATCTAAGTGTACAAACCATTTAATATATATTTTTTGTCATTCTCAGCTTCTGTAAATGTAAATGTACTGTAATATTTCTCAATTCTTATTAAATTCTTATTATTATTATTTTTCCTACATTTTACACTGAAAAACGTGTTTGTGACTATAAAATTTCATGCGAAATTCTTAAACTTGTAAATATGTAACTATTCGCAAACTTCTCATATCTTTGGTGCAATTTAAGTGACACTATCAGTGCTTTAATGGCAACAATTACAATACCGCCCGCTATTATTATATAGGATTTGCACAGAAGCTTTACTAAGGGTCTAGTGTTTAACTGTTAATGGAGCCAGTTAAGCTTCGTTGCACATATTTAGCGGGAGTATATCTATGAATCTATTATAAACGTCGACAATTGTTATATAAAGCGGCTTTAATGTGTATGTCTGAAGTTATAACCTGTATGAAAATTTAACTGTAAAATATAAAATGCCGTCATTCACGATAGCACAGAATGTATATGTATTCTGCAGCCATACTAAACATAACATACACAACAAAATCCAGTGGCGTGCGGTCCATGGAAGCAATGGAAGCAGTGCTTCCCTTGAGAATTTATTAAAAATAAAAACCAATGCTAACAAAAATATTTTTATAGAATTATGGTTATCGTTTGTTTAAATTTGTAATATTTAATCAACTTAAAGCTCAATACCAATTCCGTACAGCAAAAAGTATAATTATTTAGAGTACTATTTTAAATTACGCTCATTAAACTTGCACGGAGAGGTAATACCGATTCAAATGTGTTACATACATTGCATATAAGCACTGATTTCGTTGCTTATATCTGCTTCTCCTAACCTTGATCCTTGATTAGCGGGTATGGTGATACCAGACGATGTGGTTAACATTGTTTGGTCGTTATTTTTAGTGTGCTTCGTGCCCAAATGTTTATTTATTATAATTTGGTTATTTGTTCGATTTAGTGTTTGTTAAATTTAATGTTACTTAAGTAATGTAAATCTGCGAATGAGACTGTATTCTCAGTACTTCGATAATATAAGATTCGATAAGATTCGAGTACTTCCGATACATCGGACGATTTTTTTCTTCAGTTTGTAAATGATTAATAAAGAATTTTCTGCATACAGAATTGGAGAGAAATTGCAAATTATTGAGAAAGGCAGATCAAAACCAGAACTTTTAAATTTAACAACAAAGATTAAAACCTGCACCGGTATTTTGCTAAAAAAGACCGGAAAATCGAGTTGCATTATAAATATATAGTAGTAGTTTTTTTAAAATAAAGAATAATAGTCAACAAATTCCATAAGTATAAAGTGTAAAAGTTCTTCTTTGAAAAGCTTTTAAGCTTAATAATCCCAACACTGTTTTTATTGTACCTAGCAGGGACGGACCCAGAAAATTATTTTGAGGGGGAAACTTTTGCAAAAATAATTGTTTTAATAAATAATAATTAAACAAACATTATTTGTTTCTATTCTATGTATTCTTCTTCTTTACGTGCCGTGCTCTGTTGCAGAGCGTTGGCATTTCCCTCCTATATTTGTGTTGTGCGTGTTCAGTGATCACAAGTATAGGGGACCTACAACTTAAGGTGGACTCCACTTTCAGTACATAGTACTTGATTTTTTATTAATTTCAGGGAAATTTCCTGGGCAAAGTATACCTCGGTGGTTTGCCATTGCCTTCCGATGGAGAAACGTTTTTTAAAAATTCGGTGATATATTAGCCGGGGTATTCTATGTATACATTTCTAAATTTGGGAGGGTTTCCCCCATCCCCCCCAAACCCAGGAATCCGCACCTGTACCTAGGTATATCAACATTAAAATCGTGGTTGCTTCCCTAGCCTAAATTCTCACCGCACGCCACTGACAAAATCCAAGCTATAAAATGTACTTACACAGAAGTAAAACACAATTAATATAAAATTAACACAAAACGTGTTTTAATAAATTGAATTTTTAATTAATATGAAAGTTAAAAACATGTGTTAAAGTTATTTCGAGCTAGGCTGATGCTGCTATATACAAAAAAAAGCTCGAAACAGCTGCCTTAGGGTACCGTCTGTGAATTATACACATATCATTACATAAAAGTGAGTATAGGTAATAGTCGTCAATTTAACATTTTTAACTTTCATATTAGTAAAACATAATTTTTGTATTGCATGAAAATATTAAATATGAAGTATCTGTTGGTTGTTTCACAACAGATTATAAAAATAGCATGACACATGCGATATATATGCAGTAGTACTAGACATAATATGTACGAGTCTGTAACAGAGTTACAAAAGCTCGTGAATGTGGCTGTACATTTAATCAGAATATTTTTAGCTATATTAAATTATTATTATCCAAAATTATTTTACAAGTTTTTACTGTTTGTTTGTGCAACAGGCCAGATATTATTTATTATTTTCAAATATTTTGATTTACCGCGCTTTTGTGATGCATTTATTACTGCTGCGCCTTAGCGCCAAAAAAAGAGACTCTCGTTTACAACAAGAAAAAGCGCGCACGTCAAAAATAAAAATGCGAGTTTTCAGAATTTTCACAACTAGTGCAATTCTATTATCATTGGAGACGTGCAGTTTGGAATATAGAGGTGACGATCTCAATAAAAGGGAAGCAAAAGAAAACTAATCGAGAAATAGCGGTGGACAGTTTCAAAAGGTAGGTGGTATGTGAATGCATTACACGGGAAAAATTAAGTAAAGAATCTTAGCGCTCATTTATGCACGAGTTTGTGCAAACACTGTTATTTAAATGTAAGACAAAAATTGCATTTGTTTAAAATCATTATTTACATATGCTAAATTGTATGATCATTCATTACAAATCACATAGGAGGCTGCTGCCATAAAATTATTTTTTGAACACCTCTAAATAAAAAGACCTTTGTCTTGAAGTTTTTAAGCAATTAAAGTTGAGGTTTACTCACTAGTGTATAGAAATAACTTTTATTATAATCACTGAATCATAATTTTATTTATTTATTTACAGTGGTTAATAAATGTCAAGGGGAGAATGAAAAGTTTAATACATTACACGCGGCGAAAGCCCTTTCAGGTGCTCGGTGTTTTTAACTAACCTCGGCTACGCTTACGCTTCGCCTCGGACAATCAAAAACCCCTTGCACCTAAAAGTAAACTTTCGCAGATTGTAATGTAAATAACTATTTATCCACTGTAGAATGGTGACTGGCTGCTGGTATTGTAGGTAAAATCCAGTCCACGGGCTAAAGTGCCAAATCACCGTCAAAACCTACAGACTAAATTATACATTTCAAATTCATTCTTTGAACTTAAATAAAAAAGTATTGGATAAAACTTTGTATGGCACACTTAAGTTAATAATATTATCCACTCAGAAAAATTAACTCATTTTCAGTTTTTCATTCGTGGATACTATCTTACTTAACTCAATAGTATCAAAAATAGCTATTGTTTGACGTTTGATAATACATATGTAGTATTTAAATTGTTAGTCATTTAATGTTAGACGGTATAATTGTATAGTTTTTAAAATGTCTAACTGTAACAGGTCATCAAGATTTACGTTCAGTTGTTTGTTACTGTGGTTTTAACAAAGCAACTAAGATTGTTAAGAACAGTGGCACTGTCCAAACTTTAATTAAAGAATGATTGCTGTGTTTGTAAGTGATGAGTATATTATGTTAAATTTTAATATTGGACACCTACATAATCACAAGACAGATAAAATTAAAACTTGTTGGCGTAAATAAGAGCTCGAAAAGTTGATAAGCAACTGTCCTATATCAATTTGAATATTGGCCGGTTACTGAGGATAATAGCACTTAAGTGCGACACCAAAATGTGAAAACCCATGTTTCTAATAAAGTTTAAAGTTGTCTTCAAACCCGCTATTCAAAATGTAATAATATACAGAGCGTTCTATAAAAAAAGAATAGCTAAATTTGATCACCCCGTATACAACCAAGAAAAAAATGTACACAAAACCTAAAAGTTTTTGAGATAAGGTGTAGGTCCATAATAGAAATAGCGAATAAGGCCGGTTCTTCGAACCTTGACCAAGCAAAGTCACCAATTCAGGAACAAGACCAAGAAATTTCACAAAGCCAGAAACAAGAATCATCAGCACAAAGAAATTCACCAAGTGAAGAACAAGAACCCTCAGTTCAGCCTACACACTGATCTCACAACTCCAGTACCAGTTAAACAGAAAACTGATCCTACAACTGCACTGTTGATTAAACGGAAATGCTAGATGCAGCTGCGATGTATTTTTAAATATGGAATGCAGGGTTGTTTATTTTTGCGAGAGCCTACGTTAGCGTTCTGTAACCCCGCAATTAACACTTTCAGGTATTATGGAAAACATCCTTAACCACTGCTTAAAACTAAAGCGGGATTTCTCAACCACTTCTTCAAAACAACACTAAGTAAGGCAAAGGAAAATTAGAAAGGACTAAAGCAAAAAGATCAAAAACTTCCAAAAATATATTACTAGAGATTAGTGTTGCCAACTGTACGGTAATTACCGTTCAAAGTACCATATTTTGAACTGAAATACGATATACGATTCTGACAGCATTATCGTACGCAATTGTGTGGTAATTTAACAACCTTTAGAAAAGTAATTGTACTAAAGTATTTTATCTTAAAACAGTTAAGATACAACTTTCACGATTGCCTGTTATCAAAAGTTTTTATTTTTTCGCCCGAATATGCGATTTCACAGCAAATTCGAGAACAATACCCAACCTTAGAGGACATTTTACATTATATGCCACGTTTTGTTGATACCACCACAGTTCAACTGATTGAGATGAGTGGAGACTCTTGCCCAATTATAAAGTTAATCCCGAACAAATTACAAAAAGTAATGTAATTGATATTTTTTGAGAGAAACTATTGAAATTTAAAAATGAGTTTGATAATCTAGAGTTTCGCAATTTTTCTGGATTTGTTTTAAATTTGTTACCTGTATGTTACCCTAATGCTACATGTGAAAGTGTGTTTAGTAAATTTAGTATGCAATTAAAACAAAAACACGAAAGGCCTTCTCGAAAGCCATTGCAAATCAGGATTACTCTTCTATGTAAACACTTCAATTACACTGACTCTTTAGATGATCTGCTACTACCGTTTATCTTTTCTTCTAGATTTCTTCTCCGCTGTACAATGAAGGCTATACCCGAAGATCTGTTCACCGCTGCAACTCCCAGCAACTCCTCCTAAACCTTAGTTCTATCTCCACCAGTGATGGTTTTGAAGCTTCACCTATATTACTCTTCTCTTACCTCAAGAAATAATTGTTAATGCATTTTCAAAAGGTAAACTGTTTTTTAATTTCTTCCATGTCCATGATTTACAATGTTATGTATAATTTATTTTTGAATAACAGTTTGTATTATAATTCATTTAAATTGCTTTTTAAAAGGAAATTAACAAAATGTGTCTTTTCTGTTTTACCAAGCTTTTTGTTATTCTTCAACTTTGTGTTTCTGTTAAGGTACCGATTATTGCTAACCTCTTAGAAGCATGTATTGTCTCCTTCTATAGTTTAATAGGTAACTACAACTCTTCCTCATTTATGTTTTCCATTATGAAATAGACACAGAATTTAATTTACATGCCTGCTACCTTTTGTATAACCTTAAAATTTTATTCTAACATGTTGTCATTTTATGTTATTGCAAAATTTAAAACTTATTCTAATACATTTATAGTATAATAAGTATCAAGAACAGTAAGGACAGTTTACCGATCGGCGACTGAGCGAAGCGAAGTCGCCAATATTGGAGGAGATCGGTAAACTCCTTACTGTTTGAGATACTTATACTATTTTTTGTACGATCATTATGAATACAAAGGTATTAACTAAGGAAATATCCCGAAGATGGTAAAAAAATAGACTTTGTCTATTTCGCGTATACAAAGGTTACTTTGTGACACTGTTTTTGCGAAAAGCAGTTACACAAAGTGCTACTTTGTGCAACTGGAAGTAGTGATTTTTTTATTTGTAAGGCTGGCAGTAAGTAAATTTTGCTGCCAGCCTACTTTGTCAGTCTGTCTGTGATAGGTACTCATAAGTGTTCATTAACTGGCGCCGTTTTGAAAATTTGAATGTTATGATGCTCAGAAATAACAGCGAGAATAATGAGACATACTTATTTTTATTATAAATAATTATTTTGATAAGACAATCATGTACTCAATCAAGGTTTTACTGTTTCTATTACAATAAACATTTTTTATCTTATATCAGAAGAAACAACTAAGCTGTCACCTCTTTTTACAACATACAATGACAGTGGATGTCATTGTATCCGTTATCAGTTATTACCAACATTACCACATCGAAAATACCCGCGTGTACATTTTCCCATTTCTTTAAAGTAAATTGTAAATTAAGGCGAAATAGACAAAGTAGTATGTAAAACACGTGTTACAATTCCTTTTTTGTAATTCTCATTGTAACACTAGTTGTACAATATACTATAACATAATTTATTTTTGCCCTGTTTATCCACAAAACATTAAGTAGGTTTTGTCGTTACCATGGATACGTTTGTAATTTTATTTTTGAATGTCACGTTATTTTTGTCGTTACCATATTTTTGGTATTATGAATATTATATTGGGTATTTTTTCACAGCAAATTTAAATAAAAAACATACATTTTTTTAAATAGCCCAATTATTTAGAAAATAATGATTTTTCACGAAAGAGACATCTAAAGATCATGCATTTATTTTATAAATTACATATAATTTACTTACCGTTCAGTTCTGTCAAAAACAGAACGGTAAGTAATTACTTACCGATGCGTTTTTGCTTAGTAACCAGTAAATATAACCAACTGTTCTAAAACCAAGTATGGTAAACTATCCGAAATAGCATGGTCATACAAATATTTATATTTGTTTAGCTCGCTGCAGACTTCCATGAAGGAACTTTTATAAACAAACAATTTCAACACTAAAAACAGTCTATAATTGTAACTGAGCATAAACAATACTAACTCCCTTTTTTATGATCCATTTTTTATTAGAATTTTTTGTATCCTTTTTTTAATTAAATAAAGAATTGTGTTAGCTTATGTAACTAAAATATCACTACAGTACATAGGACCTCCGTGATCGAGTTGTAGAGATCCTGCTTCTCGATCTGAGCGACATGGATTCAAATCTCGGTTAATGTTGAATTTTAAAAAATTAGTGCAGTCATATTTGCGCTCATCAGGATAAGGTATGAAAGTTGTGTGAGTGATAGAGTATTGGGAGCGTATTGTACTTGCTACAGTAGCTCCATCACCTCCGTTGCACGCCCATAACAGTTTGTGTCGAACAAATGATGTATGTATTATAAATGTAACAACTGTTTTGGGACAGAATTCAACATGGAACATGGTCACCTGGTAAAATATTAATTGATACAAAAGATATGTTTTTGGGACAAGTAAGAAAACTGTTGTCAGGCGACGCGGCAGAATTTCAAAAACGTTTTGTATAAATTAAACATACGATTTTTTCCCATCGCTTTTAACTAACAAACTCCGTATGAGGACTGTTTAGAACAAAATAACATGACGTTAATCTACTTTTTATTTACTGCAATTTGCTATTGAATTCTTGTTTCCTGGTAAAAAAGGATAATTTTAATACTAGTATAACTAGAAAATCCTTACAAATTGTAATTACCATAACTTCTTTGAAAAACAAGAAAAGTTACAAATGGTTTTTGTTTTCGTGACGTGTCATTGTGATTTTAATAGAAACGTCAAATTTGATTTTTAAGACTTAAGAAATTAATTTAATATTCTAACAGTATCTGAAAGAAAAGATAATTGATTATTATTTAATTGAAGATTTCCATTTATTTCGTATTATTGGTATAATAAAATTGTAAAAATTTTCGGGGTACTTACTAGATAAAAATTATAGTTGTTAGGGTAACCAGTAATAGTTTGTAAACGGTCTTCTTATTATACAAAATAATTTGATATTATAGTGTCATATTCGTGTGGTTGGAGAAAAACATATTGTTTCCAACGTCAAATATGAAAATTACATTTTCATCATTCAATTTAGAGAAGAAAGTAAACGTTTGCATCACAAGTGATGAAAGTAAACCGTTTTTCTCACCAACAAGAAAAATAATAAAACATACATGCAACTACTATATTGATTTATATGAAATAATTAATAAGTAATAGGTATTGAGGCGAATAGCCTATAAATTTCTTAATAAACAATTTTATAGATGAACTATAAAATTCCTTTCTTTTAATAAATTTTATGTTTGTTTTATCACGTAAGTGATAATAATATTCTGCCATAATATTTTTTTTAATAGAGACCCCAACATCTTGTTTAATATTGTATGTGATTTTAAATAAATAACTTTAATATTTTGTTGATTTCTTTATCTTACTAACTCTTATTAATTTAAATTCAATGATTGAACTTTCTTTACTTTCAGTAACTTGGTTTAATTTGCCCCTATTGATTTAAACAAGAATTATTAATTTTTCATGAAGTTTATAACCTTACTTTGTCAGGTAAGTGTTGCAAATTTTAAATTTGTTTCTAATTTTAATTTATATCTACACAACTTCCAAAAATTATATAGGTAAGTTTTTTCTGATCCATCTGAAAATTTTATTATAACGGTTGCCTCTCACTTTGCTCTGCTTTTAAAAGATAACTACACTTATTTTTACTTGAATAAATTCGAAATAATTTTTCAATTTTTCCTTCTTTTAGCTCAGCTGAATAATTACCTTGATACGGAAACTAGCTTTTACAATTGGAGTTTCTTACACAAGATTTTGTTATTCTTTCTCCAAATAATAATGATTGAGACACTTTTAATGGTTTGTATTAGTAGTTTCATTTCATCTTACACTATATTTACAATTTTTGTAACACATACGTATTTTGTAACACAAGATTTTGTTATTCTTTCTCCAAATAATAATGATTGAGACACTTTTAATGGTTTGTATTAGTAGTTTCATTTCATCTTACACTATATTTACAATTTTTGTAACACATATCGTTTTATAAGTATTTAATTTATGTCCACAAATTTTCTTTAACAAAATTTCTTATCTCTTTCGTTTTTTTATGAAAAATTTCTTATTATATTATCTTATTATTTTGTTTTTCCTTCTAGGAAGACCATTATTTAATGCCTTTCGAGACTACCTTTTATCCTCATTAATCGCATTGAAGGTTAGTTAATACTTTGTTAACTTTTAATGTATCATTATTAGCAGTGACGGATTTAGGCACAAGCATTGGAAGCGGCCGCTTCGGGCCCCACAGAGGCCTCCTGCCAAGGACCGCACTGGACATGCGACAAATAAAAATTATTGGCGTGGAAATTCACTTTCTCGAGAAAAGTGAACAAGAAACAGAGCATATCGTGGTACAGGCTGGTAAAAAAATTGCACTGTTGACGCATTAGAGTTTCGTACGAAAAGGCAAGCACTCAGAGCGATAGGTAAAATATTGCAAAGAAGTATACTGTTTCACAGCAGACCTTCGCGGAATGTATCATCTCTGCCGGTCCGAATGCTGGTCTTCTCGTACAATCAGCGCGTTCATCCGACCACTATGATGACTAATTTCTTGAATTAATGGTTTCTGATAGACATTCGGTGAACAGTGGAGGATTTATGCACAAGCGGTGGAAGCGGTCGTTCCAGGCCCCACAAGTCAGGGAGCCCCGCAGAGGACTCTTGCCCAGGATCTCAGTGGACATGCGACAAATAAAAATTATTGGCATGGGAACTCATTTTGTCGAGAATAGTGAAACATGTGAGAACAACAGTTCATATCGTGTACAGGCGGGTGGGAAAGGTGTACTGTCGACGCAATAAAGAGTTTTGTGAGAAAAGGCAAGAATTCAGTTTCACAGCAGACCTGCAAGGAATGTATCATCTCTGTTGCTCCGAATGGCTTGTTTTCAATGCCATCTAGCAAACTCTGCGCGGTCGCCCGGCTTACATTCGGGGAAGGGGAATTGTACCATGATTTCGAATGGGTGAAGTTCCTTAATGTCATTTGTCAATTGTCAACATTTCTCAATGTTGAAACAATTTTAAAAAATCTTAACATTAACGATATGTAATGCAACTGGAGAACGATCTATCTTCGTTCTTCAATGTGTATAAATCACAGACGTCACCTTAAGACAGCTGTTTCGAACTTTTGGTTCTCCTCAGTTAGGGGCAGCTCGTCTGTGATTTATACACATATCACTATGAAATTGTGAGTATAATAGTCGTTCATCAACAAAACTCACTTTATTAAAACACGTTTGCGTTTATTTTGTGTTTTATTAATGTTAATTTATTTTGTTTAATTAATGTTTTACTTTAAATTATATTTTGAATGTAAATCCATATAATTGTAATATATTTGTAAAAAATGAGGTTAGGATTTACTTACATTAACAAAAAAGCAGCGGCGGGACAACACGACGTCCAAAATACATTTAAAAATGTGTCTATGACATTTAAAAAAATTGAAGCCACCAACAAAACTACTATTATTAATTTAAATAATTGTTCAAACTACAGTATTAATTTTAAATAATATTATTACATTGAGTTATACGCATTTCTTAATTTTTAACTAACACCTGTTTTCCACAAACTGTGGGCATTGTCTACTTTTGACAATCCAGCATCTCAATCTCAAATCATATTTTAGGTTAAATATTTTTCCTAGCTTTTGGTGTTTTATTACCTTTTTGTGGTCGTAGATAGTAGTATAGTGTAAAGTGAAAGTATAGTGTGTACAACGTACAAAAACGTCAATTTCTCACTCGTGTGACTACGTTATGAGACGAAGTCGGGTTATTTAAAAAATTTTGAGGATGCAATTTCCTCCGTCCCTTCTATCGTGAATTCGCGCCTGATATTAATAATGATATGTACTTAATTTTTGATAAAAAAAATAAAAAGTACATATACAGTGTGTTCCGAATAAATATGCAATGCTTTAAGGGGGTGAAAGGTGACCATATAGACCCCAAAACTCATAAAATAAAAAAATTTCGGATTTTTCCGTATTTTTTACAAGTCACGAGTCGACTATGGATTGTTTGCAAGATTCTGACCCTGAATTACTGATAAAGCAAACAATGATCTCACATATGCAGTACTAAATTAATAACTGACCTGCGCTACGTACGTATCAATTTACAGAAACAACAGAATTGAATTTCAACAGCGGTTGCCGAGTGACTCACTACCTTGATGACTTGATCATTTATTAAGGTCGGTAAATAAAATGTAACATACGTTCGTTGACCTAATTGTGATGGAAACATTGCCTGTTTTTCATTTTACGAATGTCATTTTAACAAAATGAGTAAAACGTAAATGTAGGACATACGCGGTCTTCCCCGACAACGTTGGCGAAGACGTCGTCGACGACGTCGGGGACAAGGTCGAAATAATGAGGTAATGTTTACATTTACTGTAATTTAATGCATAAACAACTTCTACTTCCAAGCTGGACTGTTATAATAAAATTATGAATATCCTATTTCTTTAATGCATCAAACTGAAAGAAAGCATTTTTGAGCATAATAAAATGCGTACTGAATCTCTTTCTTTAAAGTATTTCAAAATAGCTTATGCAACTAACTTTTCATAACTTTTCATAAGCGGAATAATATTTATATTCATCGGTAGAATTACAAATCAACTCTTTATTAGGAAACGAAAACTCTTGTTTTTTGTTTATTTCATTCTTAATTTAGTTTAAAAATTGATATAATTAACGCCGGATTTAGGATTCTGAGTTCTGGTGCGCAAACGATGTACAATAATTTCCTATAAAGAACTTTCCGTAAAAAAACTCTGGGGTAAGAATCTGCTGATTTTGGTATAGGAGAGGTCAATGGACAAATTATTAGGTATCAAATATCATTTTGTTCGTGTTGTTCATCAAGAATGTGCTGATTCTAGTAAAATAAATATTTTGTTGCATTTGTAGAGACCGTTTAATAAATTCAACCGAATTTGATGTAAACTGATTCTTAATTTTACAAATCATGTTTACAATATGGGTCATAACCTGATAATCTTGGAAGGTAAACGGACGTATTTAATAGATGTGACAAAACATTTATTTTACCAGAATCAGCATTATGATTCATGTGAATAAAATGTAGCAAATGCTGTTACTACTATTAATAAAAGATGACAGATATGATAAAAATCAGCAGATTTTTACCATTGTTCTTTCGTAAGTGATAATCTTCCTTTTGGTTTCGGAAAATTGTACATCGTTTGCACACTGGAACTCGGAATCCTAAATCCTGCGTTAATTAATTATTTCCATTTTTGAACTAAATTAACAATGAAATAAAAAAAACTAAAGTTTTCGTTTCATAATAAAAGATTGATTTGTAATTCCACGGATGGGTGACGTCAAGGTTATTACGTTTATGAAGACTTTTGTTAATTGCATAAGCTATTTCGAAATACGTCTTGATTATTATCAATAATGCTTTCTTTCATTTTGATACTCATAATTTTATTATATACAGTCCAGCTATAAATTACAGTAAATGTAAAACATTACCTCATTATCTCGACCTTGTCCCCGACGTCGTCGTCGACGTTTTCGTCGACGTCGTCGGGGAAGACCGTGTATGTCCTACATAATTACCGTTTAGATGCAAACAATCTTTATAACATGTGTTCAAAAACTCCCGTACCTGTCGAGCAAAGTGTAGTGGTGCTCAATAGTGGTCCGTCGAACACTTCATTGACCTGAAAATGTAGGCGTCATCGTTGGAGCAGAATAAAAGGTCTTATGTGGCTGTTGTGTGAATTAAAAACACCCGCCCGCAGGCGTGTTTGGTTCTGCCATAATTTAAACACTAACTACGATTAATTAAACTACTTAACATCACCTCACTCAGGTTATTAATTCTAAAAAGGGTATTAGTAGTATTAGTATATAATACGTAATCGAAACTCAAGTTCACGACTACCTTAACACAAAGAAAGTTGACAACAAACTGCATACTGCAAATTACAAGCTTCAAAGATCTGAGTCATTAACAGTTATTTACAGATGGTCAAAATGACTTGTTTATTATTTATCTAAAACGTTTTAAAAGCACGGCCTAATGTTTTGTGTTTCTGACAATTCATTTATCCGGTTTGGGTTTATTAAGATTATTTTTTGATGACTTTTAAAAGTATGTACTATTTAATAGGCATAATTTTCATACAATTTTATCTACTGCTTTGCAGTGGCGTGCCTATTATTTTTATAAGGGGGGTTGTCATTTCAAAGGGGCATTTCAGGAAATTGTTAGTAAGATGTTACTCTACACATGTTTCTCTATTGCCCTTTAACGGGAAAGGCATCTTGTCCAAAACACCCTGTATAAATTGTAGTCATTGATTTATACTATGAGGCCCCAAAAATTTGTAACGCTTTAGGCCCCTTAGGTGTTAAATCCGCCACTGATTATTAATGGACAAGAGATTCAATGTGTATGCCTACTCAAACAATCCTTTGAAATAAAATTTATCTGAAGTTTAATATTAATGTTTTATTTTTTCTAAATACTTTAGAAATATATACTTTAAAAGAAACTCTCCATTTTCTCTTCGTATCTCCTTTTGTCGGATATACGTTTAATGTAAAAACGAACTGATCAAAATTGAGAGAAGATAAGTAAATATTAGTGTAAATTACATGAACTAGACTGCGCAGTCAATTCAGACTCGTCTACTACTCTCTACTCCTCTTCAGCGCGCGAATAACGAGTAAACTATAGAAATTGAACAACTAACTAGTAATAACATTGTTTGGGGTATCAAAAGAAAAACAACTTTTGTGCGTTGTTTATTTAGATTTCTAAGAAATATTGTTAGACTGTCCTGTTATTCTTCAGATTTTAGAACTTCTTACTTTCTATTAAGGAACGATTTTATATCCATAAAATTCTTTCCCTTAAGTTCTTTAAGCTTCAATACTCCAGACAAAGTACTGAAAAGTTCTTTAGTCAATATTGATTATTATATTATACTTCTAAACTCGCTACAAAGGCTACTTTAAAGTTGTCGTCGTCTAGAAGACTATTTTCAGAATGATATGTACCTACTTTACTATATCTATTTTTAGTAGGCACATATCTTTGTTGGGGAGATAAACTATCAGTAAATTTAGAGAAAAAAAGCAAACAACGGTTAAATTTAGGATTTGGGGTATAATCTAAAATGAAAATCGTTTCGCACACACTCGTGAAAAAATAATTTATAATGAGAATTTATTACTTGCAATGGAGTTTTTCTGTGGCATAATCTCTAATGCAATACAAACAGCACATTTTAACCAATCTATATATTTAAAACGCAAGGGTTATTATTTTTGTTCCAGTTCGTTTGAGAGATCCACCCGGCCGATTTACGCGTTTTTTTTTTAATTAAAGCTTTCGCTGTGTAGATTAGTCAACACTACTTAATTTTTATATATTTTTTAATGTTTATATTTTTAATTTGAAAAACTCTAAAATGTTTAATTTGAGACGGGCGAATCGGACATTCACTTGGGGCGCCTTCTCACCTTTCACGGTGGCGAGTTTCGTAAGTACTCCCACTTATAAATATAAAAGGGTGATGCAGCAGTCCACTTCAATCATTAATAAGCGTAGATAAAACCCGCATAGTTGAAAATTATGATCGATCAGACGAAGTATACAAATAATAGCTGATGGCAATTGCTTATTCAGAGTAGTTTCATATTGTTTGTATAAAAGGCAGGCATTTGCCAATTGTTTATGTCATGTTTTTGAAATATGTACTAATAGACGTTTTCAAGAATGTTTTAAACAAGATCGATTTTTGGTTTTATTCTTATCATTTCGTAAGTTAGAATTTCCGTGTGTATGTATTTATGTAGAACAAACCGGCAGGCAGGAGTAATCCAGAGAGGAATATATGACGGAAGGTAAGCTGGGAGAGAGGAGTGCTAGGTTTAGAATTTTCAACTGGTTATGTTTGGTTGCGTTTATTTAAATAATCACTCATGAAAATCCAAAGGATTGTAATCACACATGAATGTTGTATATAGGGAAATCCTTCAATGCTTTTGACCGTCATGTCTTGACGAGGTTTCCCTAGTATTCGATTAATATCGATAATAATTTAACTGATGTATAAAAACCTCTTAAGCCCATTGTTTTTTGTTGATTTGCAACAGACAAAGTTAACTTAAGCAATTATTTGCTAAATTTCCCTTGCCGCAATCGGCTCTATGCTCTACTTGTAGGCTTCGTGAAGTATAATAAAGAATTGCTGGATAGTGGGTAGGACTGGTCTTGTCATTACTTTTTCTGAGATTAACATGTTGAGGGCTAAAATTTGACATTTTAAAAATTCTTTTTAATTTTTATGTATGCAGAAGTATGATGGCTCTGGTCGTCATACGTGTCATGTCTAGTTGACTTAGCATAACGAATATCGAGAAATTAGCAAAAGATGTGAACCATATCGTCAACAGTATCTCAAAAACTAAACCATTGAAATTTACACTCACGGACAAAAATATTGCGTATTCTTTTATGAGTTTTTTAAGTTTTCTATAACATTTATGTTCTAATTTTGATTACCTACACTTAACAATAAAAACTACATAAATGTTATAGAAACACCTAGAAAAATATGCAATGGACAATGCATATGGGGTGAGATTGACCGCTACTGGTGTGAAGTTGTCCGTTAATGTATGGATTTGTCGATTTTGGTTGCGTCGTGCTTATACAAACTTGCAACTAATAGTCAGTTGAGTTTAAGTCGTCGAAGTATCAACTGTTAGTAAGCTCTCACACTGAGGCAATGCGCGACTAGCAACTAGAAACTAACAATAAGCAACAGACAACATTATTTTGACCACCTCTCACACTGCAGCAACTGATTCCTTTTGGTTTGTGTAGCAATCTCAAACAATCATGGCATCTTCTAACAACTCTGGATATACGATTTTAATTTGGTGGCATTTAAGGAATATAGATTTAATATCAAAGAAGAAATTAGTGAAACTTCGAATTTATTAACCGATTATTTTAAAACAATATAAGTTGTTACCGAACTTATTAAGTGCTAGATGAAGAATAATCCAATTGCATCAGCCTTGCACGCAAAAATTTATAACAACTTCCAATAACAATAATAAATATTTTTCTTTTTATGCTAAATATATGCACATTTCTTATTCAGACCGTCTTTAATTACATCAGCCACTGACCTCATAACCTTGACTTATTTCGGCCACAATCATAAAACTAATAATTCCAGTAAATAATAAAAAATTAATCATTTACAAGTATTCCTAATATACTAATAGCATAAATAATAGTTTGCTATACACATATGTCTTTATGTTTTTAACAAATCGTCGACTTCATACGAAAAGGGCGTAAGTGCCAAAATTAAAGAAATTGATATTTTAACGTTATCTGGTTAATTATTACTTTTTCTATAAAATAAATATAAGAAATTCCGAAAATAATTAGTAGAAGTCGCTTAAATAGTAAAAATAAAATCAGGCACAAGTGCAAAAGCATTGACAGGCAACATGAAAAATGTTACATTTCTTGTAAACTTTTTTTTCGGACTTATGCACTTTTCATGTGAAGCCGACGAAATGTTGGATCGTCATGTCTGTTGTATAAAAATCCCACTTTCTATTGCTCTATATTTACACGATAAAATCGGCTTTCGACATGCAGCGCATATCGCCAGCAACAAATATTAACGCAACCGGCAACGTTTTTGTAGAAGCGATAACAAGTTGCTCCAATGTGAGACATCTGATTAAATCCAATGTAAACAACCGGATGTCGATAATTTGATTGTTTCCAATTGCTAGTTGTTGATTGCTTATTGCTTCAGTGTGAGCCGCCTTAGAGTTATGCTGATCCTGTTGTTTTATCCTTAATTTGGGTGACGCTCCGTGATCTATTTTCACTCTTTCTAAAATAAATATTCCATTCATTAAATGCAATTTTTGTTGCCTATATATTTTTCTAATCCCCCAAGAGAATTTTTGGCAGCAACGGTTAACCAACGGTACTTTTTAAGAAAACTACCCGAAATCAGGTATGTAGTTGGACGCTATTTTTAGAAATTTGGCGTTCTTTTAAAAGCATTTGTAGTAAAAACTGGTTTACAACTTAATATAATGAGAAATTCAAGAAATGGAGGTATTACAAAATAAACAACACTAATTGAACAGATAATATTCATCATTACATATTAAGAAAAAAAATTATATAAATAACAAATTAAAAGTGTATCATTTACATGGTAGAAGCGACTGAATATTAAGCTATATTCTCGTTAAGTCATAAGTGTCCTTTCTTCGGACAGGATCACATGTGCAATTTTTCTTAGCAATTACGTAAACGATGTTCCTTGAAAATCAATTTATTAACTGAATAATAAAATCAATAAAATCAATTTATCCACTTTGAAATTAAAAATCATATTAATGCAATAGAAAGATTGTTTCCTTGGAACAAAAAGACCCATAACGGAGATATTTATTTTCATTGTAAATAACAGTGGCGGCTGACTGATTCTTTTACGTCAATCTATAGCACCTCGTAAAACTTAAGCACTAGGACGTTACAAGGAATTAATTACCAAGCACACATAACAAAAAAAACATTTTGTATCGTATCTCCCTGTATATCCGAATATTATGTCAAAAAGTGCGGACTTTAAAAACAAAATTGACCTGTTTTTAGAATTTTTTTAAAAATCAATGCTTTGCGTTTAAGTGTGGTGACTATAGCACTTTTCCCATCTTCATAATAATTTTTCTAAAAAATTTCCTTACATAATAACAAACTTATTACATTACCATGTTGGCAATTGAATAGTGTGTCAGAATATGGAATAAAAAATGGAAGGTGTTATTTAAAGAAAAATCCGATGACGATGACGAGTCACCACACTTCAACGCATCGCCCTGTATATCCGAATATTATGTCAAAAAGTGCAGACTTTAAAAACATAATTGACCTATTTTTGGAATTTTTCTAAAAATCAATACTTTCCCTTTTATCGAATTTATTCCTTACTTTGTAATCGCACTGTATATTAAATAGGGAAATTTAAACACGCATCATAATAAAAGTTTCGCACTAACTTTAAGATAACTTTTTGCACATTGTACGACGGCGTTGAACTGCCACCACAAAACGAACTTTTTGTTTTAATGGTAATTTACAATTGCAACTGTAAATTTACAATTACAACTGTAAATTTACAATTACAACTGTAAATTTACAATTAAAACTGTAAATTTACAATTATAACTGTAAATTTACAATTGCAACTGTAAATTTACAATTGCAACTGTAAATTTAAAATTGTAACTATAAATCAGTATCTGGCCAGACGAGGGCCAGACACAACATCTACAATTTCAGTCGTGTTATAACGGTGGAGTCTGTGACTAGGTAGGTACTTAAAGGTGTTCCGACGTGCTCTATATTATTATATAGAGCATTATAATAAGCGTTCAAATAAAAACCTGAGCTGGGTAGTGAAACGTAGATTTTTTCCCACAAAGATCAAACTACAAAAATGCCCCGCGATTGGGCGACAATGAAACGTCGCTATTTTGCCGGTCTAAATAACAATAAAATGACTATACTTACTGTAACTTAAAAGCTCAAAAAATATCTGCCACAGCTTGAGATTTAAACTCTCTCTTACAAATTAGTTAGTCAAGTCGTAGGTATTGGTTCCACAGCTGTATAAATTGTGAAAAGGAATAGATAAGGGTTCAAACACAAATAAAAACGTAAAAGGGCGCCATCTGGTTATGATGCTTAGGTAATTATAAATTAACCATTCATAGATGTTAATTGAATAAGCATTAAAAATTATTAAATCCATTAACCAGAAAATGAATAAAATATTTAGTTGAAACAAAATTTTGTTTACTTAAAATTGTTGAAGAAATGAAACTAAGCATTCATAACTAATATGATTCCGTTTTTTTAGATCCATCAGTTTTGAATTAATAACATTTACTAACAGGAAAATTGGTTGAAACACGCATAACAAAGGTAAACAAATAAAACACACCTCGTACATTTATTACCAGTCCAATCTAAATTTATTGGACAATAATTATATTCCAAATTAATCAATAAAAATTCACCTAGCACTCTTCATTAAATTATGAAAATAGCCAAAAAATACTTATGGAATCAACCACAAAAAGGTGTGTTCAAACACATTAATTCAAATATTAAAATCTGTATTGACTAATCTTTTTCTGGATAAAAATTTATACACAAATACCTAAATGAGATTAGACAAATTAAATCAATTCGACAGTAGCAATACAAATGATTTGTAATTACATCAAAGTTTAAAGCTTTTTAACAAACTAATTTTAATTTATCGTAACAATCCGTATGCCAAAGATAATTAGGCCCCTTATTATAATATCTCCTTCTCTGTAATCTTCTTCTTTGACGCGTTGCCACTCCTTCAGGATCGAGTATTCGAAGCAATTCCCTAACTGTTTCTTGAGTAACTACAAAGCCATTTTGTAAACATTTTAGATGCATCCAACGATACCCATGTAACTGCGCACTGAGAGAAAGTTGAGTTTCCAAAAAGCGGGTCAACAATGGGATACCAGAAAAACATTTTCTTCGAAAGAGTCCTAATTGTCGCAAAACTCTTCGTAATTGTCGTACACTGATCGTAATTCCATCGTTGATTTCAAGACATGCCATAATTTCACCATGTTTTAAACCAAGCAAAAAATAAGTTCTGATCAATTCATTTCTTTTTCTGATCAGTTCTTCCATTATATGGGTACTATATTTTAGTATAATAATATAGAACACGTCGGAACACCTTTAAGTACCTACCTAGTCACAGACTCCACCGTTATAACACGACTGAAATTGTAGATGTTGTGTCTGGCCAGATACTGATTTATAGTTACAATTGTAAATTTACAGTTGCAATTGTAAATTTACAGTTGCAATTGTAAATTTACAGTTATAATTGTAAATTTACAGTTTTAATTGTAAATTTACAGTTGTAATTGTAAATTTACAGTTGCAATTGTAAATTACCATTAAAACAAAAAGTTCGTTTTGTGGTGGCAGTTCAACGCCGTCGTAACATTGTGTGTTTGAACATTATTATTTTTTATTTTGTTTATTGTTTCCAGCCTTACTTTTTGGAACTCCATAATCAGGAAATGATAATGACAGCTTATAAGTCAGGTTATAATTTAGTAAATGCTGTGAAACTTTTTACTAATCTTTATTTATTTCGTCATTATTATTTAGATCAAAGGCTCAGATGATACACCGCATTTATTCATTTTAGGGCTAAAATATTTTTCAACTAACTATAGAACTTTTTCCTAAGAACACGCTGCATATACCAGGTGGCTATAAAAATCTGAATCCTATTTCAATCTTCATATCTCCGAAAAACATAGCAAAAACATATTACGAGGGCAGGATGATAATTAGGTGACCTAACAATGATTTTATATGTACAAAGATTATTTTGTTTTTCAATATAATCTTTTGAACGTTCAATACACTTTTTTCAAAAATATCCCACCGCAGAACGTGTTTCCCCAAGTCCAGAAAAATAGCCGTCTGCGGCGGCTTTGACTTCCCCGTCCACGGAAAACCTCTGTTCAAATTCTAATTCTCGGATCTCAATAGGATAATTAACTCCAGCAGTTTTGTGAGTGATTTCTCTAGTGTTCACTCCAAGCTACTTTTTGAATAACCTTGGTAAAGCTTTCAGCTTCTGTTTCCGTTCTTGACCAGTTCTTAATTGCACATTGAGTCTTATGTATCTCATTTTCAAGTTCTGTTCTGAAGCTAGTTAGTTTTATTGACTAATGTTGGTTTTTATTCTTTTTTCATTATTTTCTAACTTGGAGTGAGAATTGCTGTTGAGTGATCAGAGAAATATTCTTGATCCAAGTGTAGGTTATTTCTGGGATACAGAATTAAGTATCGGTAAACAATTGCTTTATTTTAATTGAAAAATCTTAGCATTATGTGTACTTTATTACTCATTGCGTACTTGAGTTGAAAAATCTGTTCTATTTTAAAGCTTTGAAAATTACGGTTATAGGTGTCCTATCTATGGGTATGAATTAGTATATTTATTAAGGGCTTAATTGAGTGTGTTAGCACCCGCAGAGTCAGCTAAGACGATAAAGGGCTCTAAAACACTAATTACACCCGAAATGCATACGTTAATTTATGTCCGGCCTAAGTTTAAATTAATATTTAATTTTAAAATAAAAATAATTTGAAAAGTGCAAAATTTCAAGTAGGTAGGTGCAATGGTATATATGTAATTACTGTTATTACTATGGAGACGACGTAAACAAGGGTAGCTTTTTTCTGGCTCTAAAAACCAAGTTTTTAGAGCCCTAAAACTCTAATTTAGCAACTTACGCTCTAAAAACAGTCCTACAGCTAAACAGGTCATAATCGCCCGACCGAACATAAAATATAATTAAAACCTTTTAAAATGATGTCTGAATGATTATTTATTTATACAAAATATTAGGCCCCGCAGCAAAATATACTATTTTATGCGAAGAATCGAGCAAATTTCATTTTTTCTTATGAAAGTACACTTTAGCAAAGCTTTTTCATCACTATTCAGTAAAAAAATATGAAAAACTGTTATTTGCACCTGTAAATATGTTAGAGACGGCTGAAAATGCAAAAAATCGGTTTTTTACGATTACAGCGCCACCTGTTGCGAAGATAAAAACATCTTTTAAAAAGATTATTCATATTTTGATGTGTAGAATCTAAATATGCAATAAAATTTAGGGGTTCCCATTTGAATTTTCAAAGTTGCTCCCCTTATCCCCTACAAGGGTGGTCAGGGGGGTTCCTTTTTGACGTCATTCGATAGAGCACATCGACATTAGTAAGATCACCCATCGTCGTGTTAAAAACTTTTATGCACAGATGCATTATAATTAGACTATTATTGCAAGACTCATCTAAACATAAAAGTCTTTTTATGGCTCAAGGGTCTCTTTATGGTCAGACGGGCAATAGCGAAACGTCAATTAAATGTCAGAAGTTTTTTTGTAGAACTTGATTGGTTCTTAATATAATTTGTAAACTTATTACCAATGAAAATAAACTGAAACTAAATATTTTGGAATAGTAACTATAGTAACGAACTTCGTATAATCACATAAGTATACGCACAGCTGCTTGATGTACCAACGTACTCATTTAATTATATTTTTACACAATAATAGATTTGACATTAAAACTTAATCTGTGCATAAAATAGTGTATGTATAGCGGGCATAATTTGCTTTTAGGGCCCTACAGCCTTTTCCTAGCCCTCGGCTGACGCCTCGGACTAGAAATAACGCTTCTGGCCATAAAAGTTTCATTATGTCCTTAATACATAAATAACTATTAAACCCCCGCATTTTAAAAGGGGTGTACGGGTGGTCTGGACCACCCTGTATATACTATATCTATATCATTAATATATGATTTTATATATGGGTAGTACATACTAAAACACGTATCACAAAAAATGTTAGAACCTTGTTACATATTTTATAATAATTATATTTTAATATTAAGTATTCAACAATACTCTTAATTGCAACACATGCATGTTAAACAAGCGTTTATTAAATACATTTTTTTGTGTCCGTAAATAAGTATAACATGTTGAATAAAGTACAATATCGTAACACAAATGATTAAATAAAAAATGTACATGCAATTTTTATAATAACTACTTAACGCTTCTTAAAGTCAAATTATTTTTAAAGAGTCTAAAAGGACTAGTGCGTTTTGCATCTTTTTGAAGCACGAGTGCGTGAACAATACGTTTGCATTTAACTGTTACATTCGCAAAATGTCATTTTGAAAGTAGTGATCATTAAAATTTACGTAAGTTGATTGGTAAAAATTTTCTTTCCAGTCGTTAAGTGACACGGAAACGTTGGTGTGACTACAGCAACGGAGAAAGCGCGCGTATATGTAACGCGCCGTCTTATACAGCGCGGGGCCGGGTTCCGGGGAACGTGTTGAACCCGCCTCGCGCCGGCCCTGCAGGTATGCATATTACTAATACATAACGGATGATCTTTCTAAGCACAGAATCACAGGCCAACAGCGTTTTTGCATACATATGGCGAACCGAGCTCGAAGGAGCGCATTTATTTAAGTTAAGATGTAAAATGTAAATGGTATTACTTTCATTAATAGGTATAATAAATAACTTTTTTGGAACTCATAACTTTTTGAAGGTTATCTTGAAATACCCAGCGACATATATAAAAATGCCTACATAGCTGACTTTTACGCATTGAAGATGTAAGAGAATTATATCATGAAAATAAATTGTTTAAAAAGTATACTTTGTCGTGTACAAAATTTAGTGTTCATTTCAGACCTGTGTTATCTCTGTAGTGCTGGGGGCAGATGTTTACAAGTGTTTCTTTATTATACATATTATTTTTTATTAGAAGGATACCGAGAACAAAGGTAGGACGCAAAAAGAATATTATGATAGACCCTTGTACTCAATTTATATCTGTTTATTTTGAAATTACCTTTTTAAGCCTTCTTCTCTTTTTACGATAGCGCTATCAATCAGGAGATGGTTTCTCATGATGAGAAATTGGAACAATGAGACTTTTTTAAATTAGGATGTGTAAATTAAAATAAATATGAATTCTTATATTTTTTCAATTAGCCTGACATAATTATTTACTATAAATAGTAAAATCAAGGATACTCCTTTCACCTCCAATTTCTGGTTTTAATATAATTCAAACAATTTATTATGTTAAAATACGTAATTATATGTACTCATCTGTATGATCTGATCTAAGAAAAAACACAGAGATGTATTAAGTTAACTTATTTACAACTGCGAAGGTGATTCTAAACAAACTTTTAAATACATTTTTAGAATTCTCCAAATAACTGTATAAATTTAAGGTAAGCTCTTAAAAAGGCTCAGAAAAGTATAACTTCAGCAAAGAGTAATCCCCAAATGTTTCGACTATTCAATTAAGGATTATTATTGAATTAAATCAAGTTAAATTTCTTTAATAATCCAGTTAAAATAGAACTTCAATACAAATTAAAATGTTTTTTCAACAAAATTAAAACATATTTACAACACAGATACATGTCATTAAGAAAACGAAAAAAGTTTATAACTTCCAGAGAGGTTAAAAGCAAAATTATCTCTGTACTAAATACTATTAATAATAATGAATTATGAATCTAAGTATCAACCAATGCCAGATTATATTAGATTATGCGAGTTCGTACGTTACAAAGAATACATTCCAATTAAAAAAATAAATACAATAATAATTGTACCAGTTGTACGTGAAGTTATGTTAATAACATACATTCAACAAGGACTAATTATTATTCATATCAATTAATTTTAAGACGAAATTCTGACTTAAAGTGCATATGACAATTAGAAACCAGTTAAGTCTTAGTTGGTTGATTTCTCAAAGATCTAATTCAATCATTTAAACTCGGACCCATTGTTTTAAACTGAATTAAAAATGTATGTTAAGAAAATGTTTAAAAAGATAGCTTTACTGCATAAAGATGTACTGTACGTCAGTAATTACCCCCAGTAGCACAAGATATTGTTCCAATATTGGTTCTATATGGGTAACATATTGTATTCTGGCCCAATATTTGGAAGATTCAACCAAGATTGGTGTTATATCGGTTAAAGACTGGCACCCAATATATGCAGCCAATATTACTACTACAAAGGTCCAATATATACACCATATATTTAAAAAAATATATGTATCCACTATATTAATCCTATATTGAGTTAAGATTGCTGACCAATATATTTAGCCAATATTTCTCCTACAAAGGTCCCATATACAATTTATTTATATAGTATTATTCTATACCGGTCTAATAAATACTCACTGTTAGCCTATGAGATCAAACAACTGTGGCAAGCTAAGCAGGTTAAAATACTGCCAATAATCATTAGTGCTAATGGTATTATTCATAAAAAACTCGTGAAGAATCTACTGATTATGGGGATATCAGAAAACGCCAGCACATGGATGCAAAAAACAGTAATTCTGGGTACAACTGCAATTGTAAGGAAAGCCCTTTACAGCTGATAACATTACCTTGATCAACAGATCCGGTCTTGTTATTATACACCTACCACAAATAGTGTGATTTAAAAAAATTAATAGTAATAATAATAATAATATTGATAATATTAATCGACCAAAAGGTAGGATTTTGAGTATTAACTATGTCATGGCTGCTTTTACCCTTTTTGTGTTTTAATAATAATTGTACACTTTTCAAGCAAGATTAACTTTTTTCTAAATTATAAATACCTTGTATACGCTAATGCTAGAATTGGGGGTTTATCTGTTCCATTGTTTCGTATGCAAAAATACACCAACCACTTATTCATGATTATGTTGTTGTTGTAAATGGTGAAATATTAAATCGTTCAACTCGAGTGAAGGACTTAGGAATTGTTTTTGATAACAAAAAAAAATTTTTCTTTTCTTTTATTGAACACGTCAATCAAGTGGTATTAAAAGCCAATAGAGCACTTGGGTTTATTTATCGAAACTGTAGGGATTTTTCAGATAAGCATTGCCTCCGAATCTTATATTTCGCATTTGTGAGATCAACTCTGGAGTATGGTTCAATTATTTGGTATCCCGTTTCTAATATACATATTAAATATCTAGAATCTGTTCAGCGGCGATTTTTAAAATTCATCGATTATTTATCTACTGGAACTTATCCTAATCACTTCTTTTTGATTACTCTTCTTCTTCACTTATTACATTTAACATGATATCTTTGAAAACACGAAGAATCATAATAAGTATTAAGTTTCTTTTTAATTTACTTCATCACAACCTGGATTGTCCTAGTGAATTTTAAGTTTTTTCTATCTCATTTACGAACTCTGAAATTTGCAAGGATCTTCTTTAGTTAAAATCTCGCATTCAGTTTTGGTCTTTAGAAAAGGGTGTTTTTTACCTGGAATAGATAATCATCTGTTTTAGGTAGAATAACGAGGTATAATAATAAAACCGTAAAATACATATAAGGCGTTATATTTCTTTCAAAAGATAACATTTATAGTGTATTACAGTAAAATCTACATGTAAAAAATAATAATAATAGCTTTTTAAAATATATATATATACCTGACTTAAATGATACAAAATTCAATTCATTCTCTGTTTTATAAATTCGTTAGGGACTGTGGAACAGGTAAAAACGCACTGATTTCGATCTCCCTTACTGATGCATATTTCTAGCGATGATGTCGGCGGTCAGCTTTGCAAATTGCAGCAGCATTTTGACGTCATTTGATGTTGATTTTAATATAAATTAAATGTAATATTTTTATCTTTATAAAAAGATAATATTTTTTACAGAAAAGAACCATTCAAAATTAAGAAAAAGGGAAAAGCAATTATACCTGGATTGGGTTCGGGGCTGTTAGAGAGATCCCTCAGCTGATAAAACCGCAATATAATAATTTACTCCAACATTAAAAACTTTAAGTTTTTTCTATCTCATTTACGAACTCTGAACTATGGAATTTTATTGATAAAAGTAATTGCCTAATGTTCCACCAATAATAATTTAAGATAATTGATATAATTTTTATTAATAACGAATTAAAAATTCATGAAAACAGTCGAACATAATTCATCATCCATATACCTATAACGATCAGCAGCAGGTAGAAGGATCCGCATGTTTCCCAACCACACTCTAATAAACTATTAATTGACCTTTAAACCAATATTGAGGAATCAGAAACAAAAGATATCTGGGTGTCATCATGGACAGACATTTACGTTGAGATAAACACATTATTAACACGGTTCATAATCTCAGAAGTATTTTATAAAAAAAAGAAGTTTTATTTTAAATAGTAGTAAAAGAAGGGGTACGCTAAATTATTGTTTTAACAGAATACGGAAAATTTAATATAAACATTGTATCCCTTTTGAATCAGTCCGAATCAGTCTATTGGAATGTTTTAAAATATTATATCAATATTATTTGCAAGGGTATAATTTTCTTTAGTTAAAATCGCGCATTCAGTTTTGGCCTTTAGAAAAGGGTGTTTTTTACCTGGAATAGATAATCATCTGTTTTAGGTAGAATAACGAACGCAGTTAATTCGCAGTCAGTTTGCATTTCGACTATATAAACTCAAAATATAATATATGAGAATAAATAAGATAACGTTTATAGTGTATTACAGTAAAATCTACATGTAAAAAATAATAATAATAGCTTTTTTAAAATATATATATACCTGACTTAAATGATACAAAATTCAATTCATTCTCTGTTTTACCTTACTGATGCATATTTCTAGCGATGTTGTCAGCGGGCAGTTTTGCAAATTGCAGCAGCATTTTGACGTCATTTGTTGTTGATTTTAATATAAATTAAATGTAATATTTTTATCTTTATAAAAAGATATTTTTTACAGAAAAGAACCATTCAAAATTAAGAAAAAGGGAAAAGCAATTATACTTGGATTGGTTTCGGGGCTGTTAGAGAGATCCCTCAGCTGATAAAACCGCATATTTCTAGCGATGATGGCAACGGGACAAGTAGAATCTTGTTTTTCACCCCCTTGAAATGTCTAAAGGAATCCGTATAGCCTAAGGCATTATATTTTAAGCGACCAATGAAATGTTTCCCTTTTGTCTCGTAGAGAGAGCTAAATATTTGAAATAATATTTTTCACGTCAGTCCTTTCGATACGCTGTATGCGTGTGGTATATAACAGTGGCTTGAAAGATTAATAATAACTGGTTTTAAATTTAAAAAAGTGTCTGTTTACACTGAATATTCAATATTCTTCTTCTTGGTGAGAGGTGATTAAAAGTGTAAATATTTATTGTTTTTTTTCCGTTTTTAATTTAAAAGTGATACGCCAAGGGTAAGTCTATACATTTTTCTGCATTAGAATTAGGTTTTTCTCTTTTTATGTAGTTAATTCAGCCGTTGATACATATTAGTTTTAGAAACCATTCCGATCCCTGAACGTGATTCAAGAGTCTGTGTGTATTTATTAACTTAATTTTCTTAACATGGAGATCCGAAGAAAGCCCTTCACGAAGGGTAGCTACTGACATAGATATGATGGTTAGACGAGCCTGCAAACCTCGCTGTTGTATCAAGGACTGTCGGTTCCTTTAAATTTCATGATCTATTTGGGTAGAAAGCTTCATTAGAATACAGCGGTCTTGATCACGTGGTTAGTCATCCGTGAAATATAAAATTCTAGGGCTGGTGATGTCTCATTTACTAGCAAAGATTAAGGGAGAAGGGCGACTGTATAAAATGCTAGATCGTTATCCGCGAGAGAGAGGGTACACGAAAAGTAGAAACATAATCTAATTCCTACCCGACATTATTATTTCTTCTTCTAGGAAAGGTAGAAAGAGTACAGTGTGTGTGTGTGCGTGAGAGAGAGAAAGGTAGCAGAACTTTTAGGTAATAGTAGCGAGAAAGAGGGAGAGATAACAAAAGTACGCAATACATTAAACGCTAGGGGTAGGGATAAAATATGACCGAACCAACCAGAACGTATTCCAAGATGATCGCCTATGGTAGGGAAAAGATGGTCGAACCATTCAGAACGTGTTTCAAGACGACAGACCGACCATCTGGGTATGGATAAAAGCTATCGATCAATCAGATCACGAATGGGCGTGTCTATGAGGCATTCATACTAACGCTACATCTATTAGCAAATATCCGGAAATTGTTAGGCGATAATACAAATTTCTTCGTTGAGAGAAAGAGAGGTAGCAAGGTACGCAGGACAGCGAGAAGGAGAGAGAGAGAGAGAGAGAGAGAGAGAGAGAGCGAGAGCGAGAGCTAGAGGGAGAGGGAGAGAGAGAGGGAGAGGGAGAGGAGAGAGAGAGAGAGAGAGAGAGAGAGAGAGAGAGAGAGAGAGAGAGAGAGAGAGAGAGAGAGAGAGAGAGAGAGAGAGAGAGAGAGAGAGTTTCCGTCTAGTGAAAGGGATAGAAGATGGTCGATCCATTCCCCCAGAGCTAAAAATTCAAGAAGAGTGGGAAATCTAAAATGTCGACTCAAAATGACACAAATTTTAAAATGAAATACCACTGTATGTAATATTATATTAGGGTTGTAATGGGATACCAAGAAATACGCACTGGAAATGTTTCATTGATCGCGGTTGTGAGAGAAGAGAAAAATGTAGCTAATTAATATATCAACTATATGATCAATCAATCTCTCGACGTAAATATTATATTAGAAATTTATATAATGGTAGAGATAGATAGAAAACTGCCGATTCGTTTATATCGAGCAAGTCCGCGATTTGCGTTTAAAGCTGAATTTCAAATTTTTAATGCTGGATCAGTTATCTTAAATAATTATTACTATATGTAATTATCTTATTAATGACGATAATTATTTGAGAAATCGGTGAAATTTATTAATATAAAAATGATAAACCTCGATCACGCCCTCTATCAACCAGTACATACGTAATCGATAATACAGATTTCTTCATGAGGCCGCCCCCTAGTAGTAATAGTACATAGTTTATCGGTATTCCTTCATAGCGCCATCTCTTAGAAGCATGCAAGTTGTCGGTAATACAGTTTCCCGTCATGGATTCATAGGGTGTGGTAAAATGGCACCCAAAGTTCCAAAATGGCCGTCATCCAATCAGAGAATAGTAGGCGTTTTCAAAATGGCTCCCTTCAGCCAATCAGAGAATAGTAGGCGTGTCATCTAAGATGGCGTCAAACAATCAGAAGCAAGGGGAGGAGCTAGAGGAGAGGGGATAGCCAATCAGAGAGCAGTAGGCGTGGCCAAAAGTAGGAAGCGAAGGGCAGGTCTCAGGTGTCGCAATACCTACTGTCAAGATTTGTAAAAACACTAGAATTTGCCTTCGGGGCCTGCTACTTTTTTACTGTGCAATGTCTTTGAACGTTTCTTGATATCCTCTAAAAGATCCAAAAACTAGCTTTAATACCTACCTAGATGAGCCAAATAACTCAAGAAATAAGGGAGTTATGACCATTTTAGTTAGATAATGTAGAGCAGCGTTTCTCAACCTGTGGTACGCGTACCCCCAGGAGTACGTGAAATAGTCTCAGGGGGTACGCGGAGAAAAAGATGTAATGGTGGACATTTATAGATAGATTGAACATGAGAGAAATATAAAAAGTTGTTGTAACAACTGGCATTTCCAATCCAAATTATATTTCATTATAAAAAAACAAAATAAATTTAATCCGAAATAATTTTAATTTAGAAAGAAAAGAATGTTTTAAATTCAATTTAGGTATATATTTAACTGCAGAACCAGTACATGTCGAGAGGGATAGGACCACCGCCGCACACTTGACAATAATAGGTATATTTCAATAATCTTTTCACAAAGCGGGCAGGCATTTCGGCATGGTTTTCTGTAATAGAATTTTATTTCTGCGAAGAATCTGGGATAATCCCAGTGTTAGTCGTCGGGTTGGTTGTAATTTGTCCGTTATTTCTTTTTCTCAGTGTTGCCAACCGAATTATAAATATAGTATTAGTACAAAACATCACCTTACCAAAAGGTAAGACCCGCGTTAACGAGGTTCATATAACTGGTAAAAATAAAAATGTTGTTACTGTACCTGTATGCAGATGTTAGTAATTATACATAATGGAGGTGGGATTGGGGTACGTGGAGCAGTGATGATAGATCAAGGGGTACGCAAGTAAAAAAAGGTTGAGAAACGCTGATATAGAGTGGTCGGGTAGCAGAACTTGCATCAAAATCGAAATTTTTCAAAGTTTCTAGTTCGGCCATTTTTCATGCAAAAAATCTAAAAAAATTGATTTAATGTTATTTCATATGTATCTATATAAGGAAAAAAAATAACAAAGTCTGAGATATCGAAGTACGGTTATGTTTTCAAATTATGTGATTAGGCATGGAATTAGCCAACGATGGTTTTAGCCCGTAACAGACTAGGAAACAAATTATATGAAAATTGTGATAACTATTCAATCAAAATAAACGAAATATCATAGGATACAGTTATTGCTACAGTTACATACTCAGAATACTAATAAAGATTGTGACTGTGTAACTGACCATACGAAGTTGCAGATGATTTATCGATGAATAAATGCAGCAAAGATTAATAGTAAATACAAATACATACATCGCTATTAAATGCAACTCCCTATATTGCATTTTAAAATAATCATATCAAACCATTGGATTGACTCTGTGGATTTATTATATGTTTATGCAACCAACAATACATAAATGCTCAAAATGAATTATTAAGTCGTTTAACCGTTTCATTTTATTTGGGGATAATTTAACACTAATTGAATTTAGTAAAGAAAATGCAAACGTAAATGAAAATAACATTTACTGTAAAATAAAATATATCAAGGTGTATTTTTTATAACACACCACGTCTGCACAGTACTTGCAATAACCAACCAATTTAACCGAATGATTTTAATTGGTTATTTTCAAATGCAATATAGAATAATAGAGTATATTGCATTATAATTTAATAGTTATGTATTTTACTAATTAAGGGGATATTATTGAAAGTCTTGTTTAATATTTGTTAAATATTTTACTTAATTGTTAAAAGCATCGTTTTTTGTAATTCTAGTTATTATGTAGTTAAATGGATACAAAAACAAATATGAGAATAAGAATTTGATTTAATACAAATTAAGTTATCACTAGGTATAGGATTTGTATGCACTTAAAAATGCTGAAATATGCGTTTATTAGAAATTTTTAATAAATATATACACTTTTATTATTAAAAAAACACCTGTTTAGCGTTATTTACATTTTATTTACAGAAATTATTTTAATTAGACATCCTATGCAATAATCTAATTAATTATATTTTCTAAACATAGATCGTTACAGTTCACAATGACGTACATTTTAAAATTTTCAAAAGTAAACATACGCCTATTATTCCTAAATATTGTTTTATATTTTGAGAAACTCCGTTCCACATCGCAAGACGTAATTGGGGCATACTTAAAATTGTTTAATTCTACAAGCGAATAATGTTTTAGCTCGTCTAAAATGTCTTGGCCAGATCGTTATGCTTTTAATTAAGTGAAAACCAGGATTTTTGTCTATAACGGATTTAAATTTTTGTTTTATAGTCAAACCCTTTGGCCCTTTTACTTTATTCAAAGAAACACCTAACAATTTTACATGCTCAAGAGATTCATCTAATGAATTTCCCTGACTTTCTAATTTCTGAATTACTTTAGCTAAACGCACAAAATTTGTCAAAACAAACAATAATTCTGCCCTCACCTCCTTAGTATTGAAAGCATCCTCTGCGCTTTGTATGCATAGTGCATCGTGTTTATTAAGTTTATTTACAAATGCTTTAATAACATCAAAATAAGTTGCATAATATTCTGCTGCAGAAAGCCAAGTACCCCACTTTGTTATTACAGGCTCAGGTGGGAGAGGCACTTCTTGAGTAGTTTCCCTAAATATTTATATGCGATATGGACCTTTACAAACAATTTTTTTACATCTGAAATTATAGAGTTTACGTTAGGATATATTTCCCGCACTTTTTCCGCAACTCTATGCATTGCATGGGCAAGACGAGTCAAGTGGATCATTTTTTCGTACAGAACTTGTAAGCCTGCTCCAGCCTTGATCATGTACGGTGCCGCGTCGGTGACGAACAGGAGTATTTTGTTGTACTGTATGCCGTCCGGCCACAAAATAGCCATCGAATCATTAAACAATTTTGCCACAGAACAATGATTGGTGCTCTTGAAAACGTCCATTACTAATAGATAGGATTTGGGATTGTTCTCCGAATTTAAAACGCCAATTATAACGTTAGCCACGTATCTGAAAACAAAAATTTGAATTTTATTTTATCGAACTACATAATTAGTCGGTTACAAACAATTAGCGCAAAACAGTTATTTAAAAAAAATTATATTTTAATCAAGCAAAAATATTGTTGTGATTAAATATGTAACTAACAAAATAGAAAATAAAACATCCGTAAATTGCTCTGCTGTCTTTAATTACTTAAATTTTACTAACAAAACGAAGGAAATGAAGTTTCTACGCACCTTCCAGTAGTCAGTAGATTCGTCAATGGAAACCCATATGTAGTTATTCGCTACATGTTTTCTAATTGATTGTATGGTCTCTTTATATAAACGAAGTAAATAATTTTTCCTGAGTGTAGACTCGTCGGGTATTGGCATTTTTGAAATTTCTTCCAGAAAATTACGAAATGCTGAGTGATTAATTTTACTTAACGGGATATCTGCAGCCACTAATGCACTACATAGTTTTTTATTAAATTCGATCGATTTGCTGGACTCACCGCGCGAATTATTAAGGTACTCCGGTAACAATATTTGTTTTCTTGCTTTCAGGGCAACACACTTTTGATGTCGAACCGTGTTCAGATGTTGTGTAACTTGAAAGCGTTTCGTTGCAGTCACTTTATCGTCGCACACTGTACAATACAACACCTTATCGTCAGTTGTAAGAACACTGAATTCCTTAACATAACTTCGAAGTGTAACAGACACAGACCGTTTTTCTTTACCCATCATGCACTCTAAAATTTCAAACTGAAATGCAGTTTGCAATTTCTGAACTGTCTTAATTGAAAGATTACAAGATTAGTAAACAAAAGTACAGGCAAATTTTTCTATGAACAGGAAGTTGTCAAAGGGTCTTTGGAATTTCCTAATACCTATTTATCACAATACCGCAGGATGTAAGTATTTAAATTGTAGTTGAAACTTTTTGTTTCTTAGAAAATATTAACAAGTACACAGCTGGTTAAGGCAGTAAAATATTTTAAAGCCTAGTATTTAACAATAAGCTTAAATTATGGGTTTCCCCTAGACTCAACTAAGCCGCCCTTGGTTGGTTGTCTAAAATGCTATAATTATTTAAAAAATATTAGAAATTTCATAATTAAAGCATGTAAAACGCTCAAAAAGTGGTAAAATATGCACACTCGTTCAAAAATGCTAAAATATGCATGCATTTATAAAAAACACCTAAATATGCATTTATATGCACTTTCAAATTGCCATATGTGATTCATATGTGGCTTAAACATGTAGAAATATAATTGTGCATATGTTTGCTATAAGCAGAAAAACATGCAAATTCATAGAAATCCAATACCTAGTTATCACTATCAGGTTCTTCGTTATTTATAATAATTTACTTAATTAAAAAAAATCTCATTAATTAATATTAATAATATATTCAAAGCTAGAATTTATATACTTACACAATAATAAAACAAGTTTTATGTTTTTCATCTGCTTCCGATTAATAAGCAAGTTTATTTATTTATTAATGATTTTTTTATCATATTATACATATAATTTTCCTGGAAAGTACATGCTCCTTATTTTTACAGTTAATAAGCGCTGCTAAACGTTAATTGCCTGCAATATGACAAGTGCATTTACCATAATTATTTAAAGACTGTTTTCAATCTATTAAATATTAATGAAAATTCAGGTCAAGCATAAATTCTAAGGATAGTACTCGTTTTTTTAATTAAATGCCGCTACGAAATTAAATAAATTGCATGGTTGAGGTCGAAGTAAATATATGTGTACTGCAATTTATTTGCACATTGAAAACATCATTAATGTGAATTATTATTGTTGATAAGGTGTAATTTTAGAAAATCCCAAAAAATTCAACTTGAATATAAATTACCGTTGATCATAACATTAGATTTGTTAACCATTGAAAACCTATTATGTCCACATTTTTTGTGTTTATTATTTAGAGACATAAAAATTATATATTATGTAATTAGGAGATAAAGCGATATTTTAAATCCGAGAAGATGTATTATAACGCCGAGGCACCAGCCGAGGCGTTATAACATCTTCGAGGATTTAAAGAAGCTTGATCTCCGTATTGCATAAAAGGCGGATTTATAGTGCCGTAAACATATACATATCACATAACTTAGCAAATTAAAATGTACTGAATTAAATGTTATAATTTATAGTTCCGTTAACATAGCTTATATCCATATCCGTTTACGTATGAATTGGTCAATTTCATTTTTTATGTTACGGTGTATAAAAGTTACGAAATATTAATAATCAAGTCGTCACATTTTCATAGTAACTCAATTGACAATTAAAACACTTTTCCTTCGAAAAATTGTAAAAGTTTGGTTATGGTTTGGTTGCGATTTTTGCGACGATGAAGGAAGTATTATCAGTACAGTGTTTTGAGAAGTACAAATTATTGTATGATAAAATGAATAAAAATTTTAAAGACAAAAAAATTAATTATTTGGAGACATATCACTGACCAAGTAAAAATGAGTGATAAAGATTTGAATGCTTTTGAATAATTATTAGATATCTTCCGTTTGATCTTAATGTTTCTTAGTTGATGGCTGCAAGAGCATATGGAAGTATGTAAGAGAAAGATACACACGAGAATTAAAAGACTCTCAGAAATTTGCCAAGTGGTTCCTCACCAAAAGAGTTTTTTTTTTTATTTATTTAAAGTTAACCGTTACGCGGAAAATTCTTAAACTAAGGTCTTTACTCACTAGTTCGCCTTGTGTTCTAGTAACTTAACTACACTAAACTTAACATGTAGCACAACCCGACAATGCTCTGCTTTGCCTATCACTCTTTCCACCAAAAGAGGTAAACTGGTATTTGTTTAAGCATTTATCATTCTTAGAAACGCTTGTAGAAACAAGGAAGTAAGAATCTATATTCAATTTAAGATACCCATTAACTAAATAAAAATAATTTTCAGGGCATACTCTAATCTAAATGAAATTAAAAAGTCCAAGCACTCTCTAACAACGGAAATAAGTTTCAATATAAGGACAGTAATTCTGAAGACACTCAGTTCTTAGATCAGACAATGGATCAAGAAAATGAGTGTCAAATTGATAAGAATGCCAGCATCTGTTTTCTTCAAAAGAATGAAGAAGTTGCAACTAATATTGACAAAGAAGAAACTAATGTAGAAATAGTAGAAGAAGCCATTTCAAAGAAAACAAGGAATTCGAGAAAAGAGACAAAAATCCGCTACAAATCATTGGAAATTATTTTGGTAACAGACAACCAGCGACCATTATTTTGGAAATTATATAAGACATTATTTAGCAGAAATGGCCGACAAGAGGAGAAAAAATAAATTAAAAATTCAGTTATTACAAGTACTGCATGGCGATAATGTGTAATATCAAATGGATGGATATGGATATTTACATTATAACTATTACTGAATTTTATTTAAACAATTACATAATACTTAATTGGTTAGCTAATTCTATTTTTTTGCATAGAAAAACCCTGAGATAGAAAGCTGAAATGGAAGATATTTTAGGATAAACTAATTATTGATTTATTCTAATATTATTGTCAAGCAATTGCTAATCCTTCTTCAATATGTATACTATCTGGAAGATGCCTTTCATGAACCAGAATATGTGATTTTAAAAGATTAACAAATTTATTGAACAGCGGCATTGACATTCGAGTATATTCGAAAAATTGGTTAATATCGTACCTCATTGGCAAAAAGGTCGATGTGTAAAATGTCTTATCTACCCTTAGCTGATTAATCCATCTTTTTTTATAAGGCGTTTTTCCGCACTTCTTACTTTCTTTTATTATTAAACAATACAAGACGACACGCACACCAATTTCTAACAATTCGTTTTTGCCAAGCATTTTTAACAATTGCTTTGATTATTTCATTCTACTTCGTTTTTGACCAATCGCAAGGCTTTATTTTTTGGATTACAGCGATAATTAGATAATTTTTTATTGTCCTTTTCGACTGTTTTTATCTTCGTGACAACGCTGAAAACTAGTGTCACATGTGTCCCATTTTTTACTTTCATGTCAAATACTAATCTTTATGTTAATAAGTAGATGCTTAAATAAACAACTGTATCATGAAATAATCTTACCGAATTACATGCTCGTGCTTCTGAAATTATCTGTTGTAATACTCAAGTTGATTAAAACGCAACACTCGTGTCATTATTAAAATCATTATTAAAAGACTCGATTATACTCGTGCTGATATTCAATTACCACCTAGGTGGAAACTGGAATGTGCGTAATGGGAAGCCTATAGAGAACAGGTTGACAATATAATATCGGAAACGCGGTAGAACTGCCGATAACTACCATTACTGAAATAATAACAGCAGCTGCAACCATACACGTTCCCAAAACAAATCGTACTACTGTCAAGAAAGTAGTCCCATGATAGAACGACTCTCGCTATACTCTCTATATACGCTCGTTTATAAATCAAAAGAAAGTGCTCTTCGTCTTTATAAGCGAAGCCCAACAATAGAAAATCTAATTGCATTTAAAAAAGATCGCGCAATATGCCGTAACAATATTACAGAAGCCAAAACACGTTCATGGAAACAATATGTATCAGGAATGTCTTCTTCCACAGACGTACGAGAGGTCTGGAAGCGAATTCGTGCTATTAAAGGAACTACTACCAAGTCGGAAATCACCTTTAAAGAAAACGATCTTTTGGTTAGAGATAAAGCTGAAGTAGCCAAACGACTGGCGGAACATTTTTCCAGCATCTGCAATGACGATAATGAAGATGAAGTAATTGTTGAAATTATTAACGCCCCAGATGACAACGAGGAATCTTATAACAGACCTTTTACTATTGGAAACTGCTAAATATCTTTAAAAATATCAGTTGTTCTTGCTGGTTTTAAGAAAAAGAAAAGTATTACTATATTAAAATATTGGAAATATATATTTGTTTTAAGAAATTAATCAGGAATAATTATTAAGAGTGAAATAGTTTATTCAAAAATTAACCGTTACATGCTCTTAAGTAAAGAAAAACAACATTTACTTCGGGAATTTATTAAATAATAGTTAAAAGATTAGGAAAGTTAAATTACTTTTAAATGTCCCGCAATATTACCACCCAACGCTTCCTGGTGCACAAAGCCTTCAACTAAAAATGACTGATTTTCGTGCTGCCATATTTAAATTTCCGCGCCGTGTACATCTATTTTATTTCAATCAATACTAAATAAGTAAGCAAAAACATTTATCCATTGTCATAGATTTTGCTATTAAACAGTGTTATAATGACTGTATTATTAGTACAGGATCCGTTATTGATGTCGTTGAGCACCGATCGAGTAACCGAATAAAATGTATTTTTTATGAAATAAAACATGTTAACAAAAGTAACTTAGATGGGTTGCCTAAATAAATTTGTTCAAGAATATTTTTAATTAAAATTCAATATTTAATTTTTTTAAATACTTTCACCGATCTCGTAACCAAAAAAAATTAACACTAATTGAAAGTGCAAACCCTATAGAAGACGCAAACATAGGGTTGCTTACCTTTTTCTGTTCAAGGCTATAAAGTTGCCAAGTTTAAATAAGTGAATTGAAAGTGATACCTTCACCGATCGAGTAACCAAATAAATTATATGTCAAAATAAAGCTTATTTCTTTTGCAACACGATAGTATAAGGTTGCTTGCAAAAAACCGTTCAAGAGTCAGGGTTGCAAGAGTTTAAAATTTTTAAATCGAAGCGTGCGAGAGAGATATAGTCCCATTATATTCAGTGCGATAGAGGGGGATGCAGAATGACAGCTGCTCACACCACGTCCGTCGTTTGAAATAGTGCGAGAGAGAGGGTCTATGCGTACTGTCCAATGCGATAGAAAAGGACGGGGCATAGCAACTGGGCCCGCCTCTTGTGACGTATGACAGAGAGTGCGCTTGAGCGGTTAGTAAACGGCAAGCGTTGTGTTGGAGCAACTGACAATATACTCCAAAATATTTCTGAGACTTTTTTTTTTGAAGAAAATCGACTTGTCTCCCGAAGTAATAATTCAGTATTGTTGAAAAACATTTTGTTAATCATATCTTTTTTCTAAACATTTGTTAATAATATGACTATTCTTATATCTTTATAATTACATTTTTATTTACATATTTTTAAATAATATTTAAAACTTTTAAAAATAATAATTTCATTCAAAAATAAAATTATGTCATAGTGTTTTCTTTATTTTTATTGTAATAACTGCAGTATTGAACTAACCAAATATGAGTATTTTTATCATATTGAGCATATTGATTTTGCATGACAAATTAGAAAAATACAAATTTTTGTGACAGAGGTATTGGCGCTAAAAAAACGTTCCGTATATAATATCAAAATGTAAATATTTATTTTAAACATTTAAAGCATGTTAGTGATATATACTTACTTTAAATTTTTTATCTCTTTTAAGAAGGAACTAAATATAAATAAAATAAATGTGTCATCGTTGTTTAAAAAATTTGATGCATACATTTTTTTGCAAATGTCCGATATTTTTTTAAATTAATTATTATTAAATTGAAAAATTTGTAATGAAAGAAAAATTTTTTTAATAAATTAATATTAAAATTAAAAATTTAAATGAACAAAAAAATATTTCATAAGGGTATTGTGTTATGTTAAAGTTTATTTTTTTTATACAATATCGATACAAAAGAAATTGAGCTAATTCGGTTGAGAATAATATACATGAAATTAAACAAAAAATATATAAACTATTTGTATGTTTTATGAATTACAAAACAGTACGCATAGACCCTCTCTCTCGCACAATTTCAAACGACGGACGTAGTGTGAGCAGCTGTTATTCTGCGTCCCCCTATCGTGTTGCAAAATAAGTAAGCTTTATTTTGACATATAATTTATTTGGTTACTCGATCGGTGAAGGTGTCACTTTCAATTCACTTATTTAAACTTGGCAACTTTATAGCCTTGAACAGAAAAAGGTAAGCAACCCTATGTTTGCGTCTTCTATAGGGTTTGCACTTTCAATTAGTGTTAGTTTTTTTTGGTTACGAGATCGGTGAAAGTATTTAAAAAAATTAAATATTGAATTTTTAATTAAAAATATCGTTGAACAAATTTATTTAGGCAACCCATCTACGTTACTTTTGTTAACATATTTTATTTCATAAAAAATACATTTTATTCGGTTACTCGATCGGTGCTCAACGACATCAATAACGTATCTTAGACTATATGTTTAGTTTGGTTATTTTTTAGAAAACGTTAATTCTACAAAATTGGCGATGTTCGACTACGATTATAAAATTTATTTTAGATATCTATTCCTTACAAACTATGGTCCACACTACCTTAACAGTTTAGCAATCGACATGAAACGTTATCTTGCTAGAAAAACGATTATTAAAAGAAAACCGAATGAAAAACGTGAGCTATATTTTGACGGTAATATTTTGCGCCAATAACGCCCCGTTAAAGAAATTAATTCCTTTTTATCTAGCCCCTCTATTTCAAATAGTAGCGACATCGTGGAGCAAACCAGGCACAAACTTTAATAAAGAAAAAATCATCACATGCATATTGTTTCGTCATTTCAATAAAAATTTGTTTAAAAAATACAATTTCGTAGTTTTATATTACATTAATATGATCATTTTTACATAACATAAATGTCCGTTATCAAATTCAAGGTAAATTGTAAATATTTTTGTGCTTGATGATTATTAAACCTAAGATTTAGTGTAAAATGAAATGTCAAATCTGGTAACTTTCAATACCACCAACATACTTTTGCTCCAGCGACGAGATCAATCGTTGTCGCTACTAGTTCCTAAATGAAACTTCAACTGTGTTATTTTAGAATTAGGACACGGATGTCAAATTCTATCTCATTCTAGGCCAAAACTAGACTGTCTGAGACAGAGATACTTTTTTTCTCTCTTTTTACTTTAGTGACAACATTCAGCAGTTGTCAGTTATAAATTTTAGGTTATGCTGTCGTGTTTATTTTTATGCATGTAAAATTTTGTAATGTGCACATTATCATTTATTTATTGTTTGTAGAGAATTTGAAAACTACTATAGTACATATATCAATTTTACGACAGTTTTTAATAAAGTATTAATTGCATCAAATTTCAGATTTATATAATTGTCATACTGACAGTTTAATTTATTAAACCAATTTTCATGATAACCAACCTTCTAATAAATAGTTTCAAAACATGAAATGTCACTAGGAAAATTTGACATGTGTGACTTAAATCTAAATAACACACAGCTCAGTTCATATTTAGGAACCCTAGTCGCTACTATTTGAAAATAAAGGGGCTATACCCTTTTAAAGACCGTAGCGCCATCTTTAGGTGTTTATAGTTAATGAAGCTTCCTAGTATTAACACTGGCGGCGATAACGGGTCCTTAAAATTATAGCCCCTCTATTTCATATAGTAGCGACATCGTGGAGCAAACCTGATACAAACTTTAATAAACAAAATATTACTACATGCATGATGTCACGGAATTTTAATTAAAAGTTGTTAAAAAATTAGAATTACAGAAATATATGTCATATTAATATGGTCGTTTCTACCGAACGTGAATGTCCATTATCAAATTAATATCAAACTGTGAATATTTTTGTACATGATTATTATTAAACCTAAGATTTATTGTGACAGAATGTCAAATCTGGTAAGATTCAATGTCGCCAACGTGATTTTGCTCCAGCGGCGAGATCAATCGTTGTCGCTACTATTTGAAAATAAAGGGGCTATACTTAAAATTATACGTAAAATAATTTTCAAATATACACATCGGTTTATATCATTGCTAGTTAGTTTTAACGCATTTCAATAGATGGCGAAAAATGCCAACAACATATTATGGGAAGTGGCATATCTAAATTTAATTAACTTATTTAACCTATGATAGGTATAATTTACATTTACATCCTGGATTGAGAAAACTTTATTATAGAAATTCCTATGACATTTCCTTCATCATTTATACAACCTTTCAATCATTTATATCATAACCGTCGCTTACAGTGGGTAAAGTTATAGAAAAATGATAACCAGAGTGATATTGGTGTATCATTTTTTTAAGCAGCGTTTGTTCTGCTTGTAGTTCAAATAAACTTTATGTATGTATGTAAAATGCATTTTATAAGAGATGCTCTTGTATAAGTAATATTTACGTCACTATAACTATCTAAATATAACCTAGAATGTAACGAAACTTATTAAATAAATAAAGTTTAAAAGGTGTTTTCAACTAAGTTAATAAGATTAATAATAAGTATTTAAACAATGGGAGACAAAGACGATTCAGAGAAGTCTGTAGACTGTGTTACAGATCAAGAAAGAGATTTTGCCCAAAATGCTTTAACAGAGTTCCAAAAGTAGTCAGGTTTATGTTCCTTATTTAACAATTTTTGATTTGTTAATTTTTAGGGGCAATTATGGAGCAGCTTTACAAAATATTAGTAAATTAGATTGCCGAGCATTGGATATGAAAGTGATACATAATAAAGCTGTTGTTGAATATTGCAAGTCAGATTTGAAAAAGACCGATAATTTCTTGAAGATCTTGAAATCATTATACTTGCAGGTGCAGGCATTAAATATTAAAATTGAGTCATTTTCAGTTGTATTAGTAATAATTGTGTTTTTATTTTAGTTTGATCTGGATTTAAAGAAACTAGACGATGTGGATCAATGTATTCCATTTTACAATCAAGTTGTAATACTTTTTCACAAAAGAGAGTATGCTGAGGCCATACGAATTATGGAAAGTGTATATAAATTTGTAGAACCCATGGGTACGAGTATTATATTTTTAAAATAATTGTTGAAATATATTCTTTCATAATCATTACAGATGAATCTCTTGCGATGCAAGTCGGACTACTTTTAATTGAGCTTCATATTTGTACAAGACAATTAAATAAAGCGATTAGTTTTATAAGTTACTTTGAGAATCAATTGTTTAATATCAATCCACTGAACGTGAAACAGGGTGACAAACTTTTAAAGCAACCAGAAAAAGAACTAAAAGAAATAAAAAAGGTTAAATGCGCTTATTAAGATTTTCAACATTTATTTTACTGAATATGATTTTGTAGGTATCTCCCGTATCAAATGCAGCAACTGAAGAATTTAAGAAAAAATTAGTTGCTTATAAAGCCAGATGTTTTTTAATGACACACGCACTTGGATCAGCCAAAAAGGAAATAGAGGCGTTACTTGGACAAAATAAGATGGTAGGTTGATACTGCCCTGTTAAGGATAAAGGTCATTCGTATCTGCATTTTTCGTCTATTTTGGGATTTTTGCAAATATCACATTATGACATGCTTCTGCATTAGTCTGTTGAGCTAGAATGCCATATCTACTTCTTAAGGGATCAGAAACACTATAAGTTGATTTATCGTATTTGCAAAATGTGTAGCATTGTTAAGGAAAATGGAGTAAAAAAATGTTAAGGCCATGTGTCGTATCTACAGTACAGATGCTAATTTCTTTTTTAACATTGTGTACATAAGACAAATCTGCTTAAGAAAGGTGTTTTAAGGTGTCGTTTTGCTAAGTGAAATGAAATGCTTCTTATTTTGATTGTGTTTACCTACTGATTCTTAGCGATTTATTGCTTTATTTAGTAAGATAAACTGTTGCTAGTTAGCTATATTAATACAATTGATTGTAAGCAGCTGTTGTTATTTTAATACAGGATAAAACAATAAATGAAACTGATTAGTTAAAAGGTTTACAAATTATAATCTACCTGACAAATGTTTCGACAGCTAAGCTGTCATTATCAAGGGTAATATAAATAATATTAAATTCCTACCTTTAATGAATGAACAGATTGAGCTCAGTAGTTCTCCGATACTGTAAGTTTTAGGTTTTAATTTCTATTATTTCTTTATCTAGTTATCTATTTTTTGTATTTACCTTTGACCTGTTTGTTTATATTTATATTACCTTTGATAATGACAGCTTAAAAGGTGGCTCCCCCAATCACACCGGAGTCGTTGAGAGAGAGAAAAAAAATTCGATTCACTTTTTCTCCTGAAATAAAATTAATTAAAAATCACTTTACTAATTGAGCTACCGATTTAAGCACAAATCATCAAAGATTTTTTAATGCAAGAAAAAAAATGTGTCTCTCAAATGACTAGTGTCCAGAAGTCTAAATTTTATTCTGCTATCTGTCAAATTGCGGCGGTTTGCAATGGAGCCGAATTCAACGTGTACATAATTCCTTCACGTTCAATATCCAAGTCGGCTTCTGATGTTACAGGTTTGCGATTGATGAACGGGGAATTGTATTTACACAATAAACGCTTGCATGCTGTTTCAGCTCGTGAGGCGTTTACACAATTTATAATTTTTTTGAAATCTGTCAGTGACACTGGAGTTATTTTGGTAGCGCATAACGGGATGAAATTTGACGTTCCTAGAATTATAAGATTAGCTAGTAGTCTAGAGTTAAAAGGAGACCTGAAGTCGATAGTTAAAGGTTTTGCCGATTCCTTGCCTATATTAAAAAATCATTTTATTTTGTTCTTATTTATCAATTTCAAAATCAGATTTATATTTACATTTTTCAAATGTCCGAGTATTTTCGCGCGCTACAGGGCAGATCACGTAATTCGCGTTCTCTAAGAGCAGACAAGGGAAGTTGATTTTATTTCATTAATATCTTTTCAGATCTTCCGATAACCCCACTCCATCAAAACGGCATCTTATTTCTCAAGTTTCCTTTTACCTGTCATCAGTTTTTTGTGAGAGTGTATGATTTAGTTAATTAAATAACCCCCGACTTCCGGTGTTAAAAAAACAACCTCCCATAACCACAATGGTAAAAATTCAAATTTCAATTGCAAATTTCTCTTTCATTTCCCCGATAACCCCTTGTTTTCTCGACGGGAAACGATTCAGCGACCCTCAAATTATAAATTATAATAATTTCAGATCTTTGGCTAATATTGAAAAATTTGGGGGAGCCACCTTAAATTCGGAACAATTGTCAAATAGATTACAATAAATTTAAAAAACTAATCAGTTTCATTTATTTCATGATTATGCAGTTTCACCAAATAAGGCTAACAAGCCCCGATGCATATTAATTCATCTACCTTCATTTTTGTTAAAAGTCGTTCTACAATCTTTGCTCCGAAATTCTATACTGGTTAAGAAAGTGACTTCTTGTTGCCGGAAAGGACATACTGCATCTGCATCTACACCATGTGAATTTTAGAAAATTCTATCGGGGTTTCCTTACACCGCTTCTTGTAACAATAAGTGGTGCTGTACAAGACCAATAGTAGGGCCTCACATCCGACGAAATTATTTCAAATTTTCCATCTCATACACAGGCGCTATAGAAATTCAGTTTTCAGAAGAATAATAAACAAGTGCTCTATTGAACCAGTACCGCAAACTGCAAGATCGGCAACATACAATACTTTATAGTATACCGCTAAATTTTTTAGTTTTATTCACTTTATGCGTATATGACTATGAGTAGACTTGTTAAAATACTATACTAACATTAAATTCTTGGTCTGTCACCAAATTTTTACATTATTAAACTGTTCTGCAAGGTATTTCGGCACCCTTCACGTATGGCGCCCGATGCGATGCATCCTTTGCTTACCGTATGAAGCCGGCACTGCAACTGTGCTAGTATAGGTAATATTGGAATTCTTTAAAATGTATTAAGTTTTCTTAGTGTATTTTGTGTTTTTAAGTTGTCTTAATAAAGGACTTTTTCTGTTATTCAAGTTGCCTACTAATTAAAGTTCTTTTAAAAAGATCAGCGTATGTAAATGTAATTCAAACGTTGAATATTCACTATTTACTCTAATATAGTGAAATCTAATTTTCTATAGTCATTGTTAAGCAAATAAGGCACATGGATAGGCTGGTCTCGTCACCTTTCAGTATTCTCGGGTCATTAAAAATGTCTTGCTGGCCAATTCAAAATATAATCTTGGAGTTCTTAAAGTCATTTCCAAATTAATTCTTTTGTTATTACAGCTCTCGAGTTTACGAAAACTTCGCGTTCTCTGCGAGAGAGGTCGGGGTGTCGTTTCAAAAATCTGATACAACATTTAGTGCCGGACCTACCGTCTTTAAATGGCGTGTCTCTTTTATCGGATAGAACAATTCATTGGACCATGTTTAACAAGTCACATGTCTTTTGAGGAAATCCAGTTTGGGTTGGGCCAGTTGCTTTAGCCAGCTGACTATTATCAGTTTTTCATTGGTACTTAAAACAGAGGGTGGTCCCATTCTTCGAGGGCCATCTTCTACATGACTATGCAGACGGTCTTGAATTGTCGCTTTTGGACTCCAAAACTCCTGTGAGCTTCTCAAAGCCTCATTTTTGCCATCTCGAACGGCAGTTACGGTGGCTTTTAGTGATTCTTCCGAATATTGATGAATTGGGCGTTTTTAAGTTGATGCTCGCCATATTCTGAAGTGCAGATCACAATTGAAAATGGAGTTTCCTTCAAAATTTTATCTAGAAGCAAAGGGGGCCGACTACTAGTCCAATAGTCGGCCATTGCACATCTCGGGTGGCCAACTATAGGATAGAGCTAATGTAGGGTTACTTTCCAGCCACGAAATGCCATGAAAACATATCCTTTATTGCTCCTTAGAATATGGTTCAGAAATAAAGACACAACCGATTTTCCAGTAGACGGGCAGACAGCTGGCTTTTGGTTTTTGATCGAAATATGGGAACCAGTACTCGGCCCCCCGTGAATAAAATAACCTAACAGATACTTTTAACTGGTTTTATAAAAAGATTTGTAGTTTATCATATAAGAAGTCGAACCAAGACTAGTACAAATCGATAAACTAGCAACGAACTTCAAAACTCTACTACATTCAAATTTCTATTTTTACTTAACAAGTGGGCTCCGACATGAACACAGGTCACGAGAACAGTATACAGCGACACTCTGTTGCCACTACTAGATTAAAATCTTTGAGTGTAAGAAGAACAGGTGTGGCCAACCACTGGGTTGAGTGGAAAATAATGAATTTTTACACAGTTTCTTAGTATTTTATGTTATTTGGCGAAGTGGCCGACTTTAGGCAGTATTCCCCTAAATCACCCAATATCCCCCAGGCTTGCTTCATAGAACATTTTTGGTCACTTCTGAGTAGGTTAGTCTACAGTGATGGCTCGGAAGCTAAAACAAAAGATCAACTCCATAGACAAATTAAAGAAGTTGACATGAACGTCTTCTAGCAAACGATACATAGTATAAAACAAGTTTTAAAACACAAAAAGTAAATATCGTTTAAATTACCAACACTTGAATAAAACCTTTTGCCTCAGTATTCTTCCCCTTGTACTTTGGTGTTTTGCAAGTCTAGAGGCGGTTTCCAAGTCTCAATTTTTTAAGACAATTTTACTATTCTTAGGACTCAAGACTTCTTTTCTAAAGTATCGGGAATCTCGGATAGTAATTTTACATAGCTAACACAAAAATTTTCCTCCCAAAAGTTCCCGTTGGAAAATAACTTGTACCTAATGAAAAGCATGCAGTACATAAATAAATTTTTTTATTCTATTCTGTTTGATGTTGTATTGTTTGTCAGCAAGTTTTAAGTCGTTCATACATTCATATATGGCTTTTACAGGCCGTGACGGCCATTGCCTTGGTTATTTTCCTCCACTCTTCTCTGTTAGTTGCTTTTCCTCTCCATTCCTCTCAGATCCCGTTTCACTTCCTTCTTCCATTTGTTCCTTGGTCTTCCTCTAGTCCTTTTCCCATTTTGGCCATCCTACTGTTTTCCATCCATTGCACATGACCTAGCCATCTGACTCTTTGCTGCTTGATATGTTGCACTATTGTTGGTTCAGCGTACAAGTTTTCTAGTTCTTTGTTCTTCTGCGCCACTCACCACCCTCCTTATGTCCACCATAAATTTTCCTCAGCATTTCTCGTTCCCAGATCAGCAGCTTTGTCTCTTTTATTGTCCCTAGCTTCCACACTTCACACCCATATGTTACTATAGGCCTCAGCACTGTTTTGTAAACTTGTATTTTTGCTTTTCGTGACACAAATTTGGATTTCAAAATAGTTGCTAAGGCTCTTCGCTTTATCTCCTCTTAGCAATCTCGTTTTTATTTCTTCTTCTTCTCTTCCGTCTTCTGTTATTTGTACCCCTAAATATTTAAATACTTTTACTCTCTCCATTTCTGATGCTTCCTCACCCTGTCGTTCAATTCGTAGGTTTTGGTTCTCAGATGTGCTAAGCTGATTGTTCATGACCATATATTTCGACTTTTTGTAGTTGATATGGAGTCCTGCTTCTCTCGCTTTTTCTTCAATTTTCTTTATTGCATTTGATAGGTCTTCCTTGTTGCTCATTATTAGTGCTAGGTCGTCAGCATAGGTGATGCATTGGTATCTTTCGCTGATTATGCTTCCGGTTCTGTTTATTTTACTTCTTCTTAATACATCTTCGAGGACTATATTGAATAAGACAGTTGAAAGTGGGTCTCCTTGCCTTACCCTATTTCTAACATAGAAGGCTTCTGATGCTTTACCCTTCCATTTGACTTTGCTTGATGTATTTTGTAATGTCATCTGCACTAGGTTGATTAACTTTTTAGGTACATTCATATTCGCCATTGTCTTATATATATATTCTCTCTCTTTAGGGTGTCATATGCTTTTAAGAAGTCGATGAAAGCTACATGGAGCTCTTTATTGTATTCCCGACACATATCTTGCGTTTCTTTTAGGATGAAGAGTTGGTCAGTAACTGAACGGCCTGGTCTGAATCCTGCTTGATATTCTGCTAGTTCTTTCTCCGTGTAGGCTTCCAATTTATTTCTTAGCGTCGTTGCCAGTATTTTGTATGTTGTGTCTAGTAACGCTATTCCTCTGTAATTATTGTAGTTTGTTTTTTCTCCCTTTTTATAGATGGGTGTTATTATTGCTTCCCTCCATTCTTTTGGAATCTCCTCTTGCTGCCAGATTTTAGTTATTAAATCGTGAATCTTTGGTTCTAGTTCCTCCCCTCCATACTTAATCAGTTCGTTTTGTATCCCGTTCTCACCTGAAGCTTTGCCATTTTTTAGTTTTTTTAGGCTGCTTTTTATTTCATCTCTCGTTGGAGGTTCGATGTTTTCTATTTCCATTTCTTCATCTATTTCGTTCTCTTCATTTTCTCGGCTTATAAACTTCTTCATTCAGTAGACCTTTAAAATATCTTTTCCAGCCCTTAATTATATCTTCTTCATTACCTATTCTTTCCCCTTTCTCGTTTTTAAATGCTATTGGCGTTTGTTGGTAGCCTCTTCTTGACTGTTTTATCTCATGGTAAAAGTTCTTTATTTTTCTATTTTTATAGTATTCCTCTGCCTGATGTATCCGTCTTTCCCAGAATTTTCTCTTTGCTTCCCTGTAGGTTCTCTCGGTTATACTTTTCTGATTCCGATATTCTTCTTTATCTGCCTGTCTTTCTGTTTGTAGCATTTTCTTTCTTGACGCTAATTTCTTCACACGCTCCTTCTTGCAGCTGATATCAAACCAGTTGTTGCAAGTGAACCTTTTCTTATATCTTTTTTACTTACAACTTGGTCTGCTGCACTTTTTATATATTCTTTGATCACTTTCCAGTTCTCCTCAATGTCATCTTCATTTTTTCCACTTTCTTTTATTATTGCTTTTATTTTTGCTTCATATTTCTTTTGCCTTTCTTCCTGTGTCAAGCTTTCCACATCATATTCTGGTTTTACTATTTTGTTGAGTGTCTTTTCTTTTTTCTCATGTTTACCTTCTATTGCGACTGTTACTAGATAGTGATCAGAGTTTGCATCTGCTCATCTTCTTGTTTTTACAATTTTCACCATTTTTATATGCTTTCTGTGTATCAGCACGTGATCAACTTGATTAATAGTCTTACCATTCGGCGCTACCCAAGTGCCTTTATGGATTTCTTTTCTTTGGAAGTAGGTGCTTAGAACTCTGCAATCTTTGCCTGCTGCAAAGCCAATCAGTTTTGCCCCATTTTTGTTTGTTTCTTTGTGTTTACTATGTTAACCTATTGTGGGTCTGAAATTTTCTTCCGTTCCAATTTTGGCATTGGAATCTCCTAATATCATTGTTATTATGTTTGTTTGGCTGGGGTTTATTTGATCATACAGGTTTTCTAGGCTTTCAGTTCCAAATATCCGTCTTTCGTTTCCACTGTTGAAGAATATATACTTTTCTAGAGATGTTTCAAGATTTCCTTTTTCCTTTGTTTCTTGCCAGGACTTCCAGGCTGTAGCATTTTGCTTCTAGCTCCAGTTCTTGTATTGCCCCTTCATAATTTGACCTCTGGAGCTTCCATGTATCCATTACCCATCTTTCTTGTTTCTTCTCTGATTCTAGTTCCTTTTTTTGTTTTTATTCTAATCCTTAATTCCATGGTTCTTTTTACGCAACTTTCATTTTCCTTTTCACTGCACTTTTTCGCTTTTATTCCCGATTGGTCTTTCCCCCTGCACTAATTTCGTTAGATTTTTTAATTTACTACGCAGAGCTTTTCTTTCCCGGTCTATTTTTTCTTCACGATTTCTTAATTCCGTTCGTAATCTACTTAATTGCGCTAAACTGTTTTGGAAGTCCCGCTGATTGCTTTGAAGTTTCTCTTGTTGTGCCGTTTGGATCTGCTGTATTTCCGTTATTCCTTCCGGGATTATTCTGTTTAAATCGCCGTTTTCCATTTCCCGCTGTTTATTATTTCCCGTGTGTGGCCTGCTTTAGTTTGTTTAATTCCCCGTGTGTGGGTTGCTTTAGTTTGTTTATACAGCCTTTTAAAGTGGACCAATCGCAGCCGTTTCGGCGTGACGACAGCAAACGGGGCTATGACGTATCTCTGCGTCAGAGTATGCGATTTTGACACTAATAGGTGGAAGTTTTCTACAGATTTTTTAGCTTTCTTTCCTTGTATCCTGTCTTCTCGTTATTAGTTTTGCTTTCTTAATGTCTCACTTATTTCACTTATCACTTTTCTACACTTTTTCACTATTAATTTTCACTATACTATTCACAGCGACGTAGCTTTTCACTAGGTTCGAGGCCGCGGTTGACAGTTACTCGACCCTCCCAGCTCCGGCGCCCAGTCGTTCATAGCTTTTACAAAACATTTTTTCCTGAATTAGGGGATGATCAGCCAAGCAAATATTAATTCAAAAATTCATTTAAACTTTCAAAATAAACAAAGTTAAATACATTCATCTTTGTCTATCACTTTGCTATTTCCTAGAAAAGAATACCTGGTGTTGCACCCACAACTTTTTATTATTATTGATTTATCGAGTGGTAAAAATATCTTTCTAAGTCAACTAAAACAAATTCAGTAATAAATAATTATAAAGGCACTCTATTGTCTTTTTGTTTTTATACAAAAGCTATCAAAACTTTCTTGAAATCCTTTACCTCTTGAAAACAACTGCTTGTTAATGTGATTAAGGGCATACTTCAATATGAATTTTTAAGTAAAAACGTTCTGTCTAAGGCCTTTAGAAAGACTACTATTTAAAAATAGCACCTGTTTATAAATATGATAGGAAATTGCGAATGGAAACCCTTTTTGAATATAATTGAATAGAAAGTATAAGTTTACTGAAATGAATGAATTAATTAATGGCCTTTCTGCCTTTAAGGCAGAACGGCTCAACGATTAAGTAAGTAAGTAGTTAGGCCATTAACTACCGGTATAATTGTATAATAACCTACGACCAGGTATAATTGTATCTAACAGTAGTTTCTTACTGAAACTAACCCATTTCCCTTCAGTGATTGTTTATAGATAGGTTGTTAATAATAATTTGTATGTATTTAAAATTGTTGTTTAGTAGTTTCTTTTACAAAACCTGGTTAAGAAAACCACCTGTATAAGGCAACACTCTTGTTTAGAACTGCCTTTTCTAACTAATAATTTGCTCAAGAAATTGAAATAAATAAAATCTTAATTCTGAAGTAAGAATTGAATTGAATAACCTTGTATGCAGAAGTCTCCTATGTGTCAGTTTATAAAATTTAGTTTTGCTAGCTAAATGTTTCATTGAGTTAAATAAAATTTAGTTTGTTCAACTAAATGCTTTCCTCAGTGTACAGATTATTCAATAAATATTTATAAATACAGTAGAAATCTTTAATCCTAACCCATAAATGCAAGGCTAATTCGTATTAACGAGGAATTCGGATTACTGGATGTACGAATATAAACATTGCTTTATGCCATGGTACTTTATTATAAAGAACTTAACTTATGTAATTTACTAATTTTAATATTTTTTAATTGAATTTTGAACACCACGAATACAAATTGTGTATAAACAAAATTGAAAGAAAAATGTTTTAAGGTAGATTACACAATTACATGAACAATTGCGGCAAAACTGTTACGTCAAAACATTTAGGGTACCTTTGTGATGATATCATTACAATATTTATAGCTTATTTGTTACATCTGTAGCGTTCAGGGTTTCTATTACTCTTTATATTAACAACGAAAGAGTTTGTTGATCTTCATAGAATTTGTTTACACCTGTCGGGTCGTAACAGCATCAGCCAAAAACTGCATCAGCAATCTGCTATAATCTCATTAATAATTAATATTCACCTCCGAAGAACGCTACATATTCAATTTTACTATGTACATAGCACTTTCTTGTTCGGATTAAAGAGATTTGTTCGAATTACAGAGGATTTCGGATTAAAGAGGTTTGTTCGGATTATAGCTTGTAAATGTTGCTGTTCGGATTACTGGATGTTTGGAATACAGTGTGTTCGGATTATGGATTTCTACTGCTTAAAAAATTTTACAAAACATTGTAACTAAATATTAAAAATATTTTAATTCGGGAAGCCATTTAACACTTAAAAAATAATAACTGGCTCAATACATCTAATCAGTCAAGCCATGTTAAAAACTGAAAACATTTCAAAAAATGACAGTTATGTGTCTGACTCTTTCTTTAACTTTCAAAAGTTATGATTAGGGACTCTAGCTTCATCTAGAGAATTAGTTTATTTAATCTTTAATTCAATTTATCTTTCAGAAATTTAGCTGCAGTAATATGTAAGTATATAAAAAAGTAAATAAATAGTTGAATGACAAATGACATTAGTTGCAATATTTACATACTACAGATTTTAATACAAACATAAGTTATTTTATTCTGGATCACAGGGTATTATGCACAACTCATACAAAAGTAGTTTCGGTACTCTTCAAGAAATTTGCAAGCTAGCACTTTGTCCTTAAGCAGTCTCATTTTGAAATATTTTCTTATTTACTTTCTGAATTGTTGGTTTAGGACTCGTTGAAGATGATTTCAAGGATATAGAGTTTTCTTCTAACAGAGTCATCTAACACTTTATTTAAACTTCTATAATTTCCACAAATTCTATTACAAAAAAGTTTGGTGTTATATTTTTGCATACATGGTAGTATGTCAATTTGCCATTTTGCTTTAGTGCTCTAGAAGCGTGAGTACTGGACATTGCTCAATATCTTGAATACCTTTTTTTTCTGTTTTTATAGTTTATTTATATTTACGATTTATTTTGATGAGCTTGTTGAAAATTGAATAAGAATAACCAGGTTTGTTGCTATACCACCAAATATCTGGAAAAGACAAAAGTCATTAAAATAAATAACATCTAACATAGACTTTTTTACTGAAAAGATTAGGGTGTGATTTATTGGAAAGAAACCTGCAGCAGTGAATGTAAACTTTTCATGTGCCAGTTGTAGTGAGAACATTTGAATGTGGTTATTTGCTTCTTTGTTATAGTTATCCAACTTGTGTATTAAAGTTCCAGATGAATTTGCCTGAAATGTAGAATCTATTACCTATTTCAATTTTGGTTTTTTATTATACGAGGATGGTTTGATAAGTCAGTGACTTTTTGAATAAAAGATATTTATTTCGGCAAATAAGCGTTTTATTTCTCAACGTAGTCTCCTTTTAGCTCGATACATTTAGTCCAGCGTTTTTCTAATTTTTTTATTCCTTCCAAATAATAGGTTTTCTCAAGGCCCTCAAAATAGGCGTTTATTTCAGTGATGACCTCTTCATTCGACCCAAATCTCTTACCGCGCAGCCATTTCTTCAGGTTTGGAAACAGGAAATAGTCACAGGGGGCTAGATCTGGAGAATATGCTGGATGGGGTAGCAGTTCGTAACCCAATTTATGGATTTTTGCCATGGTAACTACACACGTGTGCACCCGTGCATTGTCTTGATGGAACAGCACTTTTTTCTTCGCCAAATGCGGTCGTTTCTGCTTCAAATCAATATCGAATCTGTCCAAAAGCTCTTAATAATATTCGCCGGTGATCGTTTTTTCCTTTTCAAGGTAATCGATGTGAATGACACCGCGTGCATCCCAAAAAACTGTGGCCATGACCTTGTTGGCCGACAGACCCACCTTGGCCTTCTTTGGTGCACATTCACCAGGAGAAACCCACTGTCTTGATTGTTCCTTGGTCTCTGGTGTAGTGTGATGGATCCATGTTTCGTCTACGGTAACGAAACGCCGCAAAAACTCGTTTGGATTGCGGCTGAACATCGCCAAACACTCGTTTGGAGTGGTCAAACGGTTGCGCTTATGGTCGAGTGTGAGCAATCGCGGCACCCATCACGCGGATAGCTTTTTAATGTCCAAATATTCATGTAAAATGTGATGTACCCGCTCAGTTGAGATGCCTACAGCCTCAGCCACCTCACGCACTTTCATTCTCCGATCGTCCAATATCATTCCAAGGATTTTATCGATGATTTCTGGCGTGACGACTTTTTTTGGGCGATCTGAACGTTCGGCGTCACTTGTGCTGGTACGACCACAACGGAACTCAGTAAACCACTTCTTAACCATTGAGATTGATGGTGCAGAGTCCCTATAGTATTTCTTGATAAATACTATGGGGACTTTGCTTGCCTTTCCTTGGTTTCGATGATGGTTTTTTACGCAAAAAATAATACTTAATCAGCACACGAAATTCACTTTTTTCCATTTTCGTTAAAATTCACGAGGTTGTTTGCTTTCAATGGCTGTCAAACACAAACTAAATGGCGCAGCTTTCTCAAAACTTTACAGTAGTCTATTCATAGATGGCAGTTGACAGAAGCAGTGTTGCATTTAAAGTTACTGCGCGGGAAATTAAAAAAGTCTCTGACTTATCAAACCACCCTCGTATTATTATAGTTTATAGTCAAAGCCTTGAGGCACCCATTAAACATCGTTCGATTTCAAAATAAAAAAATAGGGGTACCTTTTTTCAATATACAATAATCCTAGGGGGTGAGAGCATAAGATTTCCCACTTTTCTTTTTTGTTGGACCACCCTAATAAACAATCAATGAAGGGAAATGGATTAGTTTCAGTAAGAAAGTTAGATACGATAGCTGGCCAGGCCATTTATTAAGTAAACTGGTACTTTTTATTCAATTATATTCAAAAAGGGCTTCCATTCAGAATTTTTTATCTTATTTATAAACAGGTACTGCTATTTTTAAATAGTAGTCTCCCTAAAGTCCTAAACAGGTTGTTTTTACTTGAAAATCCCTATCTTGATCACATTAACAACAAGAGGTAAAGGGTTCCAAAAAAGTTTTGATAGTTTTTTGTAAAGTTAGTTTGTAAATTGTGAATTCTATTTACTTGAGACATAGGAGTTGGGCTTTTGTTTTGGTATCATTTAAAATAAAATTACCTGATGTTTTCCAAAAACATATGTTAAGAGCTAAAGTCAAAAATGTTAAATTTCTTATATTAACTATTTTTTACAGACTTGCCATAATCCCAATAAACGAAAGAAACACGGGAAAATTGTTTAAAGATATTATTACTATTTTTTAAAATAAAAGATTTTGATAAATAAATAAATGTCATTCTCTGGACATTTCTGAAGAGAAACAGAGTAGTCCGGTTGAAAAATATTGATTTTCTAAAATTCTATACCAAATCTATGAAAAAGTGTTTTTTTCTCGTTTAAAATACATGGGAAACTTTAAAGGCTTTGAGGCACCCCTAAACATCGTCCGATTTCAAAATAAAAAAATAGGGGTACTTTTTTTTTCGATATACAATAATCCTAGGGGCTGAGAGCATAAGATTTCCAACTTTGCTTTTTTTTGGACCACCCTATTGTTTATAGATTGGTTGTAAATAATTCGTATGTATTTGAAATGTCTACTGGTTCCTTCACTAATTGCTAATACCACTAAAAAGGCATAATTACCTCTTTACTTGTAGAATTACATAAATAGCATATCAGGATAGTATCCATTATATATGGAACACAGTTGAATATGCTGGCTATCAAAAATTGTACCATATAAGGATCAAGTTTTTGCAATGCTACAAGGCAGTAATATAAATCAACTGTTATTACTATAAAACCAACTCCAAAGCTTGCTAGTAGAGCAGCACCAAAAATATTGTTTATACTATACACTATTCTACTTAAATCATGGTGTATTGGAGCGATTGTTTGTAGCATTGAGGTTTTGGTTTTTAGGAATTTTATTGTTTTCAAATTATGTATATCCTTCAAAGGTTTGTCTGAGCATTCTTTTAATCTGGACAGGTGCTGATTTAAAATCTTAAAGTTTCTTTTTACGATTAGGATATAGATGGAAACTTGTTGACACAATGCAGAGTTTATAATTATTGGAAAATAAAGGGCGGAGTGTATTGCAAACGAATTATACTGATACATCGCAGCTTGAATAAAAATACTCAAAGTTATTACAGTAGCATAAGCCAACATTTGAGTGTAAATTAATTTTTGTTCTTTGTCATAATAAATCCATACTCCCAAATTTTGCAGCTTTTTACCTATCTCTTCTAAATTGATTAATAGTTTAATATGATGTTTTTGAAAATGCACGCCTGTTATCCACACAACGATTACTTCAGCAGCTTCAGAAACTATTTGTAAGATATCTGTTAGTGTTGTTAAAGTACTACTTGATATTCCTAAGCGGATATAAATAGTATAAATAATGATCATTACATATAAAGGTACAATTATTACTGGAATACAAAATGCATAACTTTTAGAAGAAGAGTATCCATTTTTATCAAAATGAAAGGGAATTATACCCAATATTTTATTTATTATTAGCAAGGGCCTTACTGTATCATAAAATGTTTTATGAGCCATTTTCAATAATGTGTAAGAATCTTATAAGTACATTAGCTACAATTATTTACTTTTATCAATAATCTAATTTTATTTTGATGTCTTGACATGTTTGTGTTAGCATCAATACCTTTCACATTACTCATATGAATTAATGGAAATTGAATTCTGCTGTTTTTGTACGTCAGTGAAAATAAGAAAATTTAGGATGCATCATTGATTTTCTGACAGTATTCATATGTCCGTTATAGATGGCTTGACTTCTTATTATTGCTAAGTGTTTTTATTGAAGGCATAAAATCATTTTAATAATGAACTTATTTTCTAGAGCAGTAATTCTAACCTTTTTCTAGTTGATGATTACTTTTAAATAGAAGAAATTTTTTATTATAAATAGGGTCCTTGCATGATTTTCAGATTTATTTCCGAGTTCAGAATTGCATATTTTACTGTTATTCAAAATATTTTTGCTAAATAACTGTTATTATTATAGTTATTACCGAAATAAGTTTAAATAATTATTCAGGCCCTTGAAACACATTTGCTCTGGCGCGGGTGGCGTGACGTCACCACGCGTAGACCCGTTTTGCAAATGCACTCACTCCGTGTATTTAGTTTATTAAATTTCAAGTTTATTTGTATTCTTAGTTATTAAACAAGTTACCACGTGTTTTGTTTTTGCTCTTTGTACTAAAGAGAAATAGTTGTTTTTAAGACTATAAAAGCAAGAGGGGTTATAGAAGGGTAACTTTTAAATTACCGATAAATGTATGCCTATTATTCATAAAATAAAATAATAATACTCAAGTCTATTTACTCTATTCAATTTATTCACGATTAAAAATATAAAAACGTTACATACATATATGTTTCGACACTCAAAGTAATTGTATTGCCATCTTCAGATATAAATATATATAATATATACTACTACTAGTAAACGTCCCAGCTTCTTAAAACTTATTTACGTTAACACCTATACTCCTTTTTTCATTTTACAAAATATTTTCCTCCTCATCTTATTATATAATTAATAATAAACAAACTTTTCTTTCGCGTTCACACTGACGAGAAAACAACGAAGTTGTGGATAAATGCAGCAGGCGGAATTATTCACATCTTGCGAAAACTTCATGCTTGTACGCGAAGATCATTTTAACGTAAGTATAACGACAAATATATCCAATACTTTAAACCTACAAAATACATACGCGTTCAGTTTCTTTTTAACCATTTATTATATAACAATAAAAGCACGGTAGTTGTTAATTAACGTATGTAATAAATTGGCCTTTCTTGTGAAGGTAGCAGCTTTTGTTTTGAAAAACTGAATTTTCTTAGGCGATTAGAACTGTCACGCTAACAATCAAAGCTGCTTTTGACGAAAACGGCCTTATTTTTGAATACAGCAGCCTTTTAAATGAATAAACAGAAATTATTACTAATGAAAATAAATGCAATAATTGCGTTGATACTTTACGTTTCTTCTCTGTTTTCCTACTGCATGTAAGCCTTGAAAAATGCCGTTTTTCTATAAATTCAAACGTAACCAACAAACGAACACGTATCAAGACAAAACGAAACAATTTTAAAAGCACCGGCAAAACAAGTAAACCACGTTGCAGGAATAGCTGATACAGGATTGTACGCTACGTGACGGCACGCGATTGGCGCAGACTCGGAGGCGTTTTACAAGCACTTTCGAATTTCATAATTTGATTAACTTTTATTTTAGTTCTAATCCACATCTGTTCACTTTTATGTCGCCCAAGAAATTCCGACACTTACTTCAACTGTATAAATTTCATATTATATGCAATTTAGCAATATTTATTTTTTGTGGAAATACCCTATTCTTTATTGTTGAACATACCAGAAAGATCAACCACCATTTTGAGTGTTGTATCTGTCATACTATGGCCTTGTCGGAAGCCAAATTGACAATTTGATAAAGAGGTTATTATTTTTAAAATATTTGATAATCTTGAGACCATATAGTATGTATTTCACAATGATGTTAGATATATAAAGGTAAAATTGATATAAGGCGGTAATTACCAGCTTTATCTGGGTCACCTTTTTTTGGCTGTGACTACCAGTGCCTGTTTTAAAATGGATGGGAATATTTCTTCTTGGAAGCAAGTTTACATAGTGAAGCAACAATTATATTTTTTATGCATTTAGTTAATTTAGTTGTAAAGCTGAACACATCTCTAGCACCCTTATTTTGTAACTAATTTATGTCCCTTATTTCTATTAATGTTCTGGAAGGAGGATCAACTAACAGTACATGGGATACTATTAAAAAAATGTGTATGATCAATCAAGAATGAGGAATGTTCAGGTTACAAGACACCTTTTACAACAATGGACACTTACAGACAAGCGTCTAGCCCCCGAGTTATCACTAATCTAATCTTGAACTTAGCGCATGCGTAGCCAAGTAGCTTTGTTTTGCGTACACCGTTCAAGTGGCAAGAGTTGAATTTAAGAAAACATGTAAAGTGTTTTCAAACGGACCGGGTTAATGAACTGCCACCTAAAAAGGTAGCAGGTAGAAGAAAAACAGTTAATGTGAATTATAAATATCAATGTGAATTTGAATGAAGTTTTAATGATAATTAAATATAATTGTTTTGTTTGATATTTATATTTTCTTAAAACTTAAAGCGAATAGGTGAAAACATTAGAAATTGTTTAATATAAGCTCAACAATGTTAATTTTGTTTAAGACGAATGTTAAAACAGTTTAAACCTTTAAACGAAAGATGCAGATTGTTGAACTAACAAACCGAAATTAATATTTTATTTTGCACATATTTAAAGTTTAGAATATGCTGGTTTATTCTTTGATTTAACAATTTCGTTCTCTCAGTGTACTATAAAACTATTTAAAAGTTAATTGACTATAAAATAATTAATCAGCTGTTCTTTCCAGTTCCACTTAAGATTAAAAGAATTTTAACTTTTTTGTCACTCATTGAAGTAGGAAACACTTAATCAGTAATCACAAATAACTATTAAATTAACTATACACCTACACGAAAACGCAGAAGCTCTTCAGCTATTGGACAACCAACATATTGTTCGAAGACTGAAGAGGACCAAACCATTCGAGCTTGTGTAGTGCAGTGAAAAGCAGAGCCTAGTGCGAGTTTAATAGTGGCTAAAAAAACTAAAGGACATCGTCGGATGAACTCTAGTTTAGGTATTTAATTAGTTTAGTTTTAAGAAGTATCAGAAAAAAATTAATGGTTGGTCTTATAGACCAGTTTTAATAGACAGACACCATAAGTGTGTATGAAAAAAAAAAAAAAAATTAACTATAACTGCAATTAATTACCCATGTAATACAACTTCCAAACTTAGTAAAGGTCAAATATGTTGTGATGCATCTTTTTGCACGCGTCATGTTAACGAACAAAGAGATCCCAAAGCTAAATTAACTGCAATCCATTTAAATAAATATATTATATTCTGCACGGAACGCAAGCTTGCAGTAAATAAAGATAGAATATCAGCAATTGAACTCTCAATTGTACCTAAGTAAATATATTTTGTATTTGGAAATAAACCTTTTACACTGTGCACATATCCTATCGAATTGAAGTCAAGACGCTGCACAAAACGCATGCGTTAAGTTCAGGATTAGATTAGTGATAACTCGGGGGCTAGACGCTTGTCACTTACAGCATCTTGTCAGTATTATCATTTGAACTCGCTCACAATCAGATTCCAACAAGAGACTCAAGTTTACTGAATTTCAGAGATGGCTTTCTGATTTCCTAAGACAATATAGGATTTCCAATGGTAAGATTACAAAATATGTCTCTTAAGGTAAAAGATGCCTCTACAGGACTACCTTAGAATCAGCTAAATTATTTCAGTGCTGCTTCTTTTTCCGTCATTCCTAATATAATAGTAATGATAATCACTACTACACATTGTCTGCAGAACCAGGCCCCAGAAGCTATGAAGCTTGTAGGGGGGGATTATTATTGTTATGCAGGTCCAGTGTGTGGCTGCAGCCAACTTACAGGTGATATAGCACAAATCCCACATTTGTGTTACAGCTAAGAAAAACGCAGAAAATCTCAACCAGGTCTGTGGGAACTCAATCCGGGCCTCTTGGGTAAGAAACCAGCACGCTAATCACTACACTACCAAGGCTAGAATTGAGGTTGGCTATTATTAGGGCTACATGAATCTTTGAAACTATTATTCAAACTGAAGTAGTCTTCTTTCCGTACCATTTTCTTAAATTCTTGAACCATGAGGTTCTTTTCCTTCTGGCTGATAATTGTTTCCACACATTAGGACTTGCGTAATTTAATATCAGCCATGTCTCTTGATATGTGCAAAATCTTTTTATAGGTAATTTTAGTTTTCAGCCTCGATTACACAATGGTTTTGTCATTTTAAGAAACCAATTTCTGGCTTGTTCGATTTGACTTTATTTCTTGCATTTCACTCTACTGATTATTTAGCATGCATCCTATGTATTTGTAATTGATAAATTTTCTAAAACTATATTCCAAATATATATTCTAGGAGCTTGTTCAGTTTTAGACAACTATGATTTTAGTTTTTTTGTTATTAAGTGTTAAGTCCGCCCCAACCCTGGGGGTTGGCCGGTAGGCAACTTTGGAATCTTATATGGTAAGTTATTAAGTAACTTTCCTGTGAAACGTTTTTTTTTTTTCGATTCGTGTTAGATGGCATTGTAATCATTTAAAATAAGGTTTCTTGCAATAGAAGCATTGCACCTAAATTGCGTAAAGGCAAGCAGAGAACATTCAAGACACTTATTTCTTGAACAAACAAAACAACATTTTTGAACTTAGATCCACCTTCTCACTTAGTTGATACTGACACTCCATTCATTTAGAAGTTTCTGCATTTGTTTGAAGTTTGGCGGAGTTGTTTCAACAGTTTATTTTCTCTTACTTTTGAATGTTTTTCGACTAGGTTGCTCTTGATACTTCTTTAGTATGGATTACTATCTGTACAAGAGAAAATTGAAATGGTTTAATTTTTGCTATTACAGCACTAGCTATCACGAATCGAAAAAATGTTTTGGACAAAAGTTTCTTTGTTTTTACTGCAGAATCAGTGGCATAACTACGTAAGATTGCGCGCCCCTTATATACAGGGTGTAACAAAAGTGTAAAATAATGGCTGTAACTTTTTAATTTGAACAGTTACAAACAAATATTAACTACAAAATTTCTTTCGATTGTCCCAATAGATATTGTGACCTTTCTGATTTGTTTGTATCTTCTTTTGTTGTGTTGCTAAAGCAACTAACTTTGGTTTTTTTAAATACCATCAGTAGGTATAGGATTTGTATGCACTTAAAAATGCTGAAATATGCATGCACTTATGCACTATAAAAACGCGAAATATGCACTTAAAAATCATGAAATATGCTTTTATTAGAAATTTTTAATAAATATATATGTACTTTCATTATTAAAAAACACCTGTTTAGCATTATTTACAGAAATTATTTTAATTAGACATCATATGCAATAATTTAATTAATTATATTTTCTAAACATAGAGCGTTACAGTTCACAATGACGTACATTTTTAAATTTTCAAAAGTAAACATATGCCTATTATCCCTAAATATTGTTTTATATTTTGAGAAACCCCGTTCCACATCGCAAGACGTAATTGGGGCATACTTAAAATTGTTTAATTCTACAAGCGAATAATGTTTTAGCTCGTCTAAAATGTCTTGGCCAGATAATGCATCGTTTATGCTTTTAATTAAGTGAAAACCAGGATTTTTGTCTATAACGGATTTAAATTTTTGTTTTATAGTCAAACCCTTTGGCCCTTTTACTTTATTGAAAGAAACACCTAACAATTTTACAGGCGCAAGAGATTCATCTAATGAATTTCCTTGACTTTCTAATTTCTGAATTACTTTAGCTAAACGCACAAAATTTGTCAAAACAAAGAATAATTCTGCCCTCACCTCGTTAGTATTAAAAGCATCCTGTGCGCTTTGTATGCATAGTGCATCGTGTTTATTAAGTTTATTTAGAAATGCTTTAATAATATCAGAATAAGTTGTATATAAGTGTAGTTAGTATTAAAAGCATCCTGTGCGCTTTGTATGCATAGTGCATCGTGTTTATTAAGTTTATTTAGAAATGCTTTAATAATATCAGAATAAGTTGCATAATATTCTGCTGCAGAAAGCCAAGTACCCCACCTTCTTATTACAGGCTCAAGTGGGAGAGGCACTTCTTGAACAGTTTCCCTAAATATTTGTATGCGATATGGAGCTTTACAAACAATTTTTTTACATCTGAAATTATAGAGTTCACGTTAGGATATATTTCCCGTACTTTTTCCGCAACTCTATGCATTGCATAGGCAAGACAAGTTAAGTGGATCATTTTTTCGTACAGAACTTGTAAGCCTGCTCCAGCCTTGATCATGTACGGTGCCGCGTCGGTGACGAACAGGAGTACTTTGTTGTCCAATATGTAATCAAAAGTAGCTGGGGTTATTCTTGTATACTGACGAAATGTATTTTTATCTGATCGCAACTGTTCATACAGATGATGCAATTCTCCAAAATTTAATCTGTCTTTGTAAATTCAAATGTGTGGTTTTTCTCTTTGTTTAAATTTTCTTTAAAATTTTTAATTTTAGCAAACTATTATTCAGCAATAACCCAGTACGTGTGGTTTCTAACAGAGCCATGATTGAGAAATGCATATATAAAATAATAATTTATATTGATATGCAGAATGCGTTATCGCATACGAACGATGTTATATTTTCTTAATGTCATATTTACAATTTCCACAATTACAATCGCCGCATCCGTTTTGCGGTGTATGCGATTCCCGCACCGTACGTACCGCACATATCATATTTACCTAAGGTCCGTTCGCCGAGACCTGTCGCAAGACCAAAATACACTTAAAGTTAGCACTAAACAAACTATAAGCGATGCTATTGGTCGGCGCGCACATGGTCGCACTAGCCCTTACTACTTTACATAAATGCGGAAACACGTATAATGCAATCGCTTTCCATTCCATATTACGCTGCAACGTAAAAGCGCGTTAAGCGCACATGGTACGCAAACGTGTGTTAGCGTTACGGTTTCCAAGATAAGATACCACCCTGAACAGACATCATCATGGTTTAAAGTGCCTCAAAACCAAGTATTTTGTACACACTTTTTGTAATGTAATCGTATTAACACTAGAAATATACTACATACTACTTCTGTAGTATGATTCCAGCCTATACACTAATTTTTCTCATTATTATTTGTTTCAGGGTGTAGCAGCACAATTTCTGAAAGCAAATTTGGAATATTTGCAAGGCAATTACAATGAGGCTATAGAAATATTAAATGCCATTCCAACAGATAGTTTAACTTACAGGTAACATTTAAATGTAATGTTTAATGTTAAGTTTAAGTGTCTTAAGTATAATGTGTAATTATTTGCCACAATTTCAAGTTTCTTGGCTTTTTCTGACATCATACCCTCAATCTGTGACATTATCAAGAAGTTTTTTAAATGGCGACATATGCTACTATGGCAAAATCGGATAACATTTTTTCTCTGTGAACCATGTAAAATTATCATAAAGTTGCATAACAGCAATCTAATTCTAAAAATATTTAAGTACAAGCATTGTGTTTTCATTCATTCATTCATGTGTCTCGGTATATTTTTTACGGCCAGCGCTACCTAGCGCTGGATGACCCAAACCCTATTGAACTGTTTGAATTGAATGAATTCTTTCATTCTTTCTTCTCTTGAATTCTTTTTTCGCATTTCAACAAAAGTAACAATCAGTAAAAACAGCAGTGTTTTACGAGTGCGTTAGTTACTAAAGCTTACCCACTAGGGTAAGCAGTTGGTACCTATATAAATTCAATAAATTCAGCGCTACCTAGCGCTGGATGACCCAAACCCTATTGAAGTACGCGATGTAAGAGAGGTGAGGATCCGAGCTTGAATTCTTTTTTCGTATTTCAACAAAAGCAACAATCAGTAAAAACAGCAGTGTTTTAAGAGTGCGTTAGTTACTAAAGCTTACCCATTAGGGTAACCAGTTGGCACACAGTTCCTTATTAAGTGTCACACTCGTCACACACTAGCAAGTTCTTTTTATTCCAAAATTAAACAAAATAAATTAAAAAAATGGAAAATATATTTATATCTGGGCAGTAATTGTCGGGAATTGAATATTTGTCTTTTTTCTCATCAAAACTTGTTCCGTAATTAGCCTTAATTAGCACTTTTTCCAAATGCAGCAGATCTGACATACTCAACGAAACCATATGATTCCAACAGGATGGAGCCTCCACCTCATTATGATATTGAAGTGTGACATTAATTAGATACAATTTTTGAGAACAAGTGGATGAGTAGAAGTTGATGCATCGAATAGCCAGTCTGCTCCCCAGATTTGAATTTGCTCGATTTTTTTGTGGGGTCATCGTAGTATGTTTGAATGTATGAAACAGGTTTTAAAATCTACAAAAATTATAAATTCCTATTTAAGAAACAAATATGGCAAAACCAGAATGTAGTACAGAGTTTTTATCATCAAATTGCCTATTGTCAGATGGTTAATTAATGTTAAATTTGTTTGCAATTGTTTTAATAAAGGGACTAAGTTATTTTGTCACAGAAGTAAAAAACTAAGTAGTAACTAGTTAAAACTATTACGAATAGCAGATTAGACGTTAAATATGATTTTTCTCTGATTTTTTTTATGCAACTTTATGATATACGAGGTAAGCTCCATAAATTCTTGGGCTGATATAGAAAAGATAAACTTGGTAGAATATAACAATTTTTATTTTTCAATATAATCTCCCCTAATGTCAATACACTTATTACAACGTGGAATTAATTATTCAATGCCCTTGTAAAAATAATCTGAAGTTTTTCCTTCAAAATGTTGAATTACAGCTGCTTGCAACTCGTTCTCGTCGTTAAAACGACGTGTCCTACGGTCTTTTTTTAAATTGGAAAATAAATAATAGTTACTAGGAGCCATATCCGGACTGTACGGTGGATGATCCAATGCTTCAAAGACGCATTCGCGAATGGCAGCTTGTGAAATTGCGGCAGTATGAACGGATGCATTGTCGTGTAATAATCGAACACCTCTTGTCAATTTTCCTCGACATTTTTCACGAATATTGTTTCTCAATTTATGCAATAAAGACTCATAATATGTACTGTTAACAGTTGTATTGAGTTCTTTAAAATCAATCAGTTAAATGCCGTCACAATCCCAGAATATTGTTGCCATAACTTCCTTGTTGATTGAACGACTTTCGCCTTTTTGGGACGAGGTTCATCGGGTCGCCGACATTCCATCGATTCCCTTTTGGATAGAGGATCATAATACAGAACCATTGTTTCATCTCCAGTGACAATGGACTCCAAAATCGGCTTTGGGTCGTCTCCACACAACTTTAAAAACGAGCGCGCACATTCGACGCGACGTCGAAGAGCAGAAAGAAGACGCGGTACCCATCTTGCACTAATTTTATTCATACCCAAATGGTCATGAAGAAATCGACGAACACTTGTTTCCGAATGCCAGACATCAATGCTAACTCTATAACTTTCAAACGGCGATCTTCTAATACCATTTCTTCAATGATTGCAACTTTTTGAGGCGTTACCGCTTCAATTGGCCGACCTCATCATCTTCAAGAGATTCTTGCCCCAAACGGAAACATTTTGACCATTTTTTTACAGTGGAATATGAAGGAGATAAGTCACCATAAACACCGTCTAAACGTTGTTTGATTTGATTAGGCGTGTGCCCTTCTATTGTAAAAAATTTAATGACCGCGTATTACTCAATTTTTGTTAGCTGCGACATTTTCATGCACTCGTCACGATGCTTGAGTGGCTACTAAAATCTATTACGCTTCTAGCTGTAATATATATAGTGTAGGCCTCTTACATGTTCAACTATGACGCAACCGAGTTTGAGAATGTTGGCACCTGTAGAAGCCTGCCGGGCCGAGAATTTATGGCGCTTACCTCGTATATTTAACAAATAAGCAGTTGGACGTTTTATTAAAAACTTTTTTCTAAAACTAATAGTAAAGGCTTTAGCATCAATGTTCTTTACTTTTTAGTCACCCTGTGTTTATTTATGTTCCAGTTCTTATTTTAGAGTTAAGTTAGAGATTTTAAATAATGTCTTGTTTTAAAATGTCTACCTTCTGACGATTATTTTGTAGTATGTAAAAATATAAATGAAAAAATGAAAGTGAATTGCAAGTCTGTATATACTATTAGTTTTATTCATAGATTGAAGTTCGGACTGACTCCAATCTAAAGAACTAAGCTAAATGACACAATATTATTTAAAGCAAAACAAAGTGTACATCCCTTACAGCATCCAACAGAAACTACAAACTGCACGATCATACTGTAAGTAGTTGGATGTCAGGGGTAAATTCTTCCTTGCTTTAACCATAATATTCACATCATGCATTTTTCATTAAGTACTATTATTTATAATGACATTTTTCTTGTTTAGTGATTCTGCAGAATCGGCCCTAGTTATGCAAAATAATAATCTTGGAGTACTACATCACGCAATGGGTAAACCAAATTTAGCATGTCATCACTATCAAAAAGCCTTAAAAGCTGATATTGCCTTTCAGCAAAACTCAAAAAAAGAAAGTGGTAAACAAATATCTTAATATATTTTTATGACTACCTTTTAAAAATATATTTTTGTTTAGGTGAAAAACCCTTATATATGTTAACTGCTTCAAGATATCATGAACTTATGTACAACCTTGGTATAGCCATGCTACATGCTGGACGACCTCAAAATGCATTCGATTGTTTAATTATAGCTGTCAGAAGGTTTCATAGAAATTCTAGATTATGGCTTAGATTGGCCGAATGCTGCATACAAGTACATAAAGAGGTTAGCTGTTCATTTTTTATTTTTTTACTTGGCTAAATTAAGAATTTTCTGTATTTTAGTCTAATGAAATAGATTTTGATATACAGAAAAAACAAAAAGAAATGGTTATAGAAGTGATAGGTTCAAAAAAGCAACAAAAGATAGTTCTTACAAAAAATCTTTCAAAAGACAAAAAATACAGGTATTTTTTTATGTTGTACACTATTTTTGAATAACTATTTAATATTATCTTTATTTACAGTGCATCTGTTGAATCATATGCAGTTCCGGTACCAACATTAGAATTTGCTTCTCTGTGTCTTAGAAATGCACATCTTTTACTTCCTTCAGATACAGTCGCTTCTCCAGTACCGCTTCTATTAATGCCTGTTGTTACACCACCAGTTACTCCTCCTCCTAGTCCGGGCCCTGCTCCATCAACTCCTCTCTCCCCTAGTTCAATAGCTGTATTAAGAAATGCAATACTTGCAGCTAGTGCTTATGTTTCATTGAGCTTGGGTGATTATCTTTTGGCTCTTGAATATGCACAGAGTCTTTTATCCCAGCCAAGACTTTCAGGAGCACACAGGTAATTATTTATTTTATTGTATATTAATATGTCACATGTTAACCTGATGGTTCTAAAATGAATTTCATATTTTGTTTTGCAATAATTAATACAGTTTATTAAGCAGTGTTCTGCTTGAATGAATAAGATAAAAATAAAAGATGCTATCATAGTCATACGAAGCATTAGAGCAGTACATGTGTTGCATTACCTACCTCCTATCTCACCACCTTAGTGGTGACTATGATTCTCTTCCACTACTGGTTTTGTGCTCAGGTGATCGTAAATTAAGTCTGGATTCTATACGGAGAGACTAGCAAGGTCCATCCTATTTAAGATAGAAGACCATCTTACCAGATACTTAATTAATAAGCAAAATGGTAGATCTACTACTCTGGAATTACTAGTTAGCTCGATTTCCTTAATGTGTGAGGTTTCCGAACAATTATAAGAATTTTTTTCAGACTTTAAGTGGTTTGGCATCTCCCAGAATAGATACTGAATAGAAATGACATAGAAAGCTGAATAAGTCTATCCCAGACACTAGATTACATGATGTTGATGTGAACACAGCCTCTCATATCTAAGACAACTTCAACCTCCACACAATAATCTCTGGGTCTCTACTTTAAGTAGAGGTGGGCAAGAATGCTGTTATGCGGCATGCCAGGTCTTTAATTGGTACATTGGCTTGGGAAAATATCAAGCTACAAATTGAGTTGGATTTGATTGGGCAAGTGGAAAGTTGACGTGCTGGACGAAGGTATAAGGATGCCTAGGGAAGGTACATAAATAGCTCTGGCACTAGCTTGGAGAGCTGGTAGAGAGTGGATAGCAAGCTCAGTCCCACAAGTATCATGTATTCATTATGTATCGCTAGGTGATTCTTTTCGGTATTGAGCAGTGGCGTGGGGTGAGAATTTAGGCTAGGGAAGCAACCACGATTTAAATTTTAATACACCTAGGTACAATAAAAAACAGTGTTACAATTATTAAGCTTAAAAGTCTTTTAAGGAAGAATTTTTACACTTCAGTAGTATTCTTTTACTCTATAATGATTAATCGGATTGGTAATTTTCTAGCACATCTCGTTCTTTTGAATACTGATTAACTCCCACCTAGTAAGATATTTTTAGCATGATTGGTAATCCCCTTACCCCTTTGAATCGTAGAAATTCTGTGATTGACATGATTGAAGCATAAAAGGTGCTGTAACGAAACTTGTAACTATTGCCAATGTTCTTTTGTGACAAAGCATTCTCAAATTTTTATTATCGTTTAGATTTAATCACAATGTGCAAAAGAATACGTCTTTTATACTTCTGGAATTTGTTGACTATTATTCTTTATTTAAAAAAAAGTACTACTATTTGTTTATAATGCAACTCGATTTTCCGGTCTTTTTTAGCAAAATACTTGGTGCAGGTTTTAATCTTTGTTGTTAAATTTAAAAGTTCTGGTTTTGGTCTGCCTTTTTCAATAATTTCCTCCGAAACTGTATGAAGGAAATTTTTTATCAAATAATAATAATACTTTACAAATTGAACGGTACTCGAACCTTCCACCGAAGCAGCTGAATTTGCAGTCATGACTTCATGACGATAAAGCAAGTTTAAATGTTGCATACAGAACAAACTAAATAGAATTATTTGTCTTTAAAAAAATCCGAACTTATATAAATTGAAATAATAAAATGTTCCAAAATACAGTCTCATTCGCAGATTTACATTGCTTAAGTAACATTTAACAAACACGAAAAATCGAACAAATAACGAAATTATAATAAACATCTGATCACGGAGTACGCTAATAAAAATAACTCGACCTTATACGATGTTAACTGTAGCCCACAACGTACACGCGACTCGCCCGCTACAGAAAGCAAGACGTGCAGGAACCAACGAAATCCGTGCTTATATGCAGTGTAACTAACACATTTGAATCGGTATTACCTTTCCGTGCAAGTTTAATGAGCCTAATTTAAAATAGTACTCTAAATAATTATACTTTTTGCTGTACGGAATTGATATTGAGCTTTAAGTTGATTAAACATTATAAATTTAAATAAACGATAACCATAATTTTATAAAACTATTTTTGTTAGCATTGTTTTTAATTTTAATAAATTCTTAAGGGAAGCATTGCTTCCCTTGCTTCCATGGACTGCACGCCACTGGTATTGAGTGAAAACCAGTGGCGTGCGGTGAGAATTTAGGTTAGGAAAGCAACTATGATTTTAAATTTAATATACCTAGGTACAGGCGCGGATTCACGGGGGGGGATTCCTCCTCCAAAAGTTTTAATATATACTTTAGTATTATAGTTAAATAAATTTTGAATGTAAAAGTAGTTAATGTTTATTAAATATTGTGCAATAGTATATAAAATTTATAAATAAATATACATAGGATAAAAACAAATATTTTTTTCACACCTACAGTACCTACGGGGGAACCAACAGCTAAGGTCAACTGTCCCCCATCTAACATGCAACACGAATACACACTCGTCCACCGCCGACCCTAAAAACAAATAATGTTTGTATAGTAATTATTATTAATTTATTTAAAACAATTATTTTCAAAAAATGCCCCCACCCCGAAATAATTCTCTGGATTCGCCCCTGCTAGGTACAATAAAAACAGTGTTATAGTTATTAAACTTATAAAAGTTCTTTTTTGAAAAACTTTTATACTTTATACTTTGAATTTGTTGATTTATTATTCTTTATTTAAAAATAGTACTACTATTTATATTTTATTTATTTAGGTATTTTAGCAAAATACCTGGTGCAGGTTTTAATCTTTGTTGTTAAATTTGAAAGTTCTGGTTTTGATCTGCTTTTCTCAACAATTTGTAATTTCCCTCCAAAACAGTATGCAAAAAAAAATCTAATAATTTACAAACTGAACAACAAAATCGTCGCGATTCGGTTGTATCGGAAGTACTCGAACCTTCCACCGAAGGAGCTGAATTTGCAGTAATGACGATAATGCAATTTTAAATTTGCGGTTGGTTAAAAAATTTGACTTAAAGGTATTTTTTAATTTCATGTGAAGTATGAATTCTAAAGAAATTTGAGTTTGCAATTTTATATGGATTTAAACTTTGACATAAAGCTACCACTCCAACAAGGAATATGAACAGCGCATTCCGTCAAGGTACTGTAAGTGAACTAACAATACAACAATGGTTTACAAAATTTTGTATGGGAGACATGTCACATGAAAATGAACCCAATGGAAGACCCAAAGTTAAGATAGACAATGACATTTTAACAAATTTTGGTAAGGAAGATCCATGTCATCGATCCACGAACTCTTGGCAAGACTGTCAGTCGACCATACAACTATGTTATGTCACCTTTCTATGATTGGAAAAGTTAAGAAAATGGATGCATGGGTATCTCATGCACTTACCAACCGCCACAAATTGGAATGACTTAATATAAAAATAATGAAGTTGAATTAGCTCTACTACGAAATTTTGCAGCACCCACCTACCTTACCGAACTTGTCTCTTCTTCTTCAGGCATTTGAATCACTTTTTGACAGGAAAAATCTTTAATAATGTAGACAATATCAAACACGATGTCGTGGATTTTGAAAAATTTTGATTTTTTTCAGAAAAGGCGTTTATGACCTTGAAACTTGTTGACAAAGATGTATTGAAGCCGATGGAGCTTGTTTTGAATAAATAAATAATTTTTCATCAATACACAGCGTTTTACTTTTTTATGTAAAAATCCAGCATTTCATATGCACCAATAAATATTATCTTTTGTTTTAGATTACTAGGCCATCTTTATGCAGCAGAATCTTTAGTATTACTAGATAGAATAACTGATGCACTGGATCACTTAAACCCTGAAAATGTTAAGGACATATCCTTAGAATTTATTGCAGATAATGGTGGTACAGAGGAAGATCAAGTCGTTAAAACTAATCCTCCATCAAGTAAGTAATTGTAAACATTGCAGCAAAAAATCAGAATATTAATTTGTTTTACTTTATGCAGAATGGTTTCCATCAAATCTATCTAGTGCACACGCTGTAATGCAGTATAATATAGCAGTATGTAAAACATTAAGAGGACAATTAGATCAAGCAGCAGCGTTACTAAAACAAATTTGGCAAGGCAGAGGTGCCAACTGTAAGGTTCCCGCTCTTATTATAATGCTTGTATTGTATATTGAGTTACAATTAGGTAAAATTGTGCTGATAATCGTTTGTTTTTAATAATTTATTTGATTTTTTTATTTCAGGGCATGCTGATGTTGCACGATCTTTAATAAAACAGTATTCCCTTCAGTGTAGAGTCAGTGGTTGAAATAGAAAAGCAGAGAATTTATTGTACATAATAATAATTAATCTATTAAATGATATATTTCAACAATACCTTGTTTCATTAGTATTCTTATCTAGTAGTCGCTTTTTTTTATTTGAAACATTTCAAAAAATGTATTTAGCAACAAAGCATTTTAAAGCTTCCACAGACCCAGCGTTAATGCTCGCTGCTGTTACTAAATATTTTAAGAGTGCAGAGGTATGTGGCAGCTTATGTATAGAGTGATTATAAACTGTCGACATCTCGGTTGCTGTGAAAAATAGAACGTAGGAACTTTATATAGTATGCTAGCACGCTATACTGACATTATTGACAATAAATATAATTTATTTGACGTTCAAAAAAATATTGTCGTGGAATAATAAAACACATACGTTATGAAATTTCACAGCAACTGAGATGTCGAGGGTTTATATCACCTGTTAGATATTCATAGTGGCAGTCTAGTATTGAAATATGCTCTTGCAATGTTGTATTTGCTGATGAATACCAAGATATCACTGCCAGAATCATTAGATATTTGACCGCCCTTAAAATGTATAAGTGGAAGGGTCATGTGACATATTTTTTACCACTTGATTCTTTTTTCCAATAACTTTTTGCATCATAAATTGAAGGATCATGTGACATATTTTTTACCATGTGATTCTTTTTTCCAATAACTTTTTGCATCAAAAATGGAAGGGTCATGTGACATATTTTTTACCACTTGATTCTTTTTTCCAATACCATGACGCACATGGCGACAGGCTTTGGGTACATGGGTTCAACGTTGGAAATTGATTGGTAAGCTTAATAAAATAATTAATTGAATAAGATAGGATAATATATATTCAATCTTCGAACAAATTTAAATAATATACAATAACTAGAATTGCTAGTTGACCCCAATTCTTAATTAATTATAACAATCCCACACTTAATTATAAAATCCCCACAGCAATATAAAGAAAGATACCTTACATAATATATCAAATAAAGGTTCCAGCTGGAATTTCTAAAAATCCAAACACATATAATATGAAGGCAAATATACCTTCGACACACATTAAATATAAAAAAAACATGCATAAATTTAATAATACCACCAACTCATCAATAATAGAATAATAATTATCAACCCATAGTATAAATAGAATAAGAATAAAAATTTTAATAATACATAACACTGAATGAAGTCTAACCAGCTTAATATACTTTATTAATTGCTATCAGCTTAATTAATAATCTTAATTATCTCTTAAGACTAGAAAATATGTTACCTTGTAACTTACTTGAGCTTTTAATCAAAAAAATAAATGAATTATGAAACTCACTAAAAACTCACAAAAGAAACAACGCCCCGCGATTGGGCGCCAGTGAAACTACGCTTTTTCTCTACAAAATCAACTATAAAAATTTATCACACTTACATTATCATAGATGCTCAAAATATTTGCCACAGCTTGAGATTTAAACTCTCTCTTACAAATTTTAATATTCAGGTCGCAGGTATTGGTTCTGCAGTTGTCTTATTTGGTGAAAAGGAGTAGATAAGGGTTTAGAACACAAATAAAAACACTAAAAGGGCGCCATCTGATTATGAAGCTTAATATTGATGTTTAATTAAGCCTGATTAGATATTAAATTCATTAATCAGAAAATGAATTAAATATGATATGTTTTGAATAAAAAATTTAGAAATGTTTAGAAACTTTGAAAATAAAATTTGAACAAAACTTTCTTAATTATATGGTTCCGTTTAGATCCTTGATATAAACTAAAACATATTTATTGAACAGTAAAAGCAGGAAATTGTTCAGACACATATATAAAAATAATCAAACACATAAAAAAACATAAACAAGATAGTTTTATTAAACTTAAAATTAAGCATTTAGTAAATAGTCGTCAACTACTTCAGAATTATTAGACACAAGGCAGTTCAAGAAGGTAATTTGAATATTTGCCCAGAATAAAAATTATTAGAATTTTAATGAATTTAAAATTTCCCAAAAGTTCAACAAGATCCGAAAAATATCCGGTTTTATTAACCGTGAAGTATTCCAACATAATTTTAAACTCAAGAATTTATTTAGAAAAGAAATCTTTTGACAAATTTGACAAACAAATATCTATCGATTTATACTAAAGTAAATCTAATTAAATGTTACAGAAATTTATGAATTTTAAATTTCTCTACTGATAATGAACTAAAATTAAGTACTACTGAGAGCTCTCTTCTTGTAGGGAACAACAAAATTCACTTATTTAAATAATCCATCAACAAAATTTACAAAGATAAATAGTTCTTAAAGTACAATACCTTAAACCTTTGTTTATTTGCCTTACAAAGCAAACCGTGCTGGTCAGCTAGAAGTTGGAAAAGCCTCTCTTGGAAAGAACTGTGGTTGATTCTCGATGGTTTTAAATTGCAGTTTGACAGCAGGTCCAAAGAAATACTTTTTATAATAACAATAGTCAATCATCCATACGATTTCAGCACCAATATTTGTTAAACACAGTTTAAACAATCTTATTTTATTAATGTTTATGGTTTAGAATTTATTCTCAAGGAGTAATTGTAACATCTTTTATTAAAAACTCAACGGATTTAACCAAGTAACACCTGCCACTCATTAAAGTTACTTCCGTAACAAAATAACTATCTGTCTTTATCTGCAGATAAAATGAGGATCCACAAATTTAAACTATTACCCAGTTTACTTAATTTTTAATAACAAACTACACTATCTTTTAACGCAGGCAGAAGGGCGTAATTGTTTTTAATGGTTCATTACAAATAAACCAACTATAAATGATTATTAACGAGACTGTATTAGTTAGTCTTCTTAAACGGGAATTATCAAAAACCAAATAACTTCAAAAATTCACTTTCACCGCAAATCACAACTAAACTGTACGGGAACTGTACTCAAAGATTGCATTAATTCTAAATAATTAACGCTAAATAATAATAATACGATAAGGTCGACCCCAGAGTCGACTGACTCTTCTCAAGGATGGGCGGCCGCAAGTCTCTTAATATCGACCTTCTTTGCTCGAAGATCAAAATGGAAGTCTTCTGACTCGAGGCACAGGCCGGAAGCAAGTAAGTGACGCGACGCTCCAACCCCAATTTTTATTTCCATTTTTATTTCCGCGTAGGAATATCAGCCAATAGCGAGGTCTCACTCACGAACAAATATTGATTTTTTCTAAGTACCCAATCAACAACAAGTCGCGTGTTTTGGCTTAACGAATCAGGGCACAGCAACTAAAAAGCAAGTATTGGTTTTTCCTCTAAAACTGCGAACGCCTCGAGTTATCATTTTTGTTAAACACTTATATGTATTTTAAAAAGAATGCGAATTTGCAGAACCGAACTTAAGATTTTTGTAAATATAAATATAAAATTCTACGTATTTGAAACCGATAGAAAATATACCGTTACAATTACTATTATACTTGGTAAATTCATGTTCCTTACGGTACATTTGAGGTAGTTGGACCAAAGTTCAAATTGCCATTTAAGTTCCAAGAATGTACAGCTCAGTATACTTCGTAAATATGTTACAGAAATGGAATAAATACTCAAGGATAATGAGTAATTCGTGATGATGTATTGGAGACTTACTTAATTTGCTCCTATAAATAAAGGAGCATCAAATCAACCAAAAGTCTATAAACAGACGATCAAACATGAGTCTATAAACAGACCTCAACTAGTAAATAAAGTGAGAAGAGATCACTCAATCAACCCTCACTTTTCTTAAACATCACAAGTGAGTGTTTCTCTTTTAATAGCTGACAACAACTGACGGTGAATATTTGAAAATGACCAAAATCCAGCTCGTAAAGAAGAAGGCATTTTTACTAAGCAAATCAAAATTTAACTTATGTCAACTTTAACAAATCACACAAAATTAAGTTAATCCAGATAAATAAGAATTTATCAAAAATTACAAAAGGAATTTGTAGAAAGATAAAATTGTTTAAGAAATCTATTGAAAAGCAAAATAATAAAAAGAATAAATTTAGCAAAATAGAAAACTTACTCGTATAAACAAGAATAATTAAAATTCCTAATAATTAGCAACCAATTTAATTATAATAAAATAGATGACACACTATACAGGGTGTATAACAATCTATATACTATCCATAATTCCTATTAATTGTAGATATAAATTCTAGTGTATACAACCACCACGTGGTTGATCATGCACCACCATAACCCTAATAAATTATAATACTATTAATAATAATAGCCAATGAAGCCAAACAGCTTCCCTAAACATAATGAAGATAACCAATATCTCCAAACACTATTCATAAAACCACCAGGCCTTAGGAATATTCAAAATCATAACGGAGAAATCCAAAATTCTCCCAGCTCAATAAATTCAGGCTCTTTGAATACTCAAATCTGCTAAAAAGCTTTACTAGTCAAAGAGAGCCCTCACAACTTTAATAATAATACACCCTATATCAGGGCTTCCCTAACTGTGCGTCGCGGCATTATCCCAGGGGCGTCGTGAGGAGATCCACATGCGAATGAGCGCCGAGCGCATTCTGTAGTCGCGTCGAGGGCTGCCGGCGTGCGGGTCGCCCTCCCCCGCGTGTGCATGTCGCTCAGTCAATCTTTTGTTTTGTTTAATTACGCACGCGAAGTTTTGATATTGACTATGGATAATTTTATTCAAAGAAATAGAAAACGAAGTGAAGACTCAGGAGAGAGCAGTAAAGAACCTTTAGAAAAACGGACGAAGTACAGAAAATATGACGACCAATATTTGGATTTCTGATTTACCTACATTATTAAAGGAAATGTAGAACTTCCTCAATGTGTTGTTTGTCATAAAGTGTTGGCAGCTGAAAGTATGCTTCCTAATAAACTAAAACGTCATTTGGAAACAACTCACAGTCATCTACAAGGTAAGCCGAGAGACTTTTTTGTTAGAAAATTGCGAGAACTGAAACATCAGTCCACGGCTCTGCTTTCAAGAGCATCAGTTCCTACCAAAGCATTGCTCGCCTCCTACAAGATAATTCACCGTGTTGCCAAATGTAAGAAACCACACACAATTGCTGAGGAACTGATTTTACCTGCAGCGGTTGATATGGTATCAGTGATGATTGGAGAATCGGCGGCTAAAGATTTAAAAAATGTACCTCTTTCAAACAATACGATTAGCCGCCGTATTCATGACTTGGCAGAAGATATTAATGAGCAAATTGTGGAGAAACTCTCAGGTCTATTTGCCATTCAACTGGATGAGGCGACCGATAGTAATGACGACGCTCAATTGATATGTTACGTGCGGTACATACAAGAAACAAATGTGTGTGAGGATTTGTTATTCTGCAGAAAAATATGTGAAAGTGGTAAGGCTACTGATTTATTTAAAATCTTAGATTCATACATGATCGAAAATAATATTAAATGGGAGAACTGTGTGGGTGTGTGTACGGATGGTGCTCGAGCGATGTCTGAACAATATGGAGGACTACAAGCTCTCATCAAAACCAAGGCTCCAAATGTAAAATGGACACATTGTGTCATACATAGAGAGGCCTTAGCTGCAAAGAACATTACACCTGAATTAAATTTTGTGATGGACATAATTATCAAAGTGGTGAACTACATTAAAACACGACCTGTGAAAGCAAGATTTTTCCATAAGCTTTGTGAAGAATTGGGTGCCGAGTATACCTCTCTAATTTATTATTGCAACTCTCGTTGGTTGTCCAAAGGCAATGTACTCGCACGTGTACACGAATTACGAAATTAGTTTTACACTTATCTACAGACAGAATCACACAATGATGCGCAATATTTTATTAATACAGAGTTTATAATAAAATTGGCATATCTCTGCGACATATTTAAAAAATTAAATGATCTTAATAAGTCTTTGCAGGGAAACAATACTCACATACTGCAACTGGCAGATAAAATTACTGGGTTTTAGAAGAAGTTGCTCTTATGGAAGAGAAAATTAGAAGAAGATCAAGTAAATACTGACTGTTTCCCTGCTTTACAAGGCATTCTACAAGAAAAATCGATAGAAATCCTCGATCCCTCTTTAAAAGTAACATTTACACAGCACTTGTCATCATTAAGCGAACATTTTGAAAAATATTTTCCCGAAAATCTGGAGCAATATGACTGGGTAAGAAATCCTTTCCAGTCGACCTCACCATCAACACTTTCGACAGGGGAAGAAGAACAATTAATAGAATTGTGCTGTGACTCAAGTCTTAAGATCCAATACGACAAAGACAAACTGCTTGAATTTTGGAGCTCAGTTTCTCACGAATATCGTGCCATCAGCATTGAGGGTTCTATTACCATTTGCGACATCGTACTTGTGCGAAACAGGCTTTTCTGCAGTTGCAGTAATAAAGAACAAGTACAGAACGAAATTAAATGTAGAGAAAGAGATGAGAGTGGCAATTTCCGCACTTTTTGCCCCGTTTTGAAAAGCTATGCTCAGAAAAACAAGCACATCCTTCTCATTAGTAGCCAGCCAACAAAGTTAAACAATTATCTATTTTCATTTTTATTCTTATGTTTTGTTTTTGTTCTTATTTTCTAATAAAAATTATAAATGTTATTTGGAGTTTTTCTGATAACTTGTTACTAGGCTACAACTGGTAGGTACTTTTTGGTCAGAGTGGGGAGGGAGGGGCGTCGCAAGAAATGGCAAATTCCCAAGGGCGTCACAGTAAAAAAAAGTTTGGAAAGCCCTGCCTATATCAAATCAATAACTAGATAGTAACTGGAAGCTAATCAAATCCGACGTAAAGAATTGGATACTGCTAAATAAGATAAAAAGTATAATATGAAAATAAACGGCGAGCAGGAATTCGGTCCAAGCTGGAAAAAAGCTGTAAACGGAGGTGCGGGAAGTTAGTCGCACATTTTTTGAAACTAGGGCTCATAATATACCAATTTTTGTAAACGGCAAAGTCTAGATATCAGGAAACAATTGCTAAAAAAATTAAAACCCTGAAAGTGAAAACCAACCCACAACATCTTGATTTACTAAAAGAAACGACTTTTAGTAAGTCTGTCAAGATTGTCAGAAGAGTGTTAATTTGTATACAGCAATTGAAGAGTACATGCCATATTGACCACGGTCGTAGCTGATCACATAGCACGCGTCGCCCGTTATAGCACAATTGGCTCAAAACACAATCAATAGCAATGTACCTTCAAAGGCTCTTGGCAGAACAACCCTGATTACCAACAAATCTTAACCAGTTGACCCAATCTACTAAATAAACCCCAGTAAAAACCAAACCCCAACAAAAGCAAACCTCCCAAAACCCTGAGGGGACAAATACAACACAAAAGACATGGACAGGTCTTTTTGGCACCTTGCGGGGGCTCCCCGGAAAATCACAAGGCAGAGGGAAGACGTTAACCCTCTACATCACGGATCAGGTGATCTAAAGGAGCCCGAGAGGTTAGTGGAAAGCAGCGTAACTTCTCTTGCTGCGAAAGAAAAGACCAAAGCTATTCTTTCTCAGCAAGGAGCCAACTTTTTAACGTGGGGCATCTAACCACGCGACGACCCGAGAGCCGCCGATTACAAAAAAAAAACAAAATATATAGGAGTTGGACTACCTCACTAGCTAACTTCGGCCAGATGTTACTCCAAAGTGTGTAAAAGCACCCGGAGCAACGAAAGGAAAGTGAAGGGTAGAAAGAAGATAGAAAAGTGGAAAAGTAAAAAACAACCGATGCACAAAAGAGTACAATCACAGATAGGAAGAGTATAGGACAGAGAAGGAACACAAGACCTTGAAAAAGTGGTCGGGAAATATGCTCAGAAAGAAGAAAGTGAGCATACCCCCAAAGTGTTGCCACCAGACAGCCAACCAACCACCCTATAAAAAAACCTTGTAACATTTGTGAATGTTACACCTTATCACACAAAGCCTGAAGAACAGAAAATCCTTTATTTAGGCCAACCTTAGGTATACAACAGCTTTTTTAATATCAGTTTTGTTCCAACTATTTCTCTTTAAGTACCTATATATTAATGGGACCGTTTACAAGTTTATCCCATTTGCAATACTGAATATTTTTTAAGAAAATGTGTCTCTTCAAATAACACCACGCTAGCAGCTTGCCTGCATTTTTGTCAATTAGAGTCCCATTTATGAGACCCATTTTAAATACTACTACAGTCGAACTTGGTTATGTCATCATTAGGACCACATGTTTGATGTTATGATGAGTTTTAAGATTTAGGCAAATAAAACACAGAAATACTCAATGTCATTTTAAACACATTCACCATTAGATTTTTGATTTAAGTTACGCTAACTTTTTCTAAAGTTAGCGAAACCCGCGGTTTTAGAAAAATTAGCTGAGCCTTAAATTTGAAAATAGGGCATTTAATTAGCCCTTAATTCTCCATAGGTTACTTTTTTTAATTGGGCATTCTATGTTTGATATTTGGTACGGGTCCCGCAAACCTTTTTCTAAAGCTAGCGAAGCCCGTGGTTTAAAGAAAAATCAGCTGAGCCTTAAATTTGAAAACAGGGCATTTAAGCAGCCTTTAATTAGCCTTTAATTCTCCATAGGTTACTTTTTTAATTGGGAATTCTACGTTTGATATTTGGTACGGGTCCCGCAAACTTTTTTCTAAAGCTAGCGAAGCCCGCGGTTTAAAGAAAAATCAGCTGAGCCTTAAATTTGAAAACAGGGCATTTCATCGGCCTTTAATTGGCCTTTAATTCTCCATAGGTTACTTTTTTTAATTGGGAATTCTACGTTTGATATTTGGTACGGGCCCCGCAAACTTTTTTCTAAAGCTAGCGAAGCCAGTGGTTTAAAGAAAAATCAGCTGAGCCTTAAATTTGAAAACAGGGCATTTCATCAGCCTTTAATTCTTTATAGGTTACTTTTTTAATTGGGTATTCTACGTTTGATATTTGGTACGGGCCCCGCAAACTTTTTTCTAAAGCTAGCGAAGCCCGTGGTATAAAGAAAACTCAGCAGAGCCTTAAATTTGAAAACAGGGCATTTAATCAGCCTTTAATTAGCCTTTAATTCTCCATAAGTTACTTTTTCTAATTGGGAATTCTACGTTTGATATTTGGTACGGGTTCCGCAAACTTTTTTCTAAAGCTAGCAATGACCGTGGTTTAAAGAAAAATTAGCTGAGCCTTAAATTTGAAAACATGGCATTTCATCAGCCTTTAATTAGCCTTTAATTCTCTATAGGTTACTTCTTTTAATTGGGTATTCTACGTTTGATATTTGGTACGGGTCTCGCTAACTTTTTTCTAAAGCTAGCGAAGCCCGTGGTTTAAAGAAAACTCAGCAGTGCCTTAAATTTGAAAACAGGGCATTTAATCAGCCTTTAATTCTCCATAGGTTACTTTTTTAATTGGGAATTCTACGTTTGATATTTGGTACGGGTTCCGCAAACTTTTTTCTAAAGCTAGCAATGCCCGTGGTTTAAAGAAAAATCAGCTGAGCCTTAAATTTGAAAACAGGGCATTTATCAGCCTTTAATTCTCCATTGGTTACTTTTTTCAATTGGGCATTCTAAGTTTGATATTTGGTACGGCTCCCGCTAACTTTTTTCTAAAGCTAGCCGAGTCCGTGGTTTAAAGAAAAACCAGCTGAGCCTTAAATTTGAAAATAGGGCATTTAATTAGCCTTTAATTCCCCATATGCCTTCCTGTTATCCTGCTGTATGGGCTTCGCTAACTTTAGGGCCGTTTTTAATTTATAATTATTGGTGTCGCCAAGGGCGCTGTTTATATACTTATATACTATACGCTGTTTATATAAAGCTAGGAATTTTTCTGTTTTTCAGATGGTAACAACTTTTATTAAATTTACAAAAGTCAAACAGATAAATGACAATTTAAATTCCAATGTTTTTTGTTGTTGTAACCAACACAAAAACAAAAAAAATCCTAATAGCACTAATGTCATCTAAAAAACTAAAGTTTTTTTTACGACCCTTTATAAATAGTTATTTACATTGTTGCACAAGTTGCGAAAGTTTATTTTTAGGTGCAAGGTGTTTTTGATTGGCCGAGGCGAAACGTAAACGTAGCCGAGGTTAGCTAAAAACTCCGAGCACCTGAAAGGGCTTTCACAGCGTGTAATGTATTAAACTTTTCATTCTCCCCTTGACATTTATTAACCACCGTAAATAAATAAAATGATGATTCAGTGATTATAATAAAATAATGTTTGTATATACAACAGTATTGTTACCAAGGTAATGTTGACAACACCACAACGCCACCTTATAATATTATATTTAAAAAAATTGACAGTTTTACTTCGTTGTCTAGGGACCGAAAGTTTTTCATACCTAGCAACCACCTCGCATGTTTTACTTTCGCTTTCGGTTGCCCACGACCTTCTAGATTTCACGAGACGAAGTCTTCTCGTGAAATCTAGTAGGTTGTGCGGTTGGCTTATCAAGATAGAAAGTTACACTTTCGTAAAGGGGAGAATGAAAAATACATTTTTCGTCACCGAATACTCCAGCGAAATTTGATTTCCGTCACCAGTGAGAGAAAATCCCATAACGTTAACTATCGTCACTAGAGACGAAAACTACCTACTAATTTTAACCTCGTCTAGTGGCCTGCTGTCGCTGTATCGCGTCATTATTGAATCACGCCAGTTTGTGCTGTTCGTAGCTTTATCATAATTTCTGATTCAGAAAGTGACTAAGATCTTCCCAATACTCCACCAGAAATAGTAAATCAAGCTGGGAAAACCTCTTATGATGGACTTATTGCCAGAAAAAACGAAAAAGAGGTATGAAGAAATCTATGCAAAATTCATGGAATCCCGGGCTAATAATCGCGTAAATTCATATTCGGAAACAGTGCTGCTTGCATGTTTTGCAAAATTGTCGGAGAATTTCAAGCCATCGACCTTATGGTCTATATATTCTATGTTAAGAACAACATTATCAATAAAAAATGATATCGATATCAGATAAGTAATTTAAATGGTCGTAGAAAAAGCATAGTGTTTAACTCGTCGAAATCATTTTTTACTTTCGTCACTCGTCACACAATATACTATTTTTAGATTTTAGCATTTTTAGTTAAGAAATTTTTGTCGGCAATTAAGTCGTCTCAAAAAAATTCGTGGATCACGCTCCCAGTAATACTCGTGTAAATACAGTGTAAATACTCGTTATTTGTTGTGTTGCAACATTACTGGTACGCAAACATAGGTTTCTGGCCTAATGATTCAAATTATTATTGAACGTAACGCCGGCTCCGATTGTAATTTGTAAACCATGAGCGCGAGTTATGAATTATAACGCCCGCTTATAATGCCCTGGTTGTTATGGAGTTGTTTATGTTCGTATCACAGGTATAAACAACAAATAATATGCAAGTGAAACAAAATATTTTAGTATTCAAAATAATATTTGTACTCTCAATATCTTAAACATAGTCATTTTCGATCAACAGATTAAAAACTAATTAAAACATATTTAGTAGTTCATATATAAAATATTAAAGTAGTTCAAGTGATATCATTGAATACACGATTGAATAATTTCCAATATGGTAAATAATTTTACCGGTATTGTAGTAAACAGTACAGCTATAGTTTTGCCCTTCATTTGTAGAGGGCGCCAAATATCTTATAAAGATTATTAAAATGATTAGAGAGGGGCGGTGAAGTTTATGTAAGTGTTTAGATGCAAGAAAACACTTCAGTATGTTTAGTAATGGTGGTTGTAGGTTTTGCGTTTCGCGAAATTAAAAACATTTGTTTTTTTCTTAGTTAAACATAACATGATAATTATCAATTGAAACGGTGTCGAGCAAGTGAAATCCGCCCTTAAAATTATATTCTAAGGATGGGGCTAAAAGTGTTTGTTTTGATAATGTAAACTACTTTTTTTTATATAGTACACACGATCATATTTATGGCTCTAAACACGAGACTTTTAAATGAACTCCTGTAAATGTTACATATAAATAAATAAGTTTGATGATAATAGAATATTGTGTGGATTTGTTGTTTTGTGTTTGTTGAAAAGTGAATCTTAACAACTGAATTTTTAAAATCTACGCCATGGATAGCCAAATTGAACGCGATCCTGGAGCCCTAGGCGGTCTTTTCCAGCAAATTATTCAGGACATGAAGGTAAGGGGGTGATTTAATATTTGATTAAAGAAATTGTGAAAGTATAATCAAGAAATAATCTAGTTGCTTTGTGTCAGTGTTGTATGCAATGAGAATTTTTTTGTTTTTATTGTTTTTTTCATAGGTGACTTGATTTTTGAATTATTTCGTTTTTATTAACTTAAAATTAACCATACTACTTAATAATTGAGGTTAAAAAACAATCAAGCATAGAAGGGTTATTTGTTTATTATTATTATTATCTCATGTCTGATACACACCCCTATCTAATTAACAATTTAATTAGATGTTTGAAGTTTATATTATCACAAAGGATGGTAGAGTATAATCGATTTACTTCTGCATGCATACGTTAATGTAGATCTCCCAGTGTTCTAAGCACGTCTTTGTACTAGCTATCACTAAATCGTGAAATTATCTTCTCCTTTCTATAACGATGACAATAAAATAACAGCAGTGATTTCTTAATGCAAGTTCTTATTACCGAGAATTTGGTCTGTTGTGTCTGTCATACCTACCTTTAGATAGGTTATCTTCGCATTTAAATAACTTACATTGACATTAATAACTTGGCGCGTTTTGCAATAATAAACCTTTCTGTTCTCATAATTCTTATTTTGCTTTTCAATAGATAGCCATGGATTCAATAAAAAGGAAAGAAAAAATATTTAATAAAAGACACCTACCTGCCTTGTAGTATGCACGCAAACCGCCGTGAAGGGAGCCAAACAAAAACAGCACACGGTTTATTTATTTTTAAATTATTAATAATTGTATTATTCGAAAAACATATTTAAATTTGTTTAATTAGTGCAGTCTTTCGCGTATACACAACCACATATCAAATACCGACTGGAAGTTGTAGCTTTTGTTAAACTTTGATTTTCAATTGTTTGAAAAACAAAAAGAGTAGAAAAATACAAAATCTTACCGAACAAAAGAAACAAACTACATACATAAAAACTCACCTTAATTTTTCAAATTAAAGTCCATAAACATAATTTTTTGTAAATATTATTAGCAATCAATATATTATTAAGATATAATATAAAATTCTGATATTTCTCCAGTAAATTAATTGTTTGTATTTAGAAAAAAATTCTTGGATTTTTGGGTTTTAAGTTCCCCGTGTTGAAGTTGATTCCCAAAAAATAAAAGTTTTCAAAAAATTTCGCGCCATTCGTTTGTTCATTGCTACTAGCCTACATAAGCTCAAACTAAAACTTTGATTGCAGACGTCAATAAATATTTAACATCCCATTTTGTTGGATTTACAAAATGTTTAGTACCAACCATAATTTTGAATTCAAAAATGATTGCAAAAAATGAGTTATGTGTGTTGGTTATGACGTCAATAAAGTTAGCACCCCCACATTGTCAAATTTCAAAAATTTTAGTGCCATAATTTTGGACCAACCCCTATTCATTAGAAATGAAGATTTTAGAGTGGGGGTGCTGACTTGAGCTCAAACTAGCCCCCCCACTTTATAAATAGGTATAAATGATAAACCAATTTAAACTAGGCTATACTTTTGGACTAATTAAAGACTATTCATTAGTATATAATACATTTTCGAAATCAACCCCTAAATAGAAAATTACCCTACATGAATAATATCACAAAATTAAAAATGATGAAATTCAGGAAAACACCATATCATAATTTTGGACTAATTAAGGACTATTCATTTACGCATAACCTATTTTTGAAATCATCCCTTAAAATTGGTAAATCGTCCCTTGTGAGTAAAACCATGAAATCAAATAACAAACCGTGCTGATAAAACCTATAACTTCAGGTTGATTAAGGACTAATTAAAGACTATTCATTAGCATATAATACATTTTCGAAATCAACCCTTAAATAGAAAACTACCCCACATGAATAATACCACAAAATTGAAAATGATGAAATTCAGGGGAAAAAACCGAGGGGTCTCTCACTCCCAAAAATTATGTACACCTATTGCCGCTTTACGGCAATAACTGTCTTTATTCCCGTATTCTCACTTGTTATTCCCGTATTGCCGTTTTTATTCCTTTATTTGCGTCTGTATTGCTGTATTCCCGTCTCCATTTCCGTATTGCCGTATTTATTTCTGTATATTGCTGCATTAATTGCCCTATTGCCGTGTTTATTTGAAAAGTGTTTTATTATTGGTTTTATTGATAATTTTGCAAAAGGTCCTAGCTCCACTAAGAAAAATGTAAACAAATAAAAAATTATCTGTAAAAAATAGTTGTTTATTCAGTCATAATATATGTACATTACATTTTTAAGTGCTGTTAAAGTAATTGCGAACCGAATACGTGAAAAGAAGAACTTTAAAAAATATATCATCAGATAGATCAACTCTAAGAAATACAAAAAAAGACACATTGAGATAAATAACAAAGATTTATTTGAAAAGTGAGAATCCCAATGCACGGCAGTAAATAAAATTCAAAAAGAATTTAAAATACTGATAAGTTTTAATTAAAATAGAAACTCCTTCAATTTTTTTTCAAGTCTTTGTAAAACCTTAATGTTAATTGAGACCCCATTCGAACGACTGATTTTGAATGGGTAAACTCCAGTAAAATTTACAGGACCATAAAATATAAATTCCGAATCTACTTTCTGAATGTTGCCTTCCTTGGGCTGTATGAAGTTTTCCAAATCTTCTTTCAAGAATTTTTCGTTATCAATATCCAAAATTCGTCCAATGTACCATCGGTTGTCGTAAAACATTACATAATATTTTTCTAATTTCAGCTTTATCTTTCATTTTGTTTCTTGTGTGTTTACTTCCTCTAAGTCTGATTTTTCTGATTCAAAAAATTCTGATTCTGATGAAAGTGAAATTACTTCAAGGGATTCGCTTGATTTCGGTGTAAGTGAACAATCGGTCTCGAGCGTATAGAAATGCATCGATTACAAATAACGCTTTTAAAAATATAAATAATTAAAACCTCGCAAAACTAAAAATACCTGGCAAATCTACATCATATGACTTTTAACTTGGAATTGCGTAGATCGGTCCAGTAGAACTCTCAAACGAAGCGTAACAAAAATAAGCCTTGTGTTTTAAATAGGTATAAAGTATTTTAAATTCATGGTATAAAAATCTAAAGAAAATATAATATCAAAGCGGTCTTGGAGAACTCGTAAAAGAGAGCTATGGCGGCATGCAAGGGTTTGTCTATACATCAGAACAATTCGAATATTAAACACTCAATGATGGATGATGAAAGGCTAGACTGCACCGGCTGCAGCCACCGACATGCCCTAGCTATTTCTAGCATTTGTAATTAATTTATTGTAGCACTTTTAAATAATGCCCGCGTTTAAATACAGAAATTATGAGAATCTAGAGATATTTTTTAACAAATTTCTTGAACACGTTTATTAGTATTTCAAAAACTTGACTGATGAAAAATGTGTTTGAAATCGGCAGTCAAATATTCAGTTACTGTACGTTTTTATGTAAGTTGAAACTGTTGCGCTTCAAACCAAATTATTAATAAGCCAGTAGATGTTTATAACACAAATTTAATGAATTTTGTTGCAAATACTATTTTATAGATACGTTTATTGCAGTTTTTATAGTTATGTACGTAGTGAACTAACCTAAAAATTAAATATTGTTGTTTTAAATTTCCTATAACTTCACAATTTCAGAAAGTAATTATTCTTATGCTCTTATCATTCATGTGGTAATCTTAGTACTATTTTACCTATTTTGATTTGATTTTTGTTTACTATTTTAAGATTTTTATATTTTTTTGAGTATTATAACCACTGAAATATAAAATTGCAACTGCTAGAGACAGCTACAGCTCATATCGGCGACTTCAACCCCTAGATGCTAGTGATAGAAATGGTTTGTCTATTAAGCGCAATTCCAAAAGTTTACACGCTGGGAACTAACAAGAGGGCGCTGCAAGTGGATGGCTTTTCTCGAGATAATTTCTTTAATTTTTGGATTTAAAAATTAAAAAATATAAAAAATACTAATACACACAGTGTATTAATATTCGTATTGTTCTGATGTATAGACAAACCCTTGCATGGCGCCATAGTTCTCCTATACGAGTTCTACAAGACCGATTTGCTAATTGTTTTTCATAAGCTTTGACATCAAAATAATAATAAGAGTTGAAATATTAATTATTATTTTCGTGAAAGTTATCATATTTGGTCCTCCAATTTTCAAAAAATACTAATTTTAAATACCACATATGGCGTATTGCTGAGCTGAAAAATATATACTTTTTATTTCTAGCAAGAAAATAAGGGAATTCCATTTAAAAGTCGATGACGTCATCGGCCGTCGTACAGTAGTAAACAAAAAAATTTAAATTGATGTCCATAAAATTCGCAGGAAAAAAATAAAATTGACGTGTCCGACCTTTTCTTCCAAACAGTGGTAATACAGAAAATATGAATTTTATTCCTTGCTTTATTTACACACTGTATAGTATAAGGAAATCCTTCAATCAATTAGCCTTTTAACCGTCATATATTTACGGTTATACGATTCTTAGAAACGGTGAATGATTTTCAATGTTCCAACAAAAAATAATTACTTGCCGTTATTATTTTTCGGCGCACACTACTACATATACTCGCTTCTTCAGAAGACCACCTAGATTTTTAAACACGTTTGAGATAAAATGCGTAATGGAAATTGAGAAGAATGGAGCGTGTTATTCCTATTGCCGAGTTTATTTCTCAGTATTGCCGCGTATTCCCCATTTATCGCCGCGTATTCTCTATTTATTGCCGCTTATTCCTGCGTATTCCCGTTTATTTCTGTTTATTGCCGCTTATTCCTTTGTATTCCCGTTTATTTCTGTTTATTTCTCATATTGCCGAGTATTGCTCATTATTTCCTACTCATAGCAATTTATTCCCGAGAAACTGTACACCTATTGCCGAGAGTGAGAGACCCCTCGGAAAAAAACATATCATGATTTAGGACTAATTAAGGACTGTTCATTGACGCATAACAATTTTTGGAATCATCCCCTAAATTGGTAAATTGCCCCTTGTGAGTAAAAACAATCAAATGAAACAAACTGCTGATAAAACCTATAACTTCAGATTGAATAACGACTATTTTGGTAGATAACCCATTTTTGAAATCTTCTCCTAAAATGATAACAATCAGAAAAACACCGTGCCATAAATTTGGACCAATTCAAAATTTTTTTGTCTCCAATTCCTATTCGTCAGAAATGAAGATTTTAGAGTAGGGCTGCAGACTTGAGCTCAATTCAACACCCCACGCTTTAAAATCTTTATTTCTGATGAATAGGGGTTGGCTTAGAATGTTTCGAATTGATCCAAAATTAGTTCATATTTAGTTACCAATTTAGAGGATGATTTCGAAAATGAGTTACCTGCTAATCAATAGTCTTATCAATTAATTATTAATATTAATCAATCTGAAAGTTATAGGTTATATCAGCACGGTTTGTTATTTGATTTCATGGTTTTACTCACAAAGGACGATTTACCAATTTAGGGGATAATTCCAAAAACGGGTTATGCGTCAATCAATAGTCCTTAATTAGTCCAAAATTATGATATGGTTTTTACCTGAATTTCATCATTTTTAATTTTATAGTATTATTCATGTGGGGTGGTGTTCTATTTAGAGGTTGATTTCAAGAATGTATTATATACTGATGAATAGTCTCTAATCAGACCAAAATTATAGCCTAGTTTAAACTGATTTATGATGTATATTTATATGGTGGGAGTGCTAGCTTGAGCTTCAGCACCCCCACTCTAAAATCTTCATTTCTGGTGGATAGGGGTTGGCCCAAATTTTTTTGAATTGGTTCAAAATTAGTCCAAAATTATGGCACTAAAATTTTTGAAATTTGATAAAGTGGGGGTGCTAACTTTATTGACGTGTATGTTAAGTGCCAATGAATAGTCTTGAATTATTCCATAATTATGACACGCTTTATTTATATTATTATTTTTATAATCTTTAATTTCCCGACATTATTCTTGGGTGGTGGGGGGGGGGGGGGTTACATACCATTTCAATTAGTTCATATGTTGAAAATTTTATGACAGTTTTTTCAGATTTTTTTCGTATTTAATTTTGTAATATTATTTATAGAGGTAGTGATTGGCCAAGTTAGGGGATGATCTAAAAAAAAAGGCATTTTTATCATCTTTCTTTTCTCGACATGATTTTTGTGGCTGCTTTAATCTAAATAAATTTGTTATTTAAGTATATAGTATTTATATGGCGATAAAATTAACATTTCTAATGATCCAAAATTTTTGATTTCTCCAAAATCATAGTACTGAAAATTCTGAAATTCGACAAAGCTAACTTTATTTACGTAATAAAAAGGAAAACAGTTATTTTCAAAAAATAACTAATTTTCGTGGTGAAGAGGGGCGGAGCAATTTTACGACAGTCCTCCAATTTTAAACATTTTTAGGCAATCAAGCTTTTTGGCAAACGACTGATAAAAGAAATAAAATGAAATTCGGAAATTATAGAGCTGTCAAATAAGTCGACTCTCTGCAAATATTTATTTTTACCCGGCAAACAAATCTAATTAATGAGCTAACTTGGAATTTTTAGCTGTTAATAGGTAAAACGATTTACAAAATAAAATTTCAAGATTCGGAAATTGGGGGGCTGTCAAACAAATCAACCTGTTAAATTATGGTGGGCAAACGAATAAATTTAGTGAACTAACGTGGGTTAGGCGAACAATTGACAGAATAAAAAACTAAATTTCTAACACTGAAGTGATGCCAAACAAATTACCCCCCTACAAATACTACTTTTTTGTATAAAATAAGTCTATAAGAATGGACAAACAAATCGTAAAAACGTGATCTTATGGGCAGTAAGTTAAATATTAAAATTGTTTAAATTAAACATTATTAACTTTTCAAAAACATCTTCCTAAAAAACTGAAACTTAAAAAAAATAAACTTGCTTTCTTTACGCGTTTAGCAACCCCCTGGGTATCATCATCAGTGACGTAGCACCCCCACTTGGTCGGATTTCAAAAATCTTAGTTCCATAATTTTGGACTAATTTTGAACCAATTCAAAAAGTTTTGGAACAACTCCTATTGATCAGAAATGAAAATTTTAAACTGTATGTGATGACTTACTATGACTTAATATAAATAATAAATCAATTTAAACAAGCCCATAATTTTGGATTTAAAGACTACCTATTCACTAGCATATAAATACACAACCAACTCCTTAAAAAACGTACAGTGATTTTCAGTTTTTGGGAATACTTTAAAAACATCAGGTATTTCCAAGTATTCCCAGGTATCTTCAAGAATTCCTAGAAATTTCCAAATATTTCCAGGCATTTTCAAAGTATTCCCAGTGTACAGTGATTTTCAGCAATGGTTGCCACCTCAGAATCAACCACTCACCAAAAAACGTACAGTCATTTCAAATTTTTGGGAATACTTTCCAAAAACAGCAGGTGTTTCTAAGTATTCCCAGGAATTTCTAACTATTACTAGGAATTTCCAACTATTCCTAGGAATTTCCAAATATTCCTAGGTATTTCTAAAGTATTCCTAGTGTACAGTGATTTTCAGCAATGTATGACACCTCAGAATCAAGCACTCACCAACAAACGTACAGTCATTTCCAATTTTTGGGAATACTTTCAAAAGACAGGTATTTCCAAGTATTCCCAGGTATTTCTAACTATTTCTAGGAATTTCCAAATATTCCCAGGTTTTCTAAAGTATTCCCAGTGTACAGTGATTTTCAGCAATAGTTGACACATCAGAATCAACCACTCACCAAAAAACGTAGTCATTTCCAATTTTTGGGAATACTTTCAAAAAACATCAGGTATTTTCAAGTGTTCCCAGGTATTTCCAACTATTCCTAGGAATTTCCAAATATTCTCAGGTATTTCTAAAGTATTCTTAGTGTATAGTGATTTACAGCAATGGTTGACACCTAAGAATTAACCACTCTCCAGAAAACGTAGTCATTTCCAATTTTTGGGAATACTTTCAAAAAACTTTGGTATTTCCAAATATTCTCAGGTATTTCCAAGTTTTCCCAAGTATTTCCAAATACTTCCAGGTATTTCCAAGTATTCCCAGGTATTTTCAATTATTGCCAGGTATTTTCAATTATTGCCAGGCGTTTCCAAAGTATTCCCAGCAAAGTGTACAGCGATTTTCAGCCACCCCTCGTGGCCAACCACTCCTCAAAAAACGTAGTCATTTCCAATTTTTGGGAATACTTTCGAAAAACATCAGGTATTTCCAAGTATTTTCAAGTATTCCCAGATATTTCCAAATATTCTCAGTCATTTCCAAGTATTTCCAGGCATTTTCAAATATTTCGGGGTATTTTCAAGTATTCACAGATATTTCCAAATATTCCCAGGTATTTTCAAGTATCTCCGGATATTCCCAGATAGCTCCAGTTATTCTCAGGTATCTACAGTTATTCTCAGGTATCTCCAAGGTATTCCCAAAAAACTGAGTTACTTTCAGCAACGATTGACCTCTTATGGTCAACCACTCCCCAAAAAACTTAGTCATTTCCAATTTTTGGGAATACTTTCGAAAAAATCTGGTATTTCCAAGTATTTTCAAGTATTCCTAGGTATTTCCAAGTATTCTCAGGTATTTCCAAATATTCTCAGTCATTTCCAAGTATTTCCAAATATTCCCAAGTATTTTCAAATATTTCAAGGTGTTTCCAAGTATTCACATATATTTCCAAATATTCCCAGATATTTCCAGGTATTCCCAGATATCTCCAGGTATTCCCAGGTATCTAAAAGGTATTCCCAGAAAACTGTATAATGATTTTTAGCAGTGGTTGATCCCGAGGGGTCAACAACTCCTCAAGAAATCTACGGTGATTTCCAGTTCTTGGGAATATGTACTTACAAAAAACATCGGATATTTTCATCTATTCTCATGTATTTCCAAGTACTCCCAGGTATTTCCAAAGTATTCCCAACAACGTGCATACAGAGGGTACAGATTTCCAGCAGTAGTTGACCCGTCGGTACTTACTTTAGTACCCAAATGAAAAATTGGGTGCTTAAAGTTTTAAAAAAAATGCTAGCTTAAAATAAAGTTAGTAGAGCATATATATTTTTTAGTATAAAGCAATGCAAAAAAGTTTATTATCTCGAAAATAATTTAGTGCTACTAATTTTGCTTAATAAAACAATGTTTTCGTTTATTTATTTATTTAACTTATTATATCTTCAAATATTTTCAACATATTAAAAAAAATAAACAAATGGTATATTGTTAAACAAAAAATTGTTTTATTAGGTGGATTTTGCAGCACTAAATTGGTATTAAATCATTGTCGAATTTATAAATTATTTTACATTAATTTACAATAAACAAATATATGTATAGATTATGTTCTGCTAACATTAATTTAAGATCGCAAAATGTTTTTTTTTAAAAGAAAACGCCTGCACTCAATTTTTAATTGGGCTCTAAATTAGCATTAAATTTAGAAATACTATGAATGTTAGAAGTTAAAAAAATTCTGCTCACTTTGTTATGCTTGCTTAAAGGGGTTTGATTCGAGGTAACGTAAGGTTAGTTCAGCAGTTATATACAGGGTATTTTTTTCTATGTCCAATTTTTCTGGAATATCGATGTTTGTGTATAACTGTGTTTTATTACGTAGTTTTTGATATGTATTTTTACGTACATACCTATACGATGAAATCGTCGAAATTATCATAGTACACTGAAATTTTATTAAAAAAAGCGTATAAATACGGCTAGTCTTTTGCCATCTTTGTTATTATTTTCTATTTAGTGTCTTGTTTAGAGATTTATAGCTACTTACGAGGTATCATTTGTGTATATTTTAATTATTATAATAGCCTACTTATTAATTATCGAGTTTTTTTAATCATAAAAGAACCATGATGAAATCTATAAAAATATATTTGTCGGCAAAAATTACCTTGAAATTATTTAAACTTACAGAGAACGCGCCTTGTTTTTGCAATCGCAATCAAAAGTTAAAGGCTTAATAAATAAATTATTTACATTGAAAGCAATAATGAAATAATAAAGATAAAAGTTTCTTTAAAATAAAATGTTGAAATTAAAATACCACATAAGAAATCAATAGAAATATACGGGGTGTCCTCAGATTGAATTCACGGCAGATCTCGATTTTATGTATTTATTGCAAGAATAAGCAATATCGTGCACCGAAAACTGCAATATCTGATTACTGCTCTTATTATCTTATACAGGGTATACAGCATAATAAAACAAAAAATTCCAATTTCAAAAAAAAATCCAACTAGAAATAAACAGGCATTTATTTTATGGGCATAATCTGGAACTATCTTGCATAGATAAGTAATGATTCTCTTTCTTAATATAAACTACACTCGTTCATAATTATGCAAAGCGAAACTTTTATAATCGGTTATTTCATAATTATCGGTTATCTCATCCATTAAATTCTTATTTTACTACCGCATATTTATTTAAAACAAATGAACTGATGACAAAAATTTTATATTTATTATTTAACCAACCAACCAACCTCTATATAGTGTTTTATTATCAGTGCAATTTTATGCAAATTTTATAGGAAAACTGAAATAGCTTTTATTCATGCATTGACCTATTTTTTTTTAGTTTTAACTGCTGAAATTTAAATTCGTTCTTGTTGGGGAGTAATCAATATTTGATTGCTAATATCTACACAGTTATAAAAAAGTAAATGAACTTTTGCGTTTTGTTTAACACGAGGAATGTTAATGGGGTAACTTGTGCTTGCAATCAATTCTATGCATACAGTGTGTCTTAGTTACGGTTAAAATTATAAATATTACACGTTCTTTGCCTGTGGTTTTTAAAACCATTCTCTACTAGTAATTATAAGCTTTTTCGTCGTAATCTAAGAAAAGGCGGGTGTTTCCCGTTTCTAGAGTAAGTGAGTAAGTAAATAATAAGTAAGTTTGGTCCAGATATGTAAACCGAGCCATAGATTGAGAGTAATTTAGAACACATCACATCTTTCATCTAAGTGGGATCAAAATACTCAATAAAAAAACAAGGATTGGAACGGACCAGAGTGCAACTCGCAGATACAAGAAAATGCGCTAGAAACATCAGTTTCAGAGACATAAGATATTAGATTAACGGGAAACATCTGGTGATAGAATGGACCTCGCCAATACAAACAGTTCGTAGGTACAACTTTCGCTGTTTTTTTGCATACCTAACCTCATTCAGTTGATAATGTTCAATATGTTATATTATACATTAATGACATAAATTGAAAGAATTGGTGTTGAGATGTCAAATTCAGCAAATACATTGTTTTATATGCATATTTTAAGATCGTACTAACTTTATTTCAAATGGTACCTAAAGTATCAAATGATATAATTTCTGACAAAGCTCTGAATGGCCAAGCACTACAAATAGGCCTCTTGAAAAGTCACGAGATCTCCTCTGAGGAACTTGGACACACTCAAATACAGCAATACAGACAGGCAGCCTATTCAAAATGTCCTGACCTTTGCAGAAAATGCTCAGTTACAGGCCTACATGCATCACATTGGGTACTATCTATACCAAGGAGAAAATTTGAGAATCGAAGACATTCCCGAGGGAAATACCAAGGAGAAATATCAAGAGAAAAAAAAAAGATTTTAAGTGAAATTAGAACACACTGAACAATCCTCCAGGTGGATAACAACCCTTCACTATTGGTTCTACGTTTATAAAAAAAACTACTTGTCCTAAAATCATGTTGCGTAAAGGTAACTGCGCACTTATGCGGACGACACGGTAACACCGCGCACAACAACGCAGGGGATTTTATTCTTTGCATTATTTGCAATGGGACAGTGCGTACCGTGGGACGCAGCGGTACGCGCAGCCTCTTTGCAAACGATGGAAAGAATAAAATCAGCTGCTACACCTTGCCGTCCGCATAAGTGCGCGCTTACCTTAATTTAAGCAGATTTTGTAGCAAAATTTAAAAAACGTAACGTCTTTCTTGATTTTACATTTTTAAGTCTCAAACGAATCATTTTTTCATGATTGTTTTTTCAGATTAGCATACGATTTTATACAAAAAAAAATAATTTTATGGGGAAAGCAATAAATTCTTCACTGTTCGGAACTGTACTTGGAAGTACATTATAATATACGTAACTCGTAAGTAGCTCGAGCATACTAATGCTAGTGGAATTTAAATATCATATGGTGATCATCTGATCATCACGGATTGATGCTACTCAACTTCTAAAAGCTTCTATCTTAATCCAATGTGAAGAGCTATGGCAGACAGATGCGTCTAAATCTGCTATGGAAACTGAACTCAGCTGGACCATAAGCTGAGAAGCTGTGAGAGTACGTCCATTTGTACATATATGATGATGTCTGCTATCCTGCTAAACTGACTACATCTTTACAGCCAGGCTGGTTATATCATGAAAAACAAATGAAGGTCCAAGATTAGCATTACGTTGCTTATCGTAGAACAAGCAGTAGGAGTTCATTAATACGTAGGCCAAAATACACTGGGTATAAATTTTCATTGCCCAGGTACAGGCACGCCTAGAACGTGTTTCTGAAGTTTATGTCGGTAAGGTATCTGTAAGGGCAATACAAAAAAAATACCAACGTGACATCTGCCTTGGTCATAAAATCTCAAGGTTTTCCATCTCAATCGGGAATCCGATGTTTGAAAAATAATGTGGGAAAGTAATAATTACACTCAAAATTACTGCTACCATAATTGTTATTTTGAAGTGTAGGAAGAATTTTATTGTATCATAAGCAGTTTTATTATTGTGTTTGTAATAAATCGATATGTATATGTAAGTATATTTCTTACCTTATTATTTTATGTTTTAATTAAGTTCTATGCGAATAACCGTAACAGATCAGTTTGTTTATGCTTACTCTTCTAAAGTAATTTTACATACCACCAGTCAAAGCATAATCTCGCATGGGAAACATTTTTATTATCTTGATATAGCCATTAGCTTCTATTAAGAGAATGCCACAAGAAATTTCAACAAAATGTGCCAAAAATCACGTCCCTAAAGTTAGCGGAGCCCTTACAGCAGGATAACAGGAAAGCATATGGGAAATTAAAGGCTAATTAAATGTCCTGTTTTCAAATTTAAGACTTAGCTGATTTTTTCTAAAACCGCGGGTTTCGCTAGCTCTAGAAAAAGTTAGCGAAACCCGCATAAAAAATCTAATGTAGAATGCGCAATTAGAAACGCAACCTATGGAGAATTAAAGGCTAGTTAAATGCCCTATTTTCAAATTTAAGGCTCGGATAACGGTTTTCGCTAGCTTTAGAAGAAGTTAGAGGGACCCGAGTCAGAAATCCAATGTAGCTTGTAGAACTGAGAAAGGTAACCTATGGAGAAGTAAAGACTTCAGAATAGAATCCTTAATAACGGTCTATAGTTGATTTTGATTTTTGTGATGTATAAGGATGGAAACACCAAACTATAAACTTTGTGTTATTAGTTTTCACTAAAGAATAGTTATTTAAATAGTTCTTTGTGCATAGTGCTTAGTGCAAAATCAACTATAGGCCGTTATTAAGAATTCTATTCTGGAGCCTTTAATTGTCCATAGGTTATTTTTCTCGGTTCTGCAAGCAGCATTGGATTTTTGACATGGGTTACGCTGTAACTAATTAATTAACTAACTAGTAATTAATTAGTAACTAATTAGTAATTAATTAGTAACTAATTAGTAATTAACTTTTTCTAAAGCTAACGATACTCGTGATTAAAAAACCGAGCCTTAAATTAGACAATAGGGCATTTAATTAGCCTCTAATTCTCCATAGATTATTTGTGTTAATTGTCCATTCTACATTTGATATTTGGTACGGGTCCCGCTAACTTTTTTCCAAAACTAGCGAAACTCGTGGTTTAAAAAATCAGCTGAACCTTAAATTTAAAAAAAGTGCATTTAATTAGCCTTTGATAACCTCCATAGGTTGTTTTTTTAATTGCACATTTTAGGTTAGATTTTTGATGCGGGTTCCGCTCAACTTTTTCTAGAGTTTTGAAAAAATCAGCTGAGTCTTAAATTTGAAAATAGGACATTTAATTAGCCTTTAATTTCCTATATGCTTTTCTGTTATCCTGTTGTAAGGACTAACTTTAGGGATGTCAAAAATCACAACAGCTTCCAAAGAATCCCTCTGTTGATCAAAGTTCTTGATGCAAGTTCACGTAAAACTTTCTTGTCCGATAACTGCAACATTGGACATACTTTTACCGAATACCAATGGACTGATCAAAAAACTAATCTAAAGGCATAATTTTTTATGAAGTGGTAACGGCAACGTGTAGTGTCAACATTGTGATGATCGGACAAAGAAAAATTCTTGGTAAAAGATTTCTGCAGATTCTTTGGTTGACGTGTCTAATATACGCTGACATGTTGACATCACTACTTCATAAAGCTTGCCTTTATGGTATATCTTTAGGTTAAATAATCAAAATAATTTCGCTTGTGTAGTGTAAATCTTTTGGCGCATATTGACTATGGATAAAGTATAAATAATAGCGTAGGAGTAAACCTGTGAGAACAATCAACGAGATCGAGTTATAAATTTTCATGAGTGGGCAATAAGTAATATAACCAATCTTCACCTTATTACAATATCTGTACTTATGAGTAACCTCCATTTAAGTAATGATTAATACATCTCAATTACGATTATACTGGGAGCATTTTCGCATAAAAGTTAAATTGGATGCTTTTAGGCAAATTCCCACCGTCTTCATTTATCATTCATTAATCCTAAATACCAACAACCCAACACCTCTATTAGTATTATTTGTTAGTTAATAATTAATAACCCTAATGTGCCTCTAAATTACTTGCTTTAAACAATCAAAATCTTTTTTTTTAGAAAAGATGGATTTTAAAATCCAATAAAAATTTTAGAGGGGTTGTTAAATTTCTTAACGACCTTTAAAAATAATTTAGTATTCCATAAAAACAGTGTTATAAGCTTGTAAATACCAAGCGAAATGTACTTCAAATTATTTTTTAAATACCCTATAGAATTACCATCCAATTAAAATCAAAATGTGGGTACTTATTCTAAAATTGTAATTCTATTTCTAGATATTACTTATATCCATGTGGTGGTTACACAACTGTGTAAAATTAAGAAAAGTAAAATGCAGTTAATGGATAGATAAATGTTTTTTTTAAAGTTAGTTGTTTTGACTTGACCTTATCATTTCTGTTTGGAGTGCAGTAATTAATTATCAGAGGTACCATTAGCGCTGCTATTTAAATGTCAAGATATGTTTTATGAATTCACCTGATGGTAATATGAGTTAAGATTTTGCTTTCATTTCAATGTTCTTTTATAATGTTTTTTGCAAATACTTGATAATTATATCAAAAGATACTTTTGACCCTCAAACTTACAAGTAAATGCCATCAGGCACCTCGTTACTCTTAATGAAGACCATGAAGAAAGTTCTACAGGATTCCTTGATTTCCGAACTGAATCAATTTAACTACGTGATCTTTCGCTCGGAATTTGTAAGATTAACTCTCTTCATCAACAGATACATGACTTTGGAAGACCGGAACAAATGATCGTTCGAATCTTGTCCAAATTGTAATAGCTCACTACAATTGTCGCATTGAAACCCGCATGCTTATGTTGAGCTAGACTGAGCAGTCTATGCCTATTCGATTTAATGGATTCAACGTTTAGGAACAAATGATCGCATTTGTACAAGCCAACGAATTTGCAACAAGTCATTTAAGTTTTACCTTTGCCAAAGCCATTGTCTTCGACGCGATCTATAAGTAAGTTCTCTGTAAGCGCAATTGAAACCAACCAAATATTTTAGAAGATATAACAATTTCAATAACTATATCAACGTCAAGCATCTTCACTTTAATTATGTGATCCTCCGAAGTACAGGAACTATCGTTCATTATAAAGTTGCTATTTTCGATGACCCATATTATCTTCTCGAATGGAAATACGTAATTTTAAGTCTAGGAAAATTCGTGAGTCGAAAGTATTGAGTTTATAAATTAACGAATGAGAAATACTCAAAGTACTATTTAGCTGAATGAATACGTATACCCGAGATAAAATCTTTCCCATAAAAAAAGATGTAATCTAAACTAAGGACATTAGACATAATCTATGTAGGTTCAAACTCGTCCTTCGGATGGAAAGAAATTCGTTTGGAAAAATTACCTAACATAAGGGAAACATGCTTAAAAGAAGTATGGGAATTGTTTAGTTGGCAAACGGCGAACACCGAACTTTTAGTTCTCGACTGAGTAGTTAGTAATAATACCAGGGGACGAGTCTATAAAAGGACAAATAATGCTGACAACAAAATTTACTGCACACGCTAATATAAAACACCGCCCACCATACCTATCAAATATATCTTTATGGGCTATGCTGAGTCCAGTCATATAGTTTATATCAGGCCTATAAAGAAACCATACAATAACATCTACTACGCCATCAGACTCACCTAATGCACCCTTCTACTCTAGTCTGGATCCAATGCAGGTGGTTTAGACTTGAAGAAGCCGAGTCTATAACAGGACAAACATACCGACAAACAAATTTTGAATTTTGATATTTGTAGAAAGATACGGCACATAACCAACATTAGATTAGTTTCAAAACTCAAATGAAAGCTAATATGGATGCCAAGACTCAATCAATAGCTTTACGACGATTCGTAGCTACTAATGCAACGTTTGTTTCTGATAAAGATGCCATCAACAAAGCAAAAAAAGTTTAATATAGCAGGAAAATGAGCTTAATTCCTAAACAAACATAGAAATTAGAAAATAAATAAAGATTAAGTATCTTGCATCGAAGTATCGAAAAGGACAGGGTCAGTTTCGATTATGTAAGATACTTTCAAGCAGAACAAGATGTTGTTAGATTCTTTGAGATGGGTTGCTCAAGTCCAGTCGAAAAGCAAAATAGATCATTTTTTACTGAATAAAGTAGACGAAATGTTGATTTATATAGGGTGACTATATATTGAATTATATAGCTTTTAATTTGTATTTTGTACAGTGTGGTAATTTTAGCAACAGTGTAGATTCTCCTTGTAAGGCAAAGATAAATATTATTTCTCGAAGGTTGCTTGACCATAGGAGTTTTTAGGTGTCCGACACATTTGTTGCATAAATCATAATCCAGTGAAAACTAGACACTCCCATTGAAAATTGCATACAAATTTGCATTGAGTCTTTCTGCTCTAAGACGACTATAATTTACATACGACATTATTTTCAGTACGGACAAGGACAAAATATCCTCTGCTAGCGCAAGAGTTTCCAATCTGTGATAGAGCAAGGGTTCACCATAGAAGTCCTAAAATTAAATATTTTTTGTTGATTTTGAACTCTTGGTCATTTTCTAGTTCGAGGACTTTTGACCCCAAAGTCACTAGTCTCTTTTTAAAAAGAATGAGCACTGATACTTCGCCATTATCTGTAAATATGAGACTCTAAAAAGCCGAAATTCTGCAAAAAAGCGTGAAACTTCGGACTTAATTTGCGCCCATAAGGAAGCATCTTATAAAATTTACGTTTAAAATAAGAAATGTAGTTCGAAATATGAAGAATGCAATGGTTTTTACCGCGACTTTCTACGACCAACCGTTCTTGAGATATCAAGATTTTCGTTGACATAGAAAAGTGCAAGAAACGTCGTGCACCACGAAACAAATATGGCTGCCGTTTTTAAACGAAAAGGAATAAAAATAAATTAATAGCGGCTTCAAACTACCAATACATAGATGTGATAACACACCAAAAATTATGCTGTTCTGAGATGGTCGAGCAACCGTGCGGGACCACTTGGTTATGGTTTTAGGTTATTCGAGATTCAACACATTTCCCGTTCTGAGCGTCAATTTCTGATTTGTAAAGGTTTTAGTATTTTATATTTACAAGACTTTAAAAAAAAATATTCAAATCGAAGTAATTTTGACCGGTTCCGAAATAAAAACGTAAGGTTACTCCACTATAATAACTACTAAGAAAATACGTCTGCTATGTTATTTATTATTACAGATGTCAGTCCAAATAATTTGAGCAACCTAAAACACGATTTTACTTCCTCGTTTAGCGACCTTGAGGCACCCCTTATGGTTCATTCGAGGAGGGTAGTTAAGTTTTATGCATATGCATGCATATAAGGGTGGTGAAATGAGATTATTTCCCGGTTTTAAACCCCTCTGGTGTGCTTACTTACGAAACTTCTCGAGCTTGCTGGATTATATCTAGTACAATGAGGTCATGCAGAAATTTTATCAGTGCAAAGCACACCAAAAATTTTGATGTAGGTAGGTAGCTTTTAACTTAATTTTATCGGAACTCCAATATTTAGCTAGAACACTAAAATGAACGAGAAGCTTTTGAAGATTTATATTAAAGATAGATGATTATCTTATTATTATTAATAATATTCCAAAAACTTGTTTTTGAACTTTGAAGTGTTGATGGTGGTAGGTTGTTATAGTGGATTATATAATTTGCATTGAATTAAATTCAATGTCGCTCGTGCCTCGTGGGTGGATATGTGTTCTATTTTTAGTTGAGTTGGCATAAGTACAGGGTGTCCCTATTCTTTATGTAGATGTTTTTCGAACATTGAAAACTAAGAAAAACATAAATTGTGCTAGATCACTATCAAACATCAAATCTTCAAAAAGGACCGAATTCATTCTACTGTATAGGGTGTCTCATTCTTGATATCCTGAATTAAGTATGGGACACCCTATATAGTAGAATGAATCGAAATTTTGCCTGTGATTTGAACTCGAATTACGCAAATATGGTGAAGCGAATTTATCTGTGGATTCCGCTTTCTAATTGCTATATATTGTTATTGTTATTAGTCATTTTAAAACCGGGTCAGTAAATTGTGAAATGTTTGGTAAAAAATCGTAACATTACAAATACGTTGTATTCTAATTTAAGGAAAACCCAACCACTACTATAATGCTTAGACAAATAATACCAAAAAACGATTTGTGCATTTTTCATGTATATTTCTCAAGAATACTACTATTTTATCAGTTATCACAAACCAAATAACTACAATTGCAACGTATTCCATATTTCTGTTATTCCGTTAGAAATTGTAATTTTCACTATCTCAACGGAAATTCATTTTTTCCATCCCTACCTGAGGAGAATAACCTGAATAATTGAAATAAAATGTTGTATAAATGCAGCACATCTCTACTATACCGTTATTTCCCAGAGAAAGAAAAAAGTTCCAATTTCAATAAAGCTCTTTTGGAATTCCCAGCAGACACTTTTTGAGAGGTTACACTAATACTCAATAACAATAACCGGCCGAATTTTTGCCTTTTTTTACAACAAAACCAAAGCAACGAATCCAGCTTATCGACATATTGTGTTCCTGTTTACCAATATCGGATAAAGGTCAATGCTTTCTAACCCTTCGTTCTTTTGTTATTAAAATGAGACGGAATTGTATGCTCTGGGGGTAGAACATCTGATTTTTACACGTTTCTGCTGAAATTGTATGTATGCTAATTCAATCTACATATTTATAAAAGTTTCAGATCTGAAGAGAATAACAGTAAATAAGAGTAAATTTTTGATGTTATAAAACTTCTAAAATTTTTAAAACAATTGCATTCATGTCATTAGAATATTGGAAGGAGTGGTAGATTACGGAAATGTAAGACATGAGAGTAACTTAAAGCAGAAACTGCTGCTAAAAGTTTTGCGCAATTTCAGGGCGCTTATAAATTCCCTTGTCCGTTACCCGTCCAAGAGACTCGTTTTTCGGTTATAGTCGCTGCAATCAAATACGGACCTAATCTTCAGAATTGCTTAGAAATACCTGGGAATATTTTGAAATACCTCGAAATATTAAGAAATACCTGATGCCTTTTTAAAATATTCCCAAAAACAGGAAATCACTGTACTTTTTCGGGAAATCGTTGAAAGCTTTGCTGGGAATACTTTTGAATATCTTTGAGTTTTTGGAAGTACTTGATGTTATATTTTTTGAAAGTATTCCGATATTTCCATAAACTGGATATTACGTGCACTTTGCTGAGAATACTTTGGAAATACTTAGAAATACATGAGAATACTTGGAATACCTTTTTTTAAAGTATTTCCAAAAAACTGAAAATCATCATCGGTTGATCCCTCGGTGTCAACCTCTGTTGGAAGTCACTGTGTACTTTGTTGGGAATACTTTGGAAATACCTGGGAATATTTTTAAATATTTGAGAATACTTGGATAGACCTTGGAATACTTGGAAATACCTGTTGTTTTTTGAAAGTATTTCTAAAAACTGGAAATCACTGTACACTTTACTAGGAATAATTTGGAAATATCTGGGAATACTTGGAAATACTTGATGTCTTTAGAAAGTATTCTCAAAAACTAGAAATTACTGTACACTTTGTTGGGAATACACTGGGAATACTTGGAAGTACATGGCAATACTTGTGAATACCTAGAAATATTTGAAAATACCTACCTGAGAATATTAAGATTTACCTGGTATTTTTTTTAAATATTCCCAAAAACTGAATATCACTTGTACGTTTTTCAGGAAGCCACTGCTAGAAATCACTGTACACTTGAAAAATCGGAATACTTGGAAGTACCTAGGAATATTTGGAAATATCTGGGAATACTTGGAAGTACCTGATGTTTTTTGAAGGATCCCCAAAAACTGGATATCACTGTGCGTTTTTTAAGGAGTGACCCCTCGTAATTAGTCTATAAACAACCGAAACACAGAAACAGCGTTTTTCTGACGCCCCCCCCCCCCCACCCGGTTTATACGATTTAGTTATTATTACTGATCTTTGCGAATGTCATTTAAGTTCCAAGAATAAAACACATTCATTCACTGCTGTCTCTGTCAGTTGATGCAAGGTTTAATTATTGATTGTTGCTATAATTAAGTATATTTTAAACATTTTGCCAATATAAACTAAAATGGGAAGAAATTACAGAGGTGTTGAACTATTTAGTGGGAATTCCAGAAATTTTCAAGAAATGTTTGGGAATTAAAAGAAATTGTAAAGAATTTGTTAGCAATTGTAGAAGAATTTTTCTTGAGTGAGGACTTTGGTACACTACTTTTCGCCAGCAGTCTGTCTACAGCACTAGGTTTACATTTGGATAGTCTGAAGTTTCTTCAAACCAGAATTGCTTCTGATTGGGACATCTGACCTATATTAAGCTGATCAATAAGTATACAATAAAATCCTAGTAGTAGAATACTAGTATCAGAAGCCAAAGGAATTTCTGATTTCGATGCTTTTAGCAGTGATTTCGTTTTTATTGCAATACTTAGTGCTCTTATTAGACAAGTAAAAACATAGACAACCAACCCTTGCTATGACTCACTTTAGCGGCGATCGATACTTCTTGAATCACCTATTAGAAGCAAAGAACAACTTCTAATGTCATCGAGTTTGGCGACTATGGGAATACTCGCTTAAACCGTCGAAAGACGAAAACCATCCTTAATAGCAACTTTAGTTTCAACTATAATATGACTTTAGGGGCTTTGGTCCTTAAGAATGATATATTACTAATCTAGAATGTCGTTAAATCCTATCATAACCATTTGACGTAGAGCAAGATCTTAATATCGCCGTTTTGACTGTTAAGTTGAGAAGGATCAATCAAAAACCCAACTGTCTGTCTGCTATAGTTGAAAAGCAGTGTCGAACTGAACCATTACTACTGACCGCGTAAGTTTAGATTTTAGCATGAATCAAAATTAATTAAAAACACTGGCTTTTAGACAATCTCCAAATAATTGTATAGGTCAACCTGCCATTTTTTTGTATCCTGTTCCATATTAAATACATCATCACCCTTTGTCGAGTTTCAGTGACGCACAAAGCAAAAGAAGTCCAATGAAATGAATGCCGGTAGTTGATTGGAGTGGATATGCATAATTGCATATGGAAGCAGTTATTGAAACTTAAATCAACTTTATAATGGTCAATTGCACCAAAGACCTTACTTATTATAGTATACACGGTTGTACCTTGAACACATTTAGTTAAGATCATCACTAACTTTAAGACAACGAGGCAAACATAAAAACGTATAAAATGTAAAAAAAGAATTATGTAAGCTTCATATCTTTCTTGTCTTTAAATAAATCTTTCACAAGTTCTCTAATTTGTTTCACTTCAATAAGAGTATTCACTAGCACTATACCTTTTAAACTTCAATTTCAGAAAAAGTGGTTTTGATTTCCGAGAAAGTAAATTTAATTTCGGAAAAGGTAAATACAGTTTCGGAAAAAGTAAATTTAATTTCGGAAAAGGTAAATAAAGTTTCGGATAAAGTAAATTTAACTTCAGAAAACATAAATACATAGTTAAATAAGTTATATGAATTTAATTTCGGAAATAGGTAATTACAGTTTTGGAAAAAGTAGATTTTATTTCGCGAAATAGTAAATTTAATATTAGAAAACAAATAGCTAAATCAGTTACTTGATTCAATTAAGTTGTACGTTTTTGGTTATATGAAAGGAGATTCAGTTTAAAAAGAGCAAATGAAACTTTTATTTAATTAACACTTTTATTTATATTTATGTCGTCCATTGTTATTGCAATCGAATAGTGGCGTGGACATAATTGTAATGGGCGAAAATATTTTGAGCAATGACCTTAAAGTACGGGTTATAAACTATACCTTTTCAACTTCAATTTTAAAAAAGTAACATGAATTTCAAAAAAGGTAATTTTGATTTCGGAAAAAGTAAATTTAATTTAGGAAATAGTTAAGTTCATTTCGGAAAAGGTAAATACAGTTTCGGAAAAAGTAGATTTTAACTAGAGAAATAGTACGTTTAATTTTTTCCGAAAGGTAAAGACAGCTTCGGAAAAAGTAAATTCAATTTTAGAGAACTTTTACTAACATTTACTTGACTATCCAATCGCAATAAGAGTGGACGACATAAATATATAAATTAATGTATTTAAATTGTTAATTAAAGTCAAAAAGCAATTTAAAAAATTGTTAATTAACTTATAATAAGTTTCATTTCTCCTTTAACATGTATTCTTAAACTGAATCTCATCAGCCAAATACATACAACTTAATTGAATTTGCTTTTTCCTGTAAGTAAACTGTAATTACCTGTTCCGAGATTAAACTTACCTACTACCTATTTCCGAAATTAAATCTACTTTTTCCGAAATTAAATTTACTTTTTCCGAAATTAAATTTACTTTTTCCGAAACTGTAATTACCTGTTCCGAAATTAAACTTGCTACCTATTACCGAAATTAAATTTACTTTTTTCGAAATCAAAATACTTTTTCTGAAATTGAAGGTAATAGTAATTTCCCACGGTTTTCTCGTCTTTTAAAATCGAAAAATCGTAGTTTATAAAAACTATTCTTTGTTTATTTCAGGTGAGTTTTTACAAGAAAATGGGAACAGAATAATACTTTCTTGGTAAGATTTTTAAGATAAATTTTTAATATACAGTTACAAAAAGTTTAATAAGAAAACACTGTCGTCGCTGCATAAGAAAAAACGAGAAAAATTGAGATGTAAACAGAGCGCGTATCTTTGTATGTAATCAAATTAGTCTTTTTATGGTGCCTTGGGGAAGAAGGAAGTTTTTGCGGTTAAAAGCGTGGCAAAAGCAGATGAGAATGTGTGTGTGTTGTAGTAAATGTAACATCTGGTTTGCTGTCATGTACAGAATAATTTATAATCTGCGTTGTTAAATTAGCGGGAATGCAAGAAAATGCGGTTGATTATTATTCTTAATATTGCATCTTGTTGCGCTATCATGGTTGGTAGTAATAAAGCAGCTCTGGTAATAAGTATGAGTATGCACAATAATTATAACCTGTTTTAAGTACTTCCTAATAGAGATTTTTGAATGGTAATGTTATAAATTTAAATTTATTGCTAATAAAGATAATTGCGAAATACGAATAAGCTTTTCTCCTATATTCTTTATTACAATGACCGACAGGATTTGCAAACTTATTCAAGGTGATGTGGTTTTCGCAACTTTGTTGTGTTTAACTAAATATAAGATACCTAGTTGGCCTGCAGACCACCACTTCTTTGAAAAAAGCCAAGAAAGACCTGTGAGCTGCGTGCCCACATAATCATGGACCCTAAAAGGTATATTTGCTGCAGGTATTACTATTACTACACTTACAAAAAAATGATTGTTGGTGAATAACCGTAGACAAATCAATGGTATAAGTCTCATCAAAAAATCGCCACTTGAAAGTACTGAACTTAGAGAGCTCAAAACCTGTAATGATCTAACCCGATTACTCTTTCGGCGAAATTCAACTGTTTTACTTTTATCCTGTCGATTGCTTCAATTGATGTAACCTAATATATCTCGTCAGCCATATCTTCATAGCTGATATAGTTTGCTGCATAGTTCTGTTCATAAAAAGTTCAAAGCAACTATAGGCCTTATTCTTAGTTGGTCTTTCATCTCGTTGTCATGTCTCGAAATCATTATTTCATCATTCTATATACCTGTCCCAAAGCATCTGTATATGCCTGGATTGGACAGGAATTGATTCCATCCTGAATGGGTCAACTGCTTTGAACTCAGTCATAATAGTAAAGTCAATAGTAACATCCTATTCTTCCTCTGTCAATAGATATGATCTATGATCTTATGGGCCATATGATCTTGAGAGTGATGCTCATCAAAATGTATTTAACAAATTTTTGGAAAAGGATGTTTCTTTTTATATCGATTATTAGGAATTAAAATCAAAAGGCTAGGGAGGACAAGTGCACCATTTAACCATAAGTACGGACGTTTATGATGTTCTGTTCTAAAATTAGAAGAATATTCTACAGATCTACGAACATTGATGCTATTAGTGGCTGAATATATGCAATGTCGGTTTTTGCGGTGCTATTCTGAGATTTCTACCCTCTCCATTAGCTATAGGTAATATATTGTTCAAGCAATCAACCTAGAAAACTCAATTTGAATATCTCGTTTAGTTCCAGAATTAGACTCGAACAGCATTACTGAGTTGCAGTCTATTCCGAGAAGTGGAGACTAAATTGAGATAAGATAATCGAACTGGACCACAGCTAAACTTTTAAGACTGTCGCCCTCTCTTTCAAGCGTTTTAAAGTTTAATTTGTATTTGTAATTTCAGAAATCTGTGAAAATTGAAATTTAAACCCTTATTTTACCATATCAAGGTTTTATTCCCGGACTTTGCTTACAGGTGTTTATAGCATATCTGGATTATCTCTTAAGGCTGTTTTACCCGATTCTGAAGATAGGGAAACGCAATGTAAACTTACTCGGTTTTTATTCAATAACCGCTCAATATTTTTTGATCGGGTTTTTACCAAAAATTTACCTACAATGTAGTGTATGATGTAATGTTTTTAAAAAATAATTTTTAACGTTTGAAACCATAAAAAACCTAATTTAAAGTTGAAATTTTCGTTTCTAAAAAAAATCTTTACATTACATCATAGCATTTGACGCACAGATTACGGGAAAAATGTTTAAAAAAATATACGTTGATAAATAAATGAATAAAAGCATAGTAAGCGATCCTATTGCAAATTAAGTTTTTTATGGTTTCAAACGTTAAAAATTATTTTTTAAAAACATTACATCATACACTACATTGTAGGTAAATTTTTGGTAAAAACCCGATCAAAAAATATTGAGCGGTTATTGAATAAATAAATAAATAGTTTACATTGCGTTTCCCTATCTTCAGAATCGGGTAAAACAGCCTTAATGTCGGAAGTCTACCGCTTTCTAGAAGAAAAACCTTGCAGTCTAGGAAAGGACATGCGACCTCCTAGTTAGTTAGATCTTAAACAAAATTCCTACACACGGAGTTTGAGTAAAGAGAGTCTCATTCATTCGACCCCTTTGTCATAGAAATGTGTTCTGGTGCGTGAGAAATTTCCTAATACCCCGCCTGTGTTCCTCAAACATAGTTGGCATAACGAGTTTCCATTAGGACGCTTATTGTATCCTAGGAAGTGTTCTTATGGGTCTCGCACTTGGTTTTAGATAGCTTTCCTTCTGTCACCCAAAAGATTCATTTTACTCTAAGAACTGTAAGTACTGGTCTATGGAAGTTGTTACGCCCTTTTTCTTAGATAAAAGGAATTATTTGGGAATATTGAGGTAGGGTGTGAAACTGTTCCTACATAGTAATCATTAGCCCAAAAGGAGTCGATGGCTGTGGGATTTTTACAATGTCTAGAAAACTCCAAGATATTTCGATCTCTCCACAAAATTGATAGAAGGCGTCACTGGCTCTACCACTAAAATAAAATAACGATAGAGGATAGTGGTCTCACCCTAACGGAACCAGAGGTTTTGGGGTTTTACTACTGATGCAATATTCTTCCACAATCTAAAAAAAACTTGCTATAGATCACTGACGAACGAGAGAAATCTCTTTTATTTTTAACTGTTATTAAATTCAAAAGAAATGCAATTGATTGAGCCTAAATTAATTCGGTGTTGTACCTGAATCTTTTAATTAGTTTCTACGTTAATATTGTACCTTAGTATTGTAATAATTATAATTTGATATTTTACAACTGTAATTTTATGACAAGACAAATCGGTTCAATTCATTATATGAATAACACTTATCTGTACCAAGTTTATCGCGTCGATCTAGTTTGGTCAAGATCTACAGTGGTTTCACTTCTGTATTTTTCTTGATGTATTAACGGATTAACTATTGCTTAACTTAACTGACGTCTGGTACAGCTACTGTGTTTCCAATCAGACAGAGGACCACAACTAATGAAAAGAACAATTTGGCAGGAACTAAAAGCCTCTAGAATAAATAATACTTGCAATAACCAATCTGGATTTAAACAGCTAAAGGTATTGCAGAAGCATGTGCAGAATTTCCCGTTAAAGCCCACAAACGAGGTCGAACCTGGACGCTACCCCAAAACACCCCCTAGGTCATCAACGAAAATGTTTGAAAGGTTCTCCTTTTAACAGCACTAAAACTGCATTATGTGTATTAACCACACAAATCTTACCAAAACTTGTCGGAAACAAGAACAGGAAGAACAAGAAAATGCAGTAGTATGACCAGTATTAAATTTTGAATGTAAAATAACTCAAGGCCTGGAGTATCCAAAGTATCAAGTGTGGCCGAATCTACAGGAGAAAAATTTATAATAAATCGAATTACTTACATTGCTTAACACTAGTTCAAATGCTAATGAAAAACGAGACACGTAACAAAGTATGAAGGTCCTTACTTTCCTTAATGATGGAATATAGAGTTCCACGTTCTCCTTATATTTTTAATAACGCAGTACCCGTTGAATATCATATTTATCGTGCCTTCATAATATGTGAGATATTCCTGGACCAGACGGTCAACGTTCTTTACATATCTAAGGTAGTATACCGAACTTTGGCGTTTGACACTGTTGTCCCGGCTTCGGTCGGACAATATGTAAAATATTTAATGACGTTTAAGTTGGAGTTTTGTCTTTGGTCACTAGAGGTGGAACGATCTTTACTGGATGTTTTTTGCATTATCTTTTTCAGTATGTCAATAGCTTTCAAATGACACCACATTTCATTGTTTATGCTCAAGTTAGACTGTTGATCTTTGGTGACCTCTAGATTTTACTGGAATGATAACTGGATGGATGCTCTTTTTTCTCAGTATGTTAGTAGCTTTTTAAAGACACAGCACACTGACCAGTTGCAATTTCGACCTTTTGTGTCCCCACAGACCTATTTTTCAAAGGTTTTGACACTGGTACAGCTCGGTTGGTTTCGTCTAAAGAAATGTACCGAAATTAATTTTTCTTCATCTGTTTCTTCTATAAATATGAACTTATTCTTTTAGCCAATATGGTGTCCCGACAACCACAAACAATTCGCCTACAAGGTCACATTCCCAGCGTACTTTTTCTCCTCTTTCCCGTCTCCACGAATTATCCGAAAGTTATCAAAATCGATACAAACGATAGATTTAAAAACTCGCCCTCCTCCCAAAATGGTACCTTAGACATAACTTGTTTGGCCAAGGCTTACTCAAAAAGGATAAATGATGACGATCTTTGATATTAAAATCTCTAAAGTTATAAGCATGTTAGATTTTTGGTTATGGTGAACTAACTGTCTGTATTCTGAAAAGCATAAATGATGGAAACCCATTAACTATTCTGCAGTATAACAAAGCAGCTACTTTCCAACATAACCGCAAACCCATAAAGGAAGTAATAAAAACTCTTACTACATACATGTTCAACATTTAAAACAATAAGAGCAATAAAAATCATTTCGTTTCATGTTTATTTAATGCATTAATATATGTACAGTTATTGTTAATTACTTACAATGGCTAAAAGATCATGGCCGAGAATATTAAAAGATATGTGTTCGTATCAACGTAAATAGGGTTAATGGTTAATACCTCTTTTGTTGGCTGTATGTACCTACCATAAAGTATTCATAAATTAATCCTGAGCATCTCAAACTATTCACTTTAGGTCATTATCCAATTTGTCAACTGGACCATATCAGATCATAGCTGATATAACAGCAAGCAGCTGCTTACCTGTTTTTGCATCTTAAAAAAAGAATTATAGCAATTAAAGTTGATATAGTTGTTAGATAATTTAATTAGCGTTCATTGCTTTCATTGAGTGGTTATTTCTGGATTGAGGTCACTTCTACATATTTAGCTGATCTTCAACTTCAAGAAGTTAGTTACAGATTATTAATTTATAAATGATTTTATCGCTCATACGGTCATATCCATAGTCATTTTAGCTATTGATTGTTGTGGCCGAGTAGACTTTCGAAACCAACTTATCTTCTTTAGGGGGATATTACAAGTCTATTACATAATATCTACCGCCTGGCTTAGGGCATCGTTATAATCTAATAATCATACTCATTATCGCTGATGCAAATTGCTACAAGCGGTGTTTTTCTTGTTACTAACATGTTAGCTAATAATCATTTAAATACCAGAACCTTTTTTATACTATTTGTAAAACGTTTAAGATATAAAATTCTATAGTAACTTTTGTTTGTGCGTTTTCGAAATAGGCTAAAAGTAAACAATGCAAGATAAGGTTCATAACAAACTCTTGAAACCGCATTCAATTCAAAGAAAAAGCCTATTCCTGTCTTGATATTCTAGGAAATATATAATGTTGCAACCAAAAAAAACATAGAAAGAGAAATAAAAGTAAAATTATCCAGACGTCTTGATGGTATCATGGCCCAAAAATGCATTAAATCAAAAGTAATAAGCTTAAGAGATTCAGATAGGTAATAATCTATGAAACGAAATAACATTTGTACTTTTGAAGATAACTCTTTGAATAAATGTTTTATACTTTTTGTTATAAGATTGAAGAAAAAAGCTTAACACATTATAGTGAATCTCGGAAATACGGTGATATCTTGTTTTGTTTTGTGCGACGGAAGTCTACCTGAAACCTTCTCGTTTCGTGTGGAATAAAAATTATGGCGTTTATGTCCTCATCCGATGGCTCTTTAAATTCTTTTTATAAATTGCACTTTATATATGAACTTTGGGTATTTTTGTAAAAAACAACTCATGAGGCAATCTTGGACTTAACTCGAGGTTAAGTTAGGCCAGTAAATCCTAGGATACGTTAGGTCAAGCAGTCCAACTTGTTTAAAAATTCACATGATTACTTAGAAATTACGTTTTTGGTCTAAATTAATACTTTTTATTAATAGTTTAGATTTCTTGTGTTTGGCGTGATAAAATATATAAAATACTCAGAAAGAAATCAACAATTTGTATGAAGAAATTTTTATGAAAATGAAGGAACGATGAACTCCACGATAACACGTTCTTCAGAATACCGATTGAGAAACATTGTTCTAGATATTTCAAATATAAATTTGTAAATTATTAAATAATAATGAGATTTATATATATTTTTTTAAATATTTAGACACAAAAATGTGTAAAAGTGAAGTGAAGTTAGGATTCTGTGACAAGATCCCCAATTAAAATAACACCCAGTAGAAAGCTAATATAGTAGGGTGACTTGGTCTGAAGTTGATCTCCAATCCACTGATGACCGTTGGTTTTCGAATGCACCACGAACAAAATGTCGCCCTTCGCGAACATTTATTCGACTTCAACCAACCCACTGGCGTGTAAAGGTAGCTCAGCAGCTATCCATTATGCCCATCCGAATCAAGGAAGATTGTTGATCGTCCCGATAGCGAAACCACCGAACGCTCGGATATAAATGAAAGATTTTTAGCAGGCAAACAATTATTATCTCTTCTTAAATTATTTTGTTAATATACTTTAATGTTAAATGCTCTTTAATTATTGAGCAAACATAACCTTGTAGAAAATGACAGAAAGTACGTCTTATGTTCTTGTCTTCCAACGCACTGGTAAGCAGAAGTGTTTAACCGGCACACTGGCTTCGACGCACTGCTTTAACTTAGTGTCAGAACTAATCTTTACTTAACAATGTGAACACATGATATACATTTTCAATATTGTATCTCGGGTATAGGATTCCGGAAATGAGGGTTGACTACTACAATTTTCTTGATAGACTACATTTACCATTTTTTAACAATTACCAAGATTACCAACATTTCTCATATTTCCTAGAAACTTACAACATTTGCCACATCTGCAACATTTGCAAGTTTTGTTACATTGTGGCATAGAAAAACTCCATGACGTAACAACCTGTGAACCTAAGCCCAGTATAAACATACGAGGTTTAATTAAAAAATACGCGGAATTTTTTTATTTTGCAGGCTGTATATAAGTCCGCTTTTTGTGTTAGTACACTTGTCCCTGACGTATCTTCACATTGGCAGCCATATTGGATGCTTACTTTATTGTTGACTGTCGAAAAGGTTACACGTATTTTGGTGTGCTCGGCGATTTTTTACTTGTGGAAAGAATAGAACAAAGAATTTGCATTAAATGTTGCTTTAAGAATTGAATACAGCAGCACCGTATTAGAAATGTTGGATATTGTTATGAAGAGTTTTCTATGAATAATACAAGTGTTTGCAAATAGTACAAACGTTTCTTCCGTGAAGACGTCGAAGATGACGAGCGCCCTGGACGCCCCAGCACATTAACAACCGGTGACAACGTCGAAAAAGTGAAGAAAATGATTATGGATGATCGCCGAATCAGCATCAGAGAGGTTGTTGAAGAAGTGTTTTCGTACGTTTTGTGCATGAGACGTAGACGTGTGACAGCAAAATTTGTTACAAAATTGTTGAGTTTCGAACAAAAGCAGTGCCGAATAGGCATTGCTCAGAAGTTGCTGAATGAAGTCAGCGACAATCCAGAATTGCTCAAACGGGTCATAATTGCTGACGAAACATGGATGTACGGATATGACGTCGAAACTAACTCTCTATCGTCCTAATGGAAGCTACCTGAGCCAAGACTGAGAAAAGCTCGTCAAGGTTGATCGAATGTAAAAATTCTGCCCCCTGTTTTCTTCAATTTCAACGGCGTAGTGTACCATGAGTTCTTGCCTCCAAGTCATACGGTCAATTAGTAGGAGTACTACGTTTTATAGCGATTGCATCTCTGCTTGTTCGTTAATTTTTGGTCAAAAAACACCGTTTTGATGTTAGTTATGTCATGCCCCCTCCCGCGACTTCTTCCTATTCCCGAAGATGGAAAAACCGTGAAAGGACGACGTTTTACCAACATTTAGGAGATAAAGACGAAATCGCTGAAGGAGCTAAATGCTATACCGAAAATTGCGTTCCAGTAGTGCTTCGAAGATTGGAAAAAGCGCTGTCACAAGTGTATTATATCTAATGGCGACTACTTTGAAGAGGACAAGATTAATATTAATGAATAAATAGCTTTGTAAGAAAAACAAAAATTCGAAAAACGAGTACGTACTTCCACTTTCCGCATTCGCGCACAGTTATATCTATTTTTCTACCTGTGATGTTACACTTGACAAGCTGTACATAGGTACACTACATGAAAGTACTGTTACTAAGAATGCCCGACAAATTAATTTTATAGGAAACTTAGGAGACCATTTGAAAGTAAAAGGTAGCAGTAATAACTTCGTGACGCTTCTATACCTACTACATAGTTTTATCTGGATTTGCAACATTTGCTTATACAAGGTGTTTCCCCTAAGATTCGTATCCTCAAAAGTTGACCTTTTTAGCAAGTTTTTTCCGAAGTGCGTAAAATTAAAAATGGCATCAGGATTTTTCATTCCTAAATATATACAATAGTGACTGAAACACCCTGTATATTTGCTCATATTTAACGTGCTTTTGCCACAATTGCCAAATGATTAACTCTTTGATGGCATACCTGTAGGGACCATCATCTTGTAAAGTAATCGCTAGTGCCAAACTTTTGACTTCCAAGAAGACCGCGCCGATTGACTGACGATTGTATATTTGATTCCATCTGTGACCTATTTTACTACTCTATTCTGAATCCAAAGTGCTCGTCTCGAATGACGTTGAACTTGATTAGCCTTCGTTTGATCAACGCTGTGTCCTTTTTTTCCAACCCGTACATGGGAAGGCATAAGAATTATTGTAGTAGCCTAACTCTTCTTAGCTAGTTGGATTCCACTTGTTAGTGGAATCCAAGAAATCTAGGAGAGGCTTTTAGGTTTATGGGTCAAGGTTTTGAGCCAAATAATGGATTTAGTCGCTTTTGGGAGTAGGCAACTCACTTTTAGAATTTTATCTACTTTGTGAATGAATTCTGTAAGAATAATTAAAATTAGAAAATTAGTCTCGCCCTTGAAAATGTACTTCAAACAGTCTAGTCTTTCAAAAAATCCAAAAACCACATAATTGTCTATTCGTCTGTTTAAAATTACCTTAGACATTTATTTATGGTAAACACTAAAACTAAATCGATTAAAGCACTAAATTTGCGGGCATCCTCTATAAAATACAAATAGAATTCTAACTATTTTGAAACACTGCAATGAATGAGTATAAATAAACCTAATGATTTGAGGTTGTCGACCGGCTGGCTGTTGTAATTTTCTGTATGTTGTATGTGTGTGTGTTTAGTAAATGGACATGCCCTCTTGTATACGTGAACGACAATGTCATCCTGTTGTTTTTATTACATATTAACAAGCCACGGTTATTATGCAGTTCATGAATATTCATAAAAGTAACTCATTTTTGCTAGTTTTTAGCAGCGATAACAACAGTTAAATAAGGCTGTCACTTGTATAAACGACTTGAATTAATAATAACGTCAAGTTGCATTAACTCACACTGTGACTGTGCATGCTGGCGTGAGATTATTCGTTAGGTACCGTTTTGTAGCTATTCCTTGACCTCTTCTCTTCAATGTTATTTCATTGAGCCTTCTTGGTTGATCTTCCTGTTGGTAAGTAGAATACAAATACAGATGGAGTAACTACTGTTGATGTCTTCTTATTTTATTAATGAGCCATTTAAAGCGCGTACGGCAAAGGGTAAGATTAACGATTATAGACCTCTTTTGGTGAAAACTTTACATTTTACTACAAAGAAATGCACACGGCAACTTTAATATTGATCTTCAGCTGCGGGTGTCACTTTTGAACAAATAATCCGTTTCGTAATAAAGTTTGTAAGGGAATATCTCAGTTTTACAAATATTGGTTTATCGAATTTGGATTTTGTCACTCGCGATTCAATTAAAGTAGTAGAAGTTTAGATTGGAGTGATCCAATAAAATTGTTTTCCTTCTTGCTTAACTTTTAATAAGGTTCATCAATTTCTTTTTCTGCGGCAGAAGCAGGGAATTGTATATTAAATTATATATTGAATTTGAAGTTTGTTTTTTGCATACTCTAGCGATGTACATTTTATTTAATTTTTTTTCTATGCATTATACTATACCGGATGACACACGGAGTAAGGCGAAGCGTATACCTTCTTTGTTAATAAATGGATTTTGATGAAATTTGGTATAGAGATATTAAAGTAAACTTTTTTGACATACATATCCAAGATGGCCGATTTTTTGTTTAGCCAGAAATGACCCCTTATTTGGATCTTTGAATGGAGCACCCTGTATATTACTGGATATTTGGATTGTACCTAGCATACTGAACTTTGCCACAACCTTCACAATTCAACAAACTTATATCTAGATATATGGAATTTATGTTAAGTTGATTTTAACATTTTGGAGTTTATGTTCCAAATCTTTTCCCAAATCCAAAAATAGTGAAGTTTTTGTAGGGTACCTATTGTACATACATATCTTTCATATTAATATAATAATAATAATAGAACGACTGATGCTTTTCCAAATAATGTCGGATGTCTCAATTAAAACTGGCCCCATTTGAATAGTTTTATTATACGGCACTGCTGCAAAAAACGTCGTTGGTGATTCGCTTAAGTGATTAATACTATGGAAGCAGTTTCTCTAGGATCTGTCCGTCTGCTAGCTCAAGAGTTTCCATTTTGTGTCTACGGAAAGAAATTCCTATAGCAGAGAATTTTGTCTATTTTTTACTTTTAGGACTCTTAGTCCATAGTAACTAAAATTGTGTGGGTTTTCTCTTGGATCGTCTTGTACATAGCTCCAACTGACCTGTTCAATCATCTTCGGACTGGTTCCGCCTCCAAGATTTCTGTAACTATGCTTTTATACATTTTTAAGATTCACTCAGTTTTGAGTCATTCTGAGGGACTCATTCTGGACTGCGAAAACAGCTTGAAAAACCACAGGAGTTGTTAACAGAGACTTAGTGAATACATACATTATTATAGTCATATTTATGTGAGATGAGATGAAACAAAACGACAATTTAATAGAATTATAAATTAGGGATATTAATTGACGTTGTACAACACGGGAAAGGACTATACCTACACATGACTGAAATATAGCACACAATTTTGCCAACTACGAAATATCAACCGAAATTGCTGGAGTAGATGTTCTATCACTTCTACCTCTCATACGAGGTCTGCCCGGAAGGTAATGAGAATTGAATTCAATCGCTTCTTAGAACTTTCGCGTAGGATAGTGGTGCAAAGCCAGTTAGTTTGGGAGCTCAAATAAACGGTAGAATCCGTTTCAGTTGCATTCTAGTTTTCTCAGGGTCGCAACGTTTCTTTTTGTGAAATCCTGTCGAAATGTCTTGTCGCAGGAAAAAAGCCAGGAATGTTTGGAACAACGGTACGCGATCACATTCTGCGTGAAAATGTTGAAGAAAGCTTATGGACAGGCTACCCTACCATTAGCGCACCAATGGCACAAAGCTTTCAAAGAGGGTCGTGAAAATGTTTAAGATGAACAACGCTCTGAACGCCCGTCCACATCAAAGACTGGTGGGGATGTAGCAGCAGCAATGTCTGTGCTGAACCGTGACCGACGAATCATGTCAAAATGATCGCACATGAGTTAAGACTCGCCTCTTCATGGATTCTCCATCAAGACAACGCACTTCATGTAAAAAACATTCTAGTTAATTTCGGTACAGTGGGCAATCAGCTGTGACAGAGATCTTTAACATTCCTACAGTTGACGATTCCAAACACTGCTACCAAGAGTAAGAGAGGCGCTGGGAGCGTTATGAACTTTCTTCAAGTATCACATTTTGAAGGTAATAATATTGATTTGTAATTTTTTCAATATCTAACTAAATTTAAAAAAATAATACCTCGTATACTCTTGAAGTCATACAAATGCATACCAATGGTTGTGTATGCCTGTGACATTACACAAAATTACACAAAGTATTTTCTTTGTGCTGATGATCTTACAATTGCAGCACATTATGTTATGCATATACTGTCAACAGACATCAAAAAGATTGCTAACTACCAAGACAATTTTAAGCCGAAACCTGTGAAAATTCAAATAAGTGCTTTCCATTTCCGTACGCTCCATGCAGAGGGAAAGTCCAGAGAAGGAATCTTCTAGAGCACACATACCAACGAAAGTACTTGGGAGTTACACTAGACTAATCGTTGACCTATAACTACCACTTAAATTATGATATGTTATATATCATTTAAAAATATTTTTCAAGATGGCAGTTAAAATAAAATTTCTAAATAACTCGATTTTCGTAACTCGGTTTTTACATAGGAAACGCAAGAGATCCTTTTTTGATTGTAAAATTCCTCACAAGCTGACTTTTGTTTTTTTAGCTACGGATTATAGTTTTGGAGGTATAGTATCAAAAGTGTAAGCTGTGTTTCCCATAAAAAATTCACAGACTAAGGATCTTGTTCATTTTTTATGGTCTAATATTTTACAGGTAATAACAAAGTTTCATCTATATTTTTTATGTAAAATCTACCAAAATTGATTTATTTAGGACTTTCCATTTTAGCTTCCATCTTGGAAAAGATGGCGACTCAGGCAGATATTTCTTAACTCGGTACTCATCAGTTTCTTAAACAGTATGTATTTGCTAACAATTATGTCAATTTTGAGCCAATTTGTTTCCTATTAAATTTTTCCTGTATTCGTTTCTGATCTAATGTTACTGTTATGTTGATCGTTGACCTTTTCTGGAGCTTAACTATATGGAAGATATGTCCGAAGTAGATGAATATCTCTCTTCGCGGTATAATAGTGTGGATTCATGAGATGTTTACTTTAAGATTAACATATGTTAATTAATTAACCTTTTTAGTAAATCATATTACACAGGTCGACAAAAAAATAAAAGTTTTGTAGTTGAAAGGTGAGGTACCATACCGTATGCTTTTTGGTTTGCTGAAAACGAATCTGGGTCAGAATTGACCTATCACCCAAGGATTTTTTTAGATTTACTTTTATAAATTTTTGACTTGTTTTTTGAGGTTATGTCGAAGTCCTTGGGTGATGGGTCAATTCTAACCCCGGATTCGTTTTCAGCACAACAAAAAGCATACGGTATGGTACCTCACCTTTCAACCACAAAACTTATTTTTTTGTGGTCCCTGTCACAAACCCACAAAAAAGAAAAAAGTTTTGTATTGAAAGGTCAGGTACCATATCGCATGATTTTTGGTGTGCTGAAAACGAATCCGGGGTCAGGATTCATCACCCAAGGATTTTTTTAGATGCATTTTTATAAATTTTTTGAAGTGTTTTCTGAGGTTATGTCGAAATCCTTGGGTGATGGGTCAATTCTGACTCCGGATTCGTTTTCAGCACACAAAAGAGCGTACGGTATGGTACCTATACCTCCCCTTTCAACTACAAGACTTTTTTTATTTTTGTGGGCCTGTGTTATCATTTCTTTGCTACCCAACTTGTTCTAAACCATAAAACAAAATGGAGAACGTATGTATTTATATCTTTAAAGCAAGTGTTGAATGTTCTATTTTTCTTCCTTTAAAAACCGCATCGTGATACATTTGTATACATGTCATTCACTCCGCTGGAAATCGCGACTATAGTAAAAGGCTTCTGACATTAACATAAAATCTTGAATGTGAAATCATTAATTCAAAATGATATTATAGGATGGTTTTAAATAACCGTTAGTTTATGGTGAATTACCGTGTTTTTCATTCACATTACTACTCCTTCTTTATGTTCCTATCGTGAATCCGGCATAATAATTTATTTGAAATGGTAGGATGCACAGTGTTAGGTAACATTAATACCGCTTTTTGGCGAGCCCACCAACAAACTTCTAATTTGTATGCATCTCGCGTAGCAGAATTTTATGGTAATTTATTGTTCACGAACTATTTCGAATACAACACAGCTTCTAACCATATTATAATTACAAAACTAGAGTTGAAATACGAGTTCTAAAACTTTATGCACCTATTAATTTAGGTCAAGTTGATAGTGATATCCGTTTTTTTAATATTGTTGTTTTTTTGTTCTGTTTTCTGGTTGCATTGTTGCAAACAGTGATTTCAAGTGTATCATATTATATGGGAAAGAATTATTAATTGTTTTTCCTAATGTATTTATAACTAAAAAAACAATTGATAAATCCTTTCTGTTTGAAATATAATCACCAAATATCAATAAACTTGATGTTTCTATGACATGCTTTATTTATATCCTTTATATAAGTAAAAGTTTTTGGGTTAGGCTTCCTGCCACTTATTAATTGCTACCATAGCATGTTAATCATAAACTGTGTTCATAAGCTCTTCAACCTTCAAGAATAAATAGTAATTGCTTAATGCCACTTCTACAGAATGTGATGGTTGTTTCCGGATATCGAAGTCTGCTTGGTAAATGGAAACAACATGTCTGGCCTAAGTTTGCCACGCCTTTTCTGTTAATAACATCGCAAAATTTGTTATTGCGTTGACATAATATTTAGTTTCATAAAATTGTTCGCTTTCGTGTAATTGGTAATTAATTAGAAGCAGTTCCCAGAGTCTCAAAGTATAGTAGCCATCACTGTACCAACCGACAATATTATCTGGAATTTTCGAGATTTTCAGAATTTGGTTACTTTCATTCCATATTTTGGCGGATTCTAGACCTCATCCACTACAACATATGTGCACTGAGCCTTCAGAATCAACATTAAGATTGTTCAATTTTTTTTGAGAAATAACAACGAGAGATACTTCCTACTGACGTCTGTTCTTTAAAGATCACACTTTTCTTTATCATCAGTAGTAATATTTTATGCAATGCGATTTTGATGACGGCGGGTTGACAGGAATTCCTTCTTAGTCGAGGATATTTTGATCAGCTTTTCGACTACCACTTAAGAAGGAGCAGACTCATCCAAAACATTAGACAGTCTTTAGCGACAAGCCTCTTTTACAGAGGTAAATCATTATGAACCGGACTCGAAGTTTTTCTCATTTTGCAAAACTTGTAATTCAAAATTGTATTAAAATTCTAATTCTAAAAAAAAAACAAAAATTGCATTTTGTATGAATATTTTAGTGTAAAATTCGAACACCAGACCACTCTAAAAAGTGTGTGTTTATGTCCAATACATTTAGAGTAAAATCTCTAATGTGTACCATAGAGACCATAGAGTTAACTTCAATACAATGTTAGTGTAAATTTATTACACTTTAAAACAATTATATCTTTAATCATTAATGGTAACTTTTTTCTATACTAAAACAGTTCAATTTCTAATCATTTCGGAGTAGGATTGTACTTTTGAATATTTTACTCTACATGGAAAAAATATTGCCTATTTAGAGTGGATTGTTATAAAACTTTTGTATAGTTTGTTTTCTATTTAGATTAAAATTTATAGTGTAAGTAGTGTAGTTTTCCAAGGTCAAAATCAATAATAAAATCAGTGCTTTATTTATGTATTGCATTTATAAAAAGTACTAAAAAAAGAATACTGGTTCATCTTAATCCACAGAGGTGGGTGCATTGATGTTTCAGCGGATGTACAGAACACAGGTCTCGTGGTGCTGATATGTCATGTCTCATGTTCTAAAAAAGAAAATTGGAGGAATATAAAACAGGCAGTATTCCTTATCATAAAGTTTTAATACCAATAGAACATAGGAACGATAATTACTGGAGGCTTTTCACCAATAGGGAAACATTTAAAAACTCGTAGAAACTCGTATTACTATAAGAAAATTAATACTTGTGATTGATTTCTGTTTAAGCTGTTGATTTGAAAGAAACACATTAAGTTCTTATAATGAAATAAACGTGCATCTATTTAAATTTACTTTACTCCCAAAAGCTATTGTGAGGTGCTTTGGAGAAAATCTGTAACTACAAATAAAAAATCACAACAGGTAAAACAAGAAACTTATTTATCAAATCTTACTACATATTTTAAAATTCATAAAGAGTTTTATATAACTTAAAATCAATAAAAACAAACAGATCATAATAATGTGTCAACAGTTAAAAAATGAGGTTATACTAATAGTTTTGCAGTAATTGTGATTATACTAACATAATAGGATTTTATTATGATAGACAGACGGGAATTTTGAATACATTTATGTATTCAATCAATAAGAGTAAGGTACTCACTATAACTCATGGATATTGACAATTAAAGAATAGACCCTTAGATACATTATTTACATACCATTTATTTGAATTATATCGAGTCAATTAATAACATTGGTGGTACAGATACATATAAGAATCTATACCAAAAATTACTATATCATCACATAAAAATATGACCCCACAAAGTGGTTGGTAGACAGTGTTAAACATTAATAACATTACAATATACAATTAAAACATAAGAACGTATTTAAAACATTCTAATTTGGCTAAAGAACACCCCGGAACCTTTACTTCGAAATTGTTTTTCTTGGTCCATGATATAGTTGTTAACTGTTGCTAGAGTGAACCACTGCTCGTGCTCCATGCTAACCCTTAAAATTTCTATTAGGAGATTCCCCTGCAGAACGCCGCCAAAGTTCAAAATTACTACAATTATGATGTAATTACTCTTTTGTTCTGCGAATTAGACATAATTATAGTTATTGCTTTTACGTACCTAATTTCTTAATATCTCTGTTTATTGTTTGGAAATAAAACACTGAATATGAATTATTGATAAAAGTACAACTCCGTTGGATATCAATATTAAATAGTTCACTGTTGAACATGTCTTATAAGTTTTCCAGTGCTCCCATCTTACTCATCATAAGTAACGATAATTACTAAAATTACAAAATAATACATGTATTAATAAAATATTTAAAACGTAAAATTGTTTTTTAAGTTACCTTATGTTAATTACTAAAACAAACTGCGCAAACTGTAAAACAAAAGTTTCACATTCACACGCAATAAAAAGACGCAGTTGAAAGAGAATTTCAAAATTTTACAATTCTAAACTGAATGTAGGTACTATTATTTATGTACAGATACCTGTCTTCGGTCTAGTCAATATAATCTTGATCTCTAAATTTTGCTTAGTTGTTCATTAGTTTGTACAGCTACATTAAGTTTTAGTAACTTTTGCAATTACAAAGTTTCCACAGTTCTAACTAGTCAATTACAAAGTCAAATACAGCAGACAGCTGATTGTTGCCATTTTTTGTTAGTGTAGTTATTACGCAAACGCTTCTCTTGTCAAATACACTGTCAAGTGTATATTGGTGCCATTTCGTTTTATTTACTCTAACTAGAATAACATGAACACTAACAAACATTTTTTTGTCAATTTAGATCACTTTTTAACGGCTTTTCTTCTCTTAAAAAAATAAAATTAGAGTGGATTTTGTTGTACTTTTAACAGTTTATACTTTAAGTAGAATACTATTAGATTGAATATTCAATGTGTGTATAGAGCTAATTAATAATATAGAGAGAAAATAGATTTCACTAAAAGAATTATTTTTGTTATAAGAATAGAGTAAAAAAAATGTTTTTCTACTCGAGAATTTTTACCTAGTACTCTAAAAATTGTTCACGGGGCTGATTTTTACAGTTTCAAGGTGTAACATTTAAGAATATAAGGAGTTGACAATATCAATCATGTCTTTTTATGCTAGCGACAGCCATTATTGAACTTCCCTCGTATTTTTGTTAAAAAACGAAAAAGAAGTTATGATCCTAACATACAATAGCGGATCTTTGTGTTCTTTATTCTAAGATATGAATTTTTTAAATAAGGAATTAAATTTTTAATAAGCACAATTTATACATAATTTATTATTAAAGCACCTTTCAACAAAGTATAGCCAAAGGAACATTATAAAAATTAATTGACACTTTGTTGTTTTTTGGGGGATTTAGCTAAATTGTAAATAATGAGACTAATGGAACATAAGCAGGTGAGTGGCCGCAATTTTTTATCCCGAATCGGGAAGGAAATAATGGCCGCCATATTTTACTCAATTATTTATAATGCTTTTCCTCACCTTTAAAACCACAGAAGCTTACTTAATAAGTGCTGTGTTTAGAAAAAAAAAGCGCAGTCCTTGTTCTATATTTTAACACCTTTTAGGTTTAGGTGTATTAAATCAAAGTAAATTAAATTCCGCATACTGTGTTTTATTACCAAATAACATGGAAGCTTCTTCTTTGTAAGGTGCGATATTAATATGCTGAATTTCGTTAACTGTCCTTTAGAACACCACTTTCATAATTAAAAGCTTTCAAATCTATTCCACCCAATGTTTGATTAAACACGTGAGGCACGTACACGTATATTTTGACTCAGGCCATAGCAAATTCCAGGCAAAACCTGAATTTCTATTTTGTGTCAAATTAAGTATAAAAAAATTAAGCCCAAAATTAATTTTCCTTCTATTTCCATCCATCCAAGTATTCAGTCCTCAAACCGGTTTGAGACAAACTCTCCATAGGTTCTATTACAGGCTTACAAATGAATTTTAAGGTACTAACTTCACGCGACACCTATATTTTCGCAAAAAAGAGTTCTCATGGCATTTTTCGGCATAACTGTATGAGTTTTAGAGTTCCTGATAAAAACTTTCAATAGTTCCGCCTAATTAACAAATATATAAACAATTGAGTTCCGAATTACGAATGTATGCTTGACCAAGATCGTAAGCTGGGAGTAGGTCCCAAATACCTCGTAGAAAGTGTACAGAATGTAGCAAAATATTTAACTCAATCTTACAAATGATGGAAAGACAACCTGTATATAGTTTTCACCTTTTGAGTCTAACTTTGCTTTAACGTGCTTTACGATTTGTTTATTATCTCGAAATATAATATTTAATATCTTGACCGACTTTGACATACGATGTTGTAAGGAATATTTTTGTTTCTAGCAACAGTCTTGTTTTGATAAATGCAGACTCGAATAATTTCAATATCTTAGAAAAACTCACTTTTCTTCCCTTACGGCAATGCTCCCTTTTTAGATAAGATATCGTTAGGCGTGCAGTTTTGCAAGCGGTTTTACAATGTCAGAAATGCAGAAACCTGCATAATGACTGAAATTATCAACCACAACCACAATCTTTTCGGAATCTAAGTAATCAAAACTCAGTTGATATTTAAGATTGTATGGTTTTGTGTATCCATCGATATGATAATCTTTGATAACAAACTACCCCTCAAAACACTCCATCAGCAGAATTATCTTTTTTATATGACGCAGTACTATCTTCTTGACCTAAACCACCAAAAGATTTATTGTTTAAAAAATTATATTATGTATGTATAGTATAAAAACAGGGGATTGATGAACTTCGATAAATAACTATAAATTTTAATCTAGCTTAATGAATAGGTACCTACATCATGAAATAATGTTTTCATATGTGTAGGAACAATGAACAAATGTGGGTTTTTAGCAAGGTTTTCAGTGGGTGGTATTATCAAACAGCTAATTTATGGACAAGAGAAAGCCGATAACACCACCTACACATGTGAACTTGAATAGCACTAGCTTTACAATAAAATGAGTTTCGCATGGAGACTGTGATGTCATACCTGAAAAGCAAAAACATAAGAATGACATTTCGATTTTGGATATCCGTCGCAGAACCCAAGAAGATATCATTAAGATATTAAAGTAATTACGGCTTTGCTGAAGAATTGTTAATCGAAAGATACCTCATTTAAAAGTAGACTTTTTCTTCTATCGAAATGAACTGATAATCTTGATAAAAACCCAATATTGTCTTTCCATATTAGCCTACTTGTACGTAAGTAAGGTTCACTTGATCATTAAAACCTAAAAAAGATAATTTAACATCGATGCCATTGATAACATGAATTATCATAAAAGTTCCGAGATGCGATTCTAATCTGCTCTAATTATTACCACAGCTACAAAGCAATTTCCTCTCAATGTTTGTATGAGACGTTTTCAGAATATTCTACTTAAAGATTAAACAGTATTGTCGGTATCTATAACCAGAATTTTTTGCATTTCGCTTATTTTTTTGGCAAGAATCTACAAGAGCATTTCAAATTGCTTAGGTTGCCTCATTGCTAATGTACAATTGATATCTTCTAGGAACACCGATCAATAAGTACTCTTACCTTAGTACAAATACTTCCTTTCAGCTGATCTCTACACTATCAGGTAATAAAACTAACCTTTATTCTTGATATAGAAGAGAAGAAATTCCAAAGCATTCATATTTGGTGACCAGTGAATGAATCTGTGTGTACCATTTATTCGGAAAGTTAATATTTCAAAGATTTCTATGAAGTATTGGGTATTATGGGAGGTGCCTCGTCCCGTTTGAATATGAAAGTGTCTTCTCTTAAATCTTCTATGACATAATTTCGAATGAAAACATAGGTGTATTATATTTTATAGTTTGCTAAGTAAAAATGCTGTAAAGTGATGCTGTTTATATATAAAACTATACAGAGTGTTATAACTATAACACCCTGTATAGTTTTACAAACCTGTAACAAGACCGTACAAAATCCGTAAAACTATGGATATAATGAAACTAGCAATCTGTAAGGTGCAATCTATATTCTAAATAGTTTTACTTGAAATGTACTAATTTCTTTAATAAAAGTAACAAAAACCGTTACAATTGTCATTATTGCTTTAGTTTGTCTGCCCACAAAATTCTTGTCACAAACAATTTCTATAAAATAGTTCGTATACTAATTGAAATCTGAGGTATTAGTTTTGTTCTATTGGTGCTTTCAGTTGTGCTGTATAGATTCATATTATGACGGGACTCAATGTTGTTTCCAACTTTGTTGTCGCCGTAGAATTATTCTATTAGTATGGAACTTGTTATGTATGGCCTGTTATTAATTCTATACCGTCGCAAACATTTCCGTATATTAAGCAATTATTTCTGTTCAAAACTATACTGTGCAGTATACTTATGACAGCCCGCAACCATATAACGGATTTCGCTTGGAAAACAAATGGATTTGAAGTGTTAACTAAAAGCGATTACAAAGGGTAACTATCCTTTTCTTGGCGTTGTTAACCGTGCTAACCTTATTTGATATTATCTTTGATAGGATTTACCCTAAGAGATAGGTCAGAATCTCTTTTAATTTCCCAATTTACTTGTAGCCAATCTAAAAGTGGTTAGCAACGACTTTTCAGATACTTAATAATATTCTTTCACCCCTCAATTTTTTTGTCATTAAGCAGCGGTAGTAGTGGTTATCTAATTTCGTTTTGGTTCGATTCGCTAATCTGCTCGAATCTATTGGATTCTAGGCTATTGCGAATACTTCCACGTTCTCATTAAGCCTATTAAAGATATCTCGTGTAAAGTATACTTAATCCCAAATTAAGGATTGTCTTTTACTTTAATAACGAGATAATGCTCGATATTTTGGGCTGATTTTATTCTAAATATTCTAATAATTATTAGAATTCGTACCCTTTCCGCCAGGTAAGGCAATGGCTAGTGTTGGGAAGCAAAAATTGCGTTTGAACTTATCCTTCATACTTTTTTTTCATACTTTCGTATGTTTTGAGCTTCTTTAAGCTAGCATAGATCGCACAGTGAGCGGAATGACTTCTGACATAATTATTATAAATTTAGTGCTAATTAAAAAATTGAGTGCTAGGCGTTTTTCAAAAAAATACATTTTGTTAGCCTAAATTAAAGTTATCACAGCATATTTTTTATTGTAATTTAATGTAAAGAAATTATAAACTCGAAAATAATTTAGTGTTACTAAATTCGTGTAATAAAACAATTTTTTTTGTTTATTTAACTTTTTTTTTCTTTAATAATATAGTGCTACTTTAGTGCTCAGAGTTAAAAAAATTGCTAGCTTAAAGTGAAGTGAGCAGAGGATATGTATATAAATATTTTTTAATGTAAATTAATGCAAAAAATTTATAAACTCCAAAATAATTTAGTGCTGCGTGGTATATGTAATAAAGCAATTTCTTTGTTTTATAACATACTATTTGTGTATATATTTTTTAATAATAGACTAGTACTTTTTTTAAGTGCGACCTTAGTACTCAAATAAAAAATTGCTGTTTAATTTTTTTTTTAATTATCGTAAAAAAGTGTATAAACTCAACAATAATTTAGTGCCAATTTGGTGCTGCAAAATTCACATAATAAAATAATTTTTACTACCAGATTATTGTCGAGTTTGTAAATTTCTTTTACGTTAATTTACAATAAAGAAGAATATGCTAACTTTAATTATTTAAGATCGCAAAATGTATTTAAAAAACGGTTAAGCGGCAATTTTTTATTTGAGTACTAAGGTTGCACTTAATAAAAAGTACTATTATATTTAGAAAATAAACAAATAGTATATTGTTAAATACAAAATTGTTTTATTACGTGAATCATGCAGCACTAAAATATTTTTAAGTTTATAAATTTTTTTGGATTAATTTACATTAAAAAAATATACTTATATGCTCTGCTACCCCTACTTTAAGCTAACAAAATGTTTTTTTTTAACGTTAAGCTCTCAAGTTCTTATTTGAGCACTAAGGTAGCACTTAAAAAAGCAGTATATTATTGAAGAAACAAAAGTTAAATAAATAAACAGAAAAATTGTTTTATTGCGCGAATTTAGTAGCACTAAATTAGCACTAAATAAATTATTTTCGAGTTTATAAATTTTTAATTTTATTTACAATAAAAAGTTACTCTGCTAACTTCAATTTAGGCTAGCAAAATGTATTTTTCGTTCTCAATAAACCATAGATCTATTTCACCCTCTTTCGTTTTACGCTATGTCCTAGGTATAATAAATAAGGCGACTGCGGTATGTCCGATGCGTTGTATGCGATCGCAAACGACAAAACCTGAAGAAAGTAGTTGTGGTGTCCGAAGTAAACACTGCGTTTCTGCGATCTTCACGATTTTGCGTTGTCGCATCGCACGTTATGTTTTAAAAATCAAATTGTTTGTTTTCTAACGCAGTTGTCGTTGAGCCCGCCAATGGAAGTTCTCATCACAATACACTCAGGATAATTAAACGCCCATTCAAACGTGTTACAGACAGTAAATAGTAATATACAATTTGAATAGTTTTTAAAAAAATTAATTTATAAAAATAACCTGTTGTATTTACCTTTTTACTTATTTTAAGGTTAGAAAAAGCCTTTCCTTTACTGTATTAGGTACTTGAAAATTAGTTGGGCACCACTTTAGATTAGGTCGGTCACCCACTATATACCATCCGATGCGTCTCATCGAGCTGAACCATAGTTACCGTAGCGAAATTTGGAGAGTAGCAATAGTTTTCGAGACAATCACTAAAAACTATTTTGGAGGACCTAGCCTAACCTATAACCTAATCTACAACCTAACTTTTAGTGTATCCTATAACCTAACCTAACCTACAACCGAACTTATAACCTAACCTAACCTGACCTTATTTAGGTTTGTGTTGTTCATCAATTCATACATATTTTAATTTAATTTTGGTTAGGTTAGAGTAGGTTAGGTGAGGTGAGGTTAGGTCGCATGCGCATCAAAACATCCATTTTCCGATAGAGTGGTGGAATTAAGATGGAAGTCTATGACTTTCCTTCCAAAAAAGTTTATGGCGATTATCTCGAAATCTACTGCCCCCCCCCCCCCCCAATTTCGCTTATGGACGCTATTGTACAATTCGATGAGACGCATCGAATGGTACATAACATGTGCAGCTGCGGTGGGCTGACGTAAACTAAAGAACAACCATGAGTTAAAACAATGGTAACAAGAATCACGGATTGCTTCCACTACGTAATCAAAAGTAGTTGGCGGTAGTTGGGTTATCCTTGTATACTGACGAAATGTATTTTCATCTGATAGCAACTGTTCATACAGATGGTTGAATACTCCAAAATTTAATCTATCTTTGTAAATTCTATCTGTGGTTTTTCTCTTTTTTTTAATTTTCTTTAAAATATTTAATTTTATCAAACTATTAATTATTCAGCAATAACACTGTAACACTGTACGTGTGGTGTCTAACAGAGCCATGATTAAGAAATTTATATATATATTTATAAAATAATAATTTATTGATATGCAGTATGCGTTATCGCATACTCACGAAGTGCTATTTTTTATTGTTGTATTTACAGTTGCCACAATTGTAATCGCCGCATCTGTTTTGCGGTGCGTGCGATTTGCGCAACGTACAGTCAGATTCAAAAAAAAGGAAACGACTCTTGTATCAAATATGTAATTTATATTAATTAATTTCAATTACTACCAATTTTAATAATGATTAATCATTAATAGGGCTTTATTTACATAATCTACAAATGTCGGCAAATATACTATAAAGTAATATTTTAATTAATAATTTATGTTCAAAGTACAAATGGAACGAAAATCGTTTCCTTTTTTATGAATTCGACTGTACTTGTCGTACATATTTACCTAGGACATAGCGTTTTAAACTGCTATCTGCCGCCTTTCAAGAAATTTCTTTCCATGCAACTAAACACGTAACCGTTATAAATGTGTTATCTATTCTCCGTTGAAATAATTCAATGACTAGTTGGCCACAACACAAAGATTATGTAATCCTTATAAGTTTCTTTCTCTTATAGGCAATATTTAATTTTCTAACATGTTAACAAGAAAATAATTTTGTAAGAGATGACTTATCTTTTATAAATTGTAATTTATGTAGATTTGATACAAAGCTTATATAGTTCTTTTTTTTGTTTCAGGTGGGTCTCTCTACTAGAAAATGACCGAAGTTGTTAATGAGACATTTAGAACTTTTCGTTGATTATCATTCTCGGAAGGTGAAGTCCTGCGGGTATATTTTAAGCGTCGGAAGGGACGATTCGTCTGGTTATCAGCTGCGTGCTGCAGTAAATTCTGAAAATTTATTAGTTAGTTAATTAACTATTAACGAATTAGTATATGCAAAATTAAATTTATCTTAATTAATTCATGTAGACAAAGTGGAGCGAAATTATAAAAATTTGCAAATAATTTATTACAATTAATCAGTGTAATAATAAATCTATAAAACGTTCCACACGTCCCCTAACCTTCATATCTGGTCAGTCGCGTACAATCTCTAGACTAAACATGTCGTCGCCACTAGCGCTTGCATACAATTTAAAGTATTACTTTTCTAGTATTAAAAGATGTAGACAAGAAAATTATTTGTTTAGTTTCTGTGTCTGCAAGACCTAGACGAATAGAGTTGCGGGCTTTGATGGTGATACGGTCCCTATTGTCAAGGATAAATTCTTTCCGAATCTGTTTATCCAGTTTCAAGACAAACTCTCGATTGGTAGTACCTTCGTCAGTACCTTCCTATTGTTTACTCCACATCAACATAACATAAATATAACCAAGCTATCTCTTCAGCCGATGGTTTTGGAATATACATCGATGTAATTGACTCAACGTCTCTGTAGTTGAAGATTAATCATGATATCGTCGAGTCAGTGGACTCACTCGCCGACTCTTAAGTTGGCTTGGGGATTGATTTCGGTTCAGGAAATACCTACTTTTTTATAAAAGGACAAACGATCCCATAGCTTGGTGAATTTCGCTCAGGATAATGAGAATGAAAATGAAACTTCTCTCATTCCTTTTCTACTTCTCAGTGGCTGATCCTGCAAGAATACACGATTTGAATTGCCGGAGTGCTGGTGAAATGGTATGATAAGTGATGGCTGTGAAAGGTTTGTGGGTGAAAAAAGTTACAGAATGATATGCAACATAAAAGATCTGAAATTGGGGCAATTGATATTTTAATATATGAATGCTTATCAATCGTAATAATTTATCGGTACTGTCTAAGTTTAAATATTTTTAATAAGCGAGTGCTCATAGTATAAATCACATAACGGAGTAATCATTTACATCCACCTAATTCAACAACCTTATTAACACTAATTTCAAGTTGGCAAGCATTGTTCAGTTTATTTTCGAGGTAGTTAATTAGTAACCCGCATACACACCTACATATATTTATTATGTGAGTTTATAAACTCGTTTATTAAAATTAACACTCCGGTGCCGGCAACTATTTATCCCGGTAAATATGGCGATGTCACACTGATGGACACTTTGGCTTCCAGGATTGACATGGAGAGGTATAGAGAACTGATAATGTATTAAGTATCATTGTTAGTAGCCAGAATTATTAAGTGTAAGTCAATCAATGAAATAACATTTCAGCACTTTATTATACACGGTTCAGCAATATAATAACAAAATAAAACAATGTCGTAACTAATGATATGAGTATATTTTACAATTTTAATTTTTTAAAATAACGTTTTAAATGCTTACCATTGGCTTTTCCATAATTCTAAGTAATAGTAATATTGTAAGAGGTCGATCCTTTATCACTCTTTTTTTAAGATACTAAAACCTGGTATCGATAGATCGATCCGGCGATCGCGGCGGCCAATTAATGTCTTCCATATTTAAAAATTAATTTACCAGTAAACATTTCCATTAAAATGTCTTTATATCTTGCCGCGCTGACTTGTTTCTTTTCTTAGTCTTGTCGACTGACTCGTTATTCTCCTCCAAAGAAGTAGGAACTAATGATTCCAAGTGATACTACACCACACCACACTGTAACTTTGAGTCACAAAGTGGATTTTCAAACAGTTGTTGATTCTCAACCGACCAATAGCAGTCAAGTCAAACTGTGTGTTTGACACATTGATTTCAATTAAAGTGAGCTTCATCAGTCATGAACTAATTGTAGAGTGCGTTTTCGTCTTCCCGAGAAAATTTCCAAAAACTGCCTAATCGTGTTAGGTATTAAGCTTCTAATTTTCCAATGTAATTTTTTTAATTAGTATGAAAGATGCATGTTTTCGGAACGAATAAGAAAATTTCTGGACGGTGCGTAAGCGGACAATCTTGTCCCAACAACGCATTTTTTTTCTCTCCAACTGCTCTTAATTAGCAAACTCTGCAAGAGGACTGTTTAGAACCAACAACATGACTTTAAGCTACTTAAATTTAATATTTTAATCTTGTCAAGGAAAAGATAAATGATTATTATTATTTAATTGAGAATTTCGCATTATTGGTATAAAAGGAAATGTTTTAGAGTGCAGCGGAAAATATGTCAAGAGTTATCTCAGATAATTTTTTGTACTAGTACAAAAATCATTACTTTTTGTACAGTTGCTTATGTAACAGTTCTTAAATGGTCTACTTTTTATACAAAATAATTTTCTTTCATTGCGTAGTTAAATTTATTATGTCTGAAGTTTCACGTGCAATTGGCATACTATGTTTATTAGGCCCAAACCGCCACTTAAGAGGGTAATGTACGGTCGGCTAGAGTGTGCTTTGCAGGGGTTTACGCGTTCAAGTGATTTAGCCTAGTTTTTAAACTAATCGTGTATTTGTTGCAATAAATTAATAGATGAAATATCAAGCTACATGCAAGCATTAAAGACTTTTTGATTTTTTAAAAATAATTACCGAAACCCAACTTCGAAATTTCATAATTTTGTCTATACGTACTGAAAAAATCTATTAAGAATTGTTTGTTCAAAGCATAATTTTCTGCTGTTTGCATGTAGATAAACTATTTAGCTTTGCATAATCAGCTGCACTTTCGCAAAAATACGAAACTTAACGAAATAACATATGAACAACGGAAGTATGTTTCTTTAATTTTCAGTATTACAGGTTGCATATACCACGGGGCAAACTACAAGATTTTACATCTTGAAGCAACATTCCGCCTCTTAGTGCGTTCGGGATTTCTGGGCAGCGGCATATATAAATATTTCATTGGGTTCGGATCGGACTTCGTAGTGTAGTATTTATTTTTTATTTACTATTTATTCTTTATCAAAAATAAATAATTTTGGATAGTCATATAAATATTGTCAGAAATTTATTGGAATTCACAAAGAATTCAAATAAAATCTGAAAGTGCTTAATGAATATATAATTTTATAATTGTGATGATGAATATAAATATACCGTAATAATATAATAAATTGATAAAAATAAAAGGTGAAAACGGTGACATAATGAGAAATAACAAATTCTAAAATTTCCAAAGAAGACTTGAAATTGAAAGAACACTTAATTATTTTACACAAAACAGTGTTATATTTGATATGAGGCAAATGGACATCAAACAGTAACAACTGAAAGAGTCATGGAGAAAAAGAAATAGAATTTAATGTTAAAATGCTATATTTAAGGAACATAAGACTACTACTTTGTTAACAAGCTAATAACATTATTATTACCCTCTTTTCGCCATATGAAAGCATAATAAGCTCGAAGTAACAATTAAGTTTACTTAAGGTGATTTTAAGACTTTAAAAAATAATGTAACGTAAAAAATACCATAACCTAAAACAACATTTGAAACAAAACATGAGTAACATAAAAAACATTAGGAACAGATTAGTGTCTTGCTGCCTTCCATAATTTTTTGATCACATGGACAGATGGACCGATGTTGAATTTATCTTCACCTTTAAGAAATATAGGTGTTATAAATTCAGGTGTCACCCGTTCAGCAGCGTGCGGTGAATACGAAACAGTGAAGCAGTCGCGATACGACGCATCAGTGGACGTCTAAACAAACTTCTTATTCTTTCCAGAAATTTCATGGACACATCTCCGTTCGAAGAAGTATTTAAAATGCATACCTTATAGGAATTTCCAAGATTTTCAGCAAAGATCTATACCGTATCTGTAGGTGTGATTTCATTTTCACTGTCACTATTTTTGCAACATTTGTCATTTCCTTTCCTAGTTCATTGTTTTCAATTATTGTTGCATTGTCAGAAACTTGTCTTTCTTTCATTTCATTTGGTTTGTCTTTTTTGCCTGTGTTTTAGTTTCTTTTGGTAGTTCCTTGTTAGCTTTCGTTGCTTCATTTACTGAGTTATTGGTTTTTTTCTTGATCATCATTTTCTTGTTGCCCATCAAGACTGTATTTATGGCCAAAGCGTATGCCACTGTCACTACTCTCCATTACCACTATAACCTACAGAAACACAAAGACTATTTTTATATAGATAAATACCTAACCTACCAAAATATAGCTGTGTTGGAAGTATTAGCTTGATCTAAATAACACTGCTTTAGTTTTTGCCGGCTAACCCCAATAAGTCGGAGAGGGGCGGGGTAATACAAGATATAAAAGAAAAAAAAGCGCCACTTCGTTTTAAAACAATGCTTATTACTAAAGCTTCAAGCTTATCAGATAAACGAAGCAATAGATCTTTTACTAAAATATGGGCAACTTCCACAATTTTGGTCGTACAGTGCATATATACTTACAATTGACGAGCTGGAAAGCAATATTAACATCACACAAATAAATAAATAATGAATAAATAAAACACACGTAGTGAAATGTAAACTTTCTAACTAGGGCTTTATTGTAATTGTAATTATTATGCTGATCAAAAATTTTAATGTCTAATAAAAAAAATGAATGAATGGTGATTCGTATCACAGCAGGTTGTAAACTTAAAAACTACCATAGGACAATTTCACTACTCGATATCTCGTGTTAACTAGCTCTTAAAATTAATATGCATGAATAAATTGTATACACGTTTAATAAATATATATAAACATAAATAGAATGACACAGAATACATACAATTTTAGACAAACAACCCACCATTCGAAGACCCACGGCTGTTTTAGTGCAATTTAAAGCCTTGCTTAGGGGTTTTCGCTTCACCCTTCGATATTTTCTTGTTGTGTTACGACCCGATACATATATAGATGCAGGTACGGGTCCAAAGGGAACGTCCTTCTAATTAAACCCAGTCAACGGCAAGCAGACAAAATGACACTGAGCAGCAAAACCCAAACGAAAAATACAAAGAAAAAAAAGACCTACAAATAAGACACCCTGTATATGGTATTGATGATAAATATTTAAAACAGAATTTTACCTTTCTATAAACAGAAAGGTCTTTTACAATACAATTCCCTCAAGGTGACTGCTAGGGAAATATTACCTAAAATAGAATGACATTTTGTGAGACTTTCGCACATTGAAATGCAGGCCCGGATTGTAGTTAGATTTCGGCCCGAGTTTCTCATCGGACCGGCCCATTGTGGAGCCTTTTCGCTAAAATTCGGACATTTTCTCCTATCGCCGTTATTTATTGTCCGATTTTCATGAAATTATTACCATATGCCCATAACTATAAGTACTTTTAGTGATACTGAAATGATAAACCATTTTATTTTAGTTAAACGAAACTGCTGTAAACTTTATATACCAAATGGTTACAGTAAGTAAATTTATTAAAACTAAGTAGATTTGTTTATCAGTTCGTAGTTTGTCAAAATATGATTTTTGGAAAAATTAATAATCTAATTCCAATAAATTTTTGGCCTCTGGTAATAGTTCTTTAATATTCTTTTTTAACTTATTGGGTCTTAAAGCAGACATAACGGGATCAGAATTCAGTAGAAAATTATAAATAAAGATATCTCTGTTATATATACTATTCTAGATATTTTTCTTGGATGAATTTCTTTAAAATCCCTAAATTATTATGGCCAATTGGCACTACAGCGTGTATAATAATATTCTCCCCATGAATCAAAATTTGTGTACTGAAGCTGGCATATAATCAGCCATATACAGAAATTTACTTCTGAGCAGCTTGAAACAATTGAAAAAATTCCCAACTGTTCTTTGGTGAATCAGAATTTACTAGGACGACAAAATCTAATAAATAAAGAAAAATCATCTTGCCAAACAATTGCATTTGTTTCGGTATTCATAATGTGAATAGGCACAAAACTACAAATAAGTACACTAGGACTTAACTGACTACTGGACTCTTCAAAATTATTTTTGTATTGGAATCTACGCCCCATTTGGAAACCATAGTTAACTGAGTAACATTTTTTAAAGTAGCTGCTATTGTTATTGAAGAAAGAAAACGTGCACTTGCTAAATGCTTGTAAATTAATCTTGCTTTCATTTCAAATTACAATAAAAGCATCCGTTGGTGAATAACAAAAACGTTTAAGTTTTAAGTTTAATTATGTCATAGTCTGGTAATTTTGGTAATTTTTGGGAGTTGTCATAGTCTTCACAGTACTTTCTCGTCCTTTTAGCAGTATTAGGGCGAGATTGAAGAAAATGATAAACAAACTGGATATCATTGTTTCTGCACCTTAACAAGGAATGCACTTATTGCCAGATCAGCTCTTACCTCCGCAGTTTTTCAACTTTTTTGACGTTTACTGATGTTCTTAAAATGTTCTTTTTCCTTTGAAGATTGTAACGAAACTTATTTTGAACGGTTAGTTTTTTTTACTTTAGCTTTGAAATCGGAAGGAGCTACACAATAGTTGAGAAATCGTTACAAATTCGGAAAAATTACGTTTTCCTTTTGTAGACAATAAACAATAAAAAACGACTGGTAAGTATTTGACTAAATCCTTGTACCTAATATAATACTAGAAATACAAATATTCTATTTGGGGTATAAAAGAACATTTACTGAACTATGTTGTACTTAAGGTCCGATATTGGAGGCACCTGGCAAAGTATACAAATAAAGGAGTTGCGCAGGATCTTGAACGCTAATATTTTCAAGAAAAATAAGTCTAATCTAATAATATAAAAGAGAGACAACATATCGAGATCTATGAAGACTATTTCTTAAAGAAAAAGTTATTACCTATTAAATAAATTTGTAGGATCTTTTTGAAAATGTATGAAATTTCTATGTGGCTAAAATATGTTTACCGAACTTTAACTTCAACGCCTTGTACTGCAAAGGAAAATTAGAAACAATGAATTTTAATACCAGAAACGGTTTAAGCAATTAATTTAAAATGCATTCATGTCTAGGAAAAATTGAAAGTTAGCTCTATGCCCGGATTTTAGCGAAAAGCGAAATTGTGACATACGATAATAATAATAATAATAATCATACACACGAGTTTTGAAGGAATAAGCTTTAGATTAGAGCTGTTTAAAATATTTTTTATTTGAATCGGCTGTTTTTAATCTTTAAAACGTGCTTAAGTCAGTGTGAACATATATTGAAAGAAATTTCAGTTTTTATAACAATAATCCTTACTTTCGACGTTCAAATAAATGCATTTACTTTAGAGTAAGTTGCTTTTTTACTGAAAGAATATAATACATTCAATCCAACAGTGTTCTGCATTTAAGGCCATTAACTTAAAAAAATGTTGCATTTAAAAGGAACACAGCATATTATTAAATTAAAAACAACCTGGCATTCATATAAAAAGCACTGCATTTAAAAATAAATATTGGTACTTTCTATTTGAAAGCAGCAGATCTTTTAAATTAATTACACTCTACCATTCATAACGTTTATTTTACTTTTAAATTAACAATAAAACTATTTAAATCAACCCCCGAAATAAGTTTTTGATTCTATATTAAATTAAAAATTTGAAACACTCTCAAAAGTAGAGCTACTTTTAAATTTAAGAAATACTTTGTTAACGCATTTTTGAAACTAAAAATTTTTGATGTTACCTGCAATTTTTTCTATATTTATTTATAACGTCATTTAATTAGGATATTTTTAAAACAAACAAATTTAATTTTTTGTGATTTTTCTTTAATAAAAAAAAATGTAATCAGCCTATTACATTACGTTGACCTAGGCGGCCCAGTTCGGCCCCGAACCCACCGGCCCACCGAGATTTTCTCGGTAACTCGGCGGTACAATCCGGGCCTGTTGAAATGAAATGAAAAGAATTTACCTAAATGGTTAGCACCAGAACGTAATCCGTCTAATTTGACGATTGATCGCATATAAATAATCAAGCGATCATTCTCTTGAATGCGAGATTTTTTCCGCTGAAGCGAATTACACCCAAAATCAATTCTTTAATACATCTCGCACATTCCACTTCTAATGCAAGACAGCCATTTTGTTACTCAACTCTACTATTGAGAAGGAGCTAAACCGCGCAGGTATGACTTTACGATAAACAGAAAGAAAGGGAGACCCAGTGACAACCAAGCTAACGGAGAAGCTTGTTTTTAAACAGTGACAGTAGGTATTGGGACACCTGGCCCAGACATTTTTGCGGGGATGCAGTCGTCGTTAAGTACGGAATCTGCATTACCGACATTCTGTATTACCGGCATTTGGTTCGTCACTCGGCTAAATGGCAACGCTGTTGCTAGGGGAAAACAGATGGCGCCAGTGTCGTTTTTGTACCGACATTCTGTATTATCGGCATTTGGTTCGTCACTCGGCTAAATGGTAGCGTCGTTGCTAGGGGAAAGCAGATGGCGCCGGTGTCGTTTTACGTGATTTTTGTACCGACATTCTGTATTATCGGCATTTGGTTCGTCACATGGCTAAATGGAGTTAGTGTTACTAGGGGAAAACAAAGGGCGCCAGTGTCGTTTTACGTGATTTTTGTACCGACATTCTGTATTATCGGCATTTGGTTCGTCATCATGAAGAAAGCTGTATTACCGATTACGGGCGTTCTACTGATTGTTAATAGGGGGAGTCAAGGTTTATCATTTTATATTAATAAATTTTACCGATTTCTTAAAATAATTATCGTCGTCATTAATACTTTAATTACATATAATAATTTAAGATAATTAATTCAGCATTAAAATTTTAAACGCAAATCACGGGACAATTTACGGATAATAATAATAATAACAATAATTATAATGTCTTTATTTCCCTTACAGGCTTACACCCAAATAGGGAAAAATATGAATTTACAAATGTTTTCATCGTTTATGCTATTCTCCTGTAATATCTCAGGGGTAATGTGTAAAGAGCGGAAAATATGCAATGTGCATTTTATGATGTTGATGAAATAAGAATTATTTGTAGATTCAATTAAAATGCCTAAAACCTAAAATTTAAGGCTTTAATATTATTGTTTATTGTATATTTTATATCAATAAATGCGAAACTCCGTGTAATACCATGTAATAATAATGCAACAATGTAACATAACTGTATACATCGGTGTATACATAAAATAAACTTGATGTTGATGAAATAAATAATAGAAACAAAATTTAATTTATGATTTGATTTATTGAAATTTCCTTATTCTTATAACAAATAAGTTTTTACTAATAATATTTAGTTATTACTAGTTAGTTAATAGTATATTATATACATAGTTGTTGTATTTTTTTGTCGAAACCCATGCATTTTTTGTCAAATTTCGTTGCATTTAAATGTGCATATGTTTTCTTTTTGCCTTGCATTTTTCCGCTCTTTAGTATTGTGTATTGTGGTGACAAAATTCACTTGGTATTGTTATGTCTGTTTGTGTTGGTGAATATTTCACCATTTACAACATAATCATGAATAAAGTGGTTGGTGTATTTTTGCATACGAAACAATGGAACATTTATTTGCGTTTAAATTTAGGCGATTAGCTTTACACCAATCACATAGAAAGTTAATGTTAGACTGCAAATATAAGCAATCATTGATATCTCGTACTTGATGATATATTTTTAAATCGTCAGCAAATAATAGTTTCTCGCAGTGTATAGATTGATGATGATGATGAATACCACGTAGACACGTCCATTCGTGACGGGTATCTTGGAATACGTTCTGCTTGGTTCGGACATCTTGTATCCCAACCCTCTGGCGTTTAATGTCATGCTTACCTTGCTATCTCTCTCTCTCTCTCTCTCTCTCTCTCTCTCTCGCTCTCTCCTTCTCACTCTCTCCTTATCATCTATTAGAGAGGACGCATTAAAGAGCCTTCTCTCTCTCTCTCAATGTCTCCTCTCTCACTCTCTTGCTCTTTCGCTCTCTCCTTATCACCTATTAGAGGACGCATTAAAGAACCTTCTCTCCCTCTCTCACTCTCTCGCTCTCTCACTCTCTCTCTCCCTTCAACCTAATGCTAGTAAATGAAACACCATTGGATAGAGGTAACCGTTAGGTCTACTGTTCTGGGATTGGTTCGGACGGCTTTGTTATTTCATACGTGAAAATAAAAAACATCGATAAATGTTTTACTGTTTTTATTATTTTTCGTATAGTTACACAATATTACTAATATTCTATTGTAAATCAGCTTAAACTAGGTGATTATAGTTTTATATAGTATATTACTTTATTACTCAATATAAACTAGATATGTTATATCAGAATGTTACAAATTAATTTTCTAACAAAATAACTTAGAGCAGCTTATAAATATATATATATATATATATATATATATATATATATATATATATATATATATATATATATATATATATATATATATATATATTCTAACACTTAACATTTACTTAATAGAATATTAACTATATATTAAACTTAAACCTCAACAACATACTTTATTTAATCTAGTAATATAAACTTTATATAGGCAAGAACTGTCATTTAACAACATCTTCCGCCTTTATCCAGGACTTTTCATTCAAGCCGAGCCATTTGACGTACATGTCACCATTGCTGCGGCGTTTAAGTACTTTTTCAACTAAGTAAACGTCTGGCTGATTGGTTTTCTGTAGCTCGAACTCGTAGAAAGCTCCTCGAACAGCAACCCCATGAAGATCTTCCAGCAGATATGTGACAGGTTTTGTAAATTGAACTTTAACTATTTTGAATAATTCAGTTGACCAGCTGGGCGTGTATCCCTTAGAAAAGACCCCCTTGAACTTACTAATACGTACGAGGTCATTCAAGTCTAGTTTACGTTTACTTCCTGCAGCGACATCTGCTTTTACATTAGTGTCATAAACGGTTAGTTTGGTGGTAGGTGTAACAGTAGCAGGAGCTCGACCTATCGTTCTATGTCTGGTGTTGTTATAGCTGTCAACTACCCTCTGTAATATATCTATCCATTTAAATGATCCTCGGTAGCTAAACTCTTTATACAACTTTTGCTTAATTGTACGGATAACGCGTTCAACTATCGAAGCCTTAATTACGGAATATGTAGAGTAATGATTTATAGTGTGCTCTTTCATTAATCGTTTAAAATGTTTATTGTAAAACTCTTTCCCGAGATCCGTCTGAAGATTCTTGGGTATGACTGAACTCTTAAAGATGCTGCGGACCTGCTTTGTCACCTCTTCTCCGGATTTAGTTTTCAACGGTCGTGCATACAGATATTTCGAATAACAGTTTATCATCAGCAGTATGTAACGATACCCCTTATTTACTTTAGCATAGGGCATAAACTCGGCTAAGTCAGCCTGGAACAAGTCCTGGAAATCTTTTATTATAGTGTGACGTCTTTGAAAGTTTTTTCTAGCAGCCCTGTGTATTTCATCAACAACGGTTTGTTTAGCACTAGTCATTATCATACAATTAATCTCAACGACACCGAGAGAGCAACGTCTCAAATAATTATATTGGCAGCAGCCGAGTTTGATGAATACTGAACAATGTTAAAGCAATATATCATTATATACCCCCGAAATATTCTATTCTATGATGCCTTCCTCCTTAAGTTCGCTTATAATTGATATTATTTCGTTTTCATTCTGTGGACTAGTGTTGCCGGCACTCTTTACAGCATATAACAAACGAAGCCGGTCGACTAGCTCGTTAGCCTTATTCCAGTAGACGTATTCGACTTTGCAATCGCTTAATTTTTTAAAATTTGACGATGATGATGATGATAGTCTAATGCCTAAACCTTTGATTCTGGGTAAGTTCGGTTTAATTATATAATCATACTTCCAATGTTTAACAGCTGTTAGTTTACCCTGTGGTCTATATGATTTCTTATGCGCATTAGTAAGGGCTATTATCTGCATATAATTATTGATATCAGCTTGCGTTGGTATAGACTCTAATTCACTAAACGTGAGTAAGTCAAACAGACCGGGTGTTGCTTTGAAAACGTTGTTTTTAATTATGATGTTTGTATCACGCATAGTCACAGGGGAAGATGCAAATGTCCACGCGTCTCGATCAATTTTATATCTAATACCGAATCTAGTTCTATCTATATTTTTGTTTCCGACAGCGTTAGCTATCAGCATACCGTAATGAGTAGGGAGATCAAGAGTTTTATTAGATTCTTCTTCTTCTTCTTCCTCTGCTTCCGATGATGATGATGTAGCAGGTTGTTTTTTAACTTTCAGCTGGGGAATGTAACTAGCAGTAGTAGTAATAGTAGTAGCAGTAGATGGTTGTGTTTTAACTTTCAATAGGGGTACGTTAGAGGTGTTAACTGATTTAGCAATGGTTTCCAGTGGCGATATAACTGGATTGTGCGTGACGCGATACATACGTTCTGCTTCTGCTCTATCACGACGAAAGTATGCAAACTTCTTACGTATAGCATTACGAGCGTGTATTATTTTACGCTTTAAACTCAGATCATACGTGTTGGACATGTCGGCTATGCAGAGACTACTAAACGAATCGACTCTAATTATAAACTTATATATGAATCAAAACCCTTCCGATATCTGCCACGGTCTAGAGAGCTGTCTTTATTAATTACCAGGAAATCATGCGGCTCCTTCCAACACAGAGAGCAAATGTTTTTGAACTGATCATAGCTAATACCGTCTCCTACAACATGATCGCTAAACACGTGTTTTAAGTTCAACTCGTCTTGTCTAAAGAGAATAATTAGGTTTGCATTGTCCCTAATCAGATGTTTCGGTATCTTGGCGTACGTTTGGCCTAGATAAAAGCAGTCGACACCCTTATGCCTACCCATGCTAAAATATTCTCTAATCTTTTCCTGCTTGCTGCAAATTATATCATCAAAAATGAACACTGAATTAGGTTTAACATCACCGGGGCTGATTACGTCATCGTTTTCGCTAAATTCATGATATCCCATACCCGTAAGTGGTTTCATAACACGTCTTAAGAATTCATATTTAGGTTGAAATAAAGACTTGGCGGATAGGTAGATATTTTCAAATTTTAATCCGTTTTCGCTAATAAGTAAACCTAACATAGCATTAGTTTTACCGCAGGAAGATGGACCGCTCAATATTGCTTTACATGATACAGGTAACAGATCGAAATGTTTCCTAACATCCTCGCCTGATCGTCGTTGTAAAGATGTATCATCGCAGTCGTCTAGGTTACATATGTTTAGTGACTTATTTTGTTTAACGACCTTCATTACGGTATGCGTACGTGTCTAGTCACGGTCTCGTTAAACGGATTATACTCGATTAATGCGTCGTGAAGGATCAAACAATACGCCTTAGTTGTGTTCGTAAATGCGGCTGAAGACTCGAGCTCTAGTCTAATATCGACAGTGGAATCCTTAAAACTCTCTACCTGTCTTGAACAGTCAATAACAAAAATGGGGTACGTTTCAAACGATTTGTAGCTGAGTAAACAGCTCTCAGCCGCACCTCTACCTATACCGTCATAGTAGTTCTCGCGAAAACGAGTATAATTCAGATACGCAGGAATGTAGTCCTTACGGTCGAAATCGAGATTTAAACGCTGATGCGGGAACACTTGCGAATTTAAATACAACTTAACGTCGACCAAGTTCGAATGAGTAAATGTAGTCGGGTTACCCGTTCTTATACCCAGCTGACGCTCGTCTTGTAAAACTACAAAGACCCAGCGCGGTTTCTCTAGATCATTGGAGTTCTTTACGCGCCAAACCTGGTTTTTAGTAGTTCCCAACGAGGGTAACTCGTGTAATTCCCAACGTCTAAACGGAGCGATAATAGAAGAATTATCTCTTAAACTCTCCACCAGGTTCACTTTGCTTTCATCTGATAACAGTATATGCGGAACTTCCCACGAAAGCTTATCAATCTTGATATCTACGTCGGTACCTGCATCACCTGCTTCGCTTTTATAGCAATTAAAATCGTTCTTGGCGCGAATTAAAACTAGCTGACAACTCATATGAGGTATTACTTTTTTATAATCGTCTGCAAATCCAAAGATATCTTTTAATGGTATTCTACACGTGAAATGAAAGACGTTATTCCCTTGGTTATGTAACAAATCATTATCGCTAGTAATCCCTAAGTTCCATGCTGTGCTGGTTAAAGCTCTATCCTCGGCGCCATGTGAAACGAGACCTTTTATAGTGCTTGTAATGCCGGGCTGTTTACAGACATCTATGAGCTGGTTTGTGCCTAATATTAGTTGAATTTCATCAAACAGAAAGTGGGCAAAATTGTTTACCAGAAGGAATTGCTTGTTTTCTGCACGCGTTATGCTACCTTTAACAAGTACATAGCTGTCATACAAAGCTAAAACGTTATCGGAATTTTGTATGCTGATTCTAATGGTGTCGGAATGATTGGCATTTAGCGTAAACGGCAGATAGGTATAAAAATCCTCTTTTATTATATCTGTATCGACGCGAGGCTTCCCAAATATGTTTAATTTATCAATGGTAAAGGTGTCGGTGTTAATATGCATTTTACTTCGTTTTGACATGCTGCTGCTGCTGCTGCTGTTATCGTACTTTAAAGCCTAAAGATTCAAGAAAAAGGCGACGAGCTTTAGTTAGTTTTAATCGAAGGTCTGCACGTGCCGACGTTCGACGGTGAATGACCTTTGATGGACATATGCTGATGTTTTTATAGCTAAAGTTTATTCCCATTTTTCACGTTTAAGTTCTAGCCTGATGCTCGTGAAAGTGTCTTCAGACAAATTTATCAACTCTCCTCTCGCGTCTACCAGTCTAATGGTAATGTTGTCGATCTCGGTGACAGTGATGGGAAAGTAAATCACATGCGATGGCTCCTTTTCAATCAGATAACCGGGTGGTACGCAAACACCAAATTCGAAGATTGTATGACCTGCTTGATTGTTTCTATATGAGCCGCCTGTAATATTCGTGTCTACAAAGATGTTTGGAGTTGAAAGTATATCGACAACTCGATCTGATACGTGTCTACTACCGGGTTCTAGCACGCGCTTCTTAAATCCTAGTAGTGATCCTATGTTATCGGGTTTGGTAAAATCAATCAACTCGGTAGCTGATTCAATCTCACACTTTCCCGTATTAGTGTTAGCTTTGATTTGTAGTAGTAGTAGATCTCCCTCTTCGGGATCGTCACTAATTTGATTGTTTATATAGTTAACGATTTCAGACAACTCGTAGCTACCCGGTTCAATAGTTATCGCCTTTTCTCCGTAATAAAATTTATTTTTGCCTGGGTATATATTCCGTATCGTGTGACTTGTATATAAGCCGACTAAACCTAGTGAGTATTCGTAACGCACGTGATCTAGTGTTATAGGTGGATAAATACGATCCGTAGAAAGCCTGTTTCCTGTACCGTACACCGTGATGGTCCTAGCCATACTTAACCGATTTACACTTTCACCTCTCTTTTATACAAAAATCGTAGACACAGATGTCCGCAGTTGTATGTATTGAACTTTTGTTCTTGGGCTACGTTGTAGTATACGGAGCAGCGAGGTCCTAAATATTTCACAAGTTCAGATGGTGGTCTCAGGTCTCCGAAGGGGTCATAGTACAAAACCACGTTTCGATCCTTTCTATAGGCAACCCAATGAGTACCCGGTCCTCCAGCGTCGTCAAGATTAACAATAGCTCTTTCGAATTGCAAAGGTTTCGTTGCAGGTAGACTTGTTCTCATATAGACACCTCTAAAATAGGGAATGTCTTTAGCATGTTTTATTATATCTAGGTCTGTAAGTGGTCTCCGAGGCAAGTTATTCAGTTTTTTGACCGCCTGACATATGGTTTTAAGTACAATGCAGCTCCGCCAGCTCTATACGGCTTCAGGTAAAGGGCGTTCCCGTTCTTACCGCCTAAAGCGATAGCTTCCATACTTTTATTATGCCGTGTAGTTTCTTCTAGCTGTCTCTTATTACTATTAGCAGTGTTAACAGCTTTTGCTACCCCTGAGGCGCCTCCTATAATTGCACCGAGAGCCGAGAGGCCAGCAAAAATTGGTATGAGTGGTAAAATACCCCCTGTAGCTGTAGGCACAGGAATTATTCGGGGTACTTTAACGTTTTTTCGACCGCCTACGTTTTGAATGATTCTTCTGGCAGCGCTCAGGGCATGATGTATTAAATCTTTACCCGTGAGTCTCTTGCTTGCACGATTCACTACACCAACAAGCTTCTTTAAAACGCCACCTTTGAAAGTGACAGTTTTCTTCATCATCTTTTTAGCGAGACCCTTTTTCGCCGACAGTTTGTTTGTCTTTACGCCCATTCCCAACTTTCTTTTAGCCTTCATTATACCGGTTACAAACAGAGCTGATGCTTTTTCCCCTAATTTAGAGTCTTTAGCCTTAACACGCTTCCAAGCGGCTTCTTCTAATACACGATCTGCCTGGTGTCTACTGTTCAAATCGGAGCTTTGAGCGTACGAGATGTCGTGCTGCATACACGCCTGGTCCAAAGGATTTATACCTTTATCGCCACGTTGTAATCTTTTAGATAATTTAGTACCAGGTCCACAGTACTGATAGGAAGGAAGATGTAGTTCAATAGGCAGTTTGTCTATGAGCTTGTTAACAAAGCCGTTACCTTCGTGAACTAACATCTGGTACTGAGAGAAGAGACTGCTTGTACCTGTATTTATACTCGGTCACCACTGCAGCCGGACTAATCTGTGTTCTGAAATCTCTGCGTATAGATAAAGTCTCTATGATCAGCTTGTAGAATTTCACACAGATGCTTTTCAACATTATGTATTCTTGTTTGAAAACGGTATCTGTCCAGAGCTAATGTTTGCCAGTCTCCCTTTCTTGCCTGTCTGTATGCATACTCCCATACTATCATATGATGTATATTATTCATGCTTGCGTCGGCAAAACTTACTTTCTTTACCATATCGATGTGTTACTGCTGCTGTTGCTACAAATCGCTATGTTTGGAGAGTTATTGACATTAGTAAAACTAAAAACTTTGTTTAAATACATTTTTATTTCTTCAACGATACATTTAGGCTAAGATAGAAAAAAAATAACTGATTAGCGTAGATATAAGCAAACTAAGCATTTGCGCAGCATTCCCGTAAGGCTCACCACGTTTCCTATCTGCGCTAATCAGGCATTTGATATAATACACTTAAAACTAGAATAAAAACTGGTGTCAATATGATTAGGTCAACCGATAGTAGTAGTAAATTCCGTTATTAGCCGGTATTGTACACTCTCTTTATGTTGTAAGAGTTCGTACGTGTTGCAGATTCGGCTATTAGGGCATCAAACGATGATCGCATAACTTTTTGAGTATCCTCGAGCACTTGTACTTTATCTAATAATTTTTTATGATTACTATCTAGGGTATTATTCGTTTCTTCTATCTTTGTCAACACACTCGAATGATTAGTTTCCATCTCATCATTCGCTATTAGGTGATTTCTCTTTGTTTCTTTTTCCAACGTTGTTAGCAAACTGTTAAGTTTACTAGTTTCAATGTCAACCTTTGTTACCTTTTGCTTTAGATCTTTAATAGTGTTCTGAGTGTCGGTAGTCATTGTAATGAAGGTTTGTACAGCAGAGTCGAATTGAGCATCTACATAAGCTTTAGAAGTGACATCCGTGCCATCTATAGGGTAACTTACTGAAACAATACGTTTACCATCTGCATTAAACTGCATTTGATCGTTTGTATGCATAGCCCGATTGTTAAAATACTGCCTAGAGATTACATCTTTATCCTCTAGAGGCTCCCCTATATTACAAATTCTTCCATCTTTAGCATCATAGTACGACCCCTGTCCTTTATCCTCTCGTCGTCGTCTCAAACAATTAGAGAGTAATTTTCTTTCAACATCGTCCACCAGCTCGTCGGTATACTTTTTCGTACAAACATCGTGGTTGTCAAGCGGTTCTTTAACGTGTACTAACCTTCTTTTCTTAACATCAATTACACCTTCATCGTTATCTGATAACATTAGTACAGAACGCTTCGTGACAAGATCGTTATCGTTGATAGGAGCGCCTACATTAGTTATACGACGGTTCTCAACATCGAAATTACCCTCTGGTGTTAATTTGAAACCATAACCTCTCGGTCCACGTTTTGTTGCAGCCATTGCTTCATCTGTCATACTCATCATAGCTCTACCGAAGAGATCTATTGTGTTCATGATGACGTATGACAAATAACTGTCACGCATGAACAGAATACACAGTATTTATAGCTGAGATCTTCATAGCGCAATGATGTACATATTTCAATACGTCATGAGATTTATACAGTTCGTCGGATGTTCTCAGACATAATCGTAGACGGTACTGAGACTTCTCGTAATCAGCCCGCATTTAATTTAGTAAACATCGTATGCTTTTACGCTTTTTTGAATAATTATCGTCCGAACCAATCCCAGAACAGTAGACCTAACGGTTACCTCTATCCAATACTGTTTCATTTACTAGCATTAGGATGAAGGGAGAGAGAGAGAGAGAGAGAGAGTGAGAGAGCGTGAGAGTGAGAGAGCGAGAGAGGGAGAGAAGGTTCTTTAATGCGTCCTCTAATAGGTGATAAGGAGAGAGCGAAAGAGCAAGAGAGTGAGAGAGGAGACATTGAGAGAGAGAGAGAAGGCTCTTTAATGCGTCCTCTCTAATAGATGATAAGGAGAGAGTGAGAAGGAGAGAGCGAGAGAGAGAGAGAGAGAGAGAGAGAGAGAGAGAGAGAGAGAGAGAGAGAGAGAGAGATAGCAAGGTAAGCATGACATTAAACGCCAGAGGGTTGGGATACAAGATGTCCGAACCAAGCAGAACGTATTCCAAGATACCCGTCACGAATGGACGTGTCTACGTGGTATTCATCATCATCATCAATCTATACACTGCGAGAAACTATTATTTGCTGACGATTTAAAAATATATCATCAAGTACGAGATATCAATGATTGCTTATATTTGCAGTCTAACATTAACTTTCTATGTGATTGGTGTAAAGCTAATCGCCTAAATTTAAACGCAAATAAATGTTCCATTGTTTCGTATGCAAAAATACACCAACCACTTTATTCATGATTATGTTGTAAATGGTGAAATATTCACCAACACAAACAGACATAACAATACCAAGTGAATTTTGTCACCACAATACACAATACTAAAGAGCGGAAAAATATGCAAGGCAAAAAGAAAACATATGCACATTTAAATGCAACGAAATTTGACAAAAAATGCATGGGTTTCGACAAAAAAATACAACAACTATGTATATAATATACTATTAACTAACTAGTAATAACTAAATATTATTAGTAAAAACTTATTTGTTATAAGAATAAGGAAATTTCAATAAATCAAATCATAAATTAAATTTTGTTTCTATTATTTATTTCATCAACATCAAGTTTATTTTATGTATACACCGATGTATACAGTTATGTTACATTGTTGCATTATTATTACATGGCATTACACGGAGTTTCGCATTTATTGATATAAAATATACAATAAACAATAATATTAAAGCCTTAAATTTTATGTTTTAGGCATTTTAATTGAATCTACAAATAATTCTTATTTCATCAACATCATAAAATGCACATTGCATATTTTCCGCTCTTTACACATTACCCCTGAGATATTACAGGAGAATAGCATAAACGATGAAAACATTTGTAAATTCATATTTTTCCCTATTTGGGTGTAAGCCTGTAAGGGAAATAAAGACATTATAATTATTGTTATTATTATTATTATCCGTAAATTGTCCCGTGATTTGCGTTTAAAATTTTAATGCTGAATTAATTATCTTAAATTATTATATGTAATTAAAGTATTAATGACGACGATAATTATTTTAAGAAATCGGTAAAATTTATTAATATAAAATGATAAACCTTGACTCCCCCTATTAACAATCAGTAGAACGCCCGTAATCGGTAATACAGCTTTCTTCATGATGACGAACCAAATGCCGATAATACAGAATGTCGGTACAAAAATCACGTAAAACGACACTGGCGCCCTTTGTTTTCCCCTAGTAACACTAACTCCATTTAGCCATGTGACGAACCAAATGCCGATAATACAGAATGTCGGTACAAAAATCACGTAAAACGACACCGGCGCCATCTGCTTTCCCCTAGCAACGACGCTACCATTTAGCCGAGTGACGAACCAAATGCCGATAATACAGAATGTCGGTACAAAAACGACACTGGCGCCATCTGTTTTCCCCTAGCAACAGCGTTGCCATTTAGCCGAGTGACGAACCAAATGCCGGTAATACAGAATGTCGGTAATGCAGATTCCGTACTTAACGACGACTGCATCCCCGCAAAAATGTCTGGGCCAGGTGTCCCAATACCTACTAGTGACCGTCAAACAATGGGTTGTGAATTTCAACGTTATACCATTACCATTTGCATTTCATTTTCTAATTAGTCGAGACTTTTCACTCATCACTGTCATCACTTTTGATTTTAGAAATTTTCTTAACAAGCCTTTGGGTTGTTATTTTTTGTCACCGTTTTTTTTTGGTACTTTTAGTAACTAATTTCTTTGTTTCCTTGCTTTCTATGGTTGTTTTTCTCAATTTTTTGCGACGTTCCTCTTCTTAGCGGTCCTCCGTATTTGAGTTGTTTCAATCTTATTTGTTTTCCTTAGGCTCAGGAGGTATGGAATTCTGCATGTTACATTTCAAGGTGTGTATAAAAAAGTCTATTGTACTTTTCTTAGGTTCAACATTTTCTTGTGTTAGGATATTTGGATTGGTTCCACTTCCACAAGAAATAGTTTTTGGAACTGTTTATAGACTCAACATTTTATGTTGGTGCAACTACGATGTTTCTTTCTATGTCTGGTGTTGGGAAGGTTCAAGTATGATACTCAACCTTTCTGTATCCGAATGAATTCCATTTTGGAACTATTAGAAGAGTGCGTGTCATCAACTTCCTTAGATTGGTTTACGCCAGCTTCCTGTTGAATTGGCCATTATCTGTCGGATCTGTAAATTGGGTTCTTTTAGTTTCCTGCTCAATATAATCTGAATCCTTGGTAGAGCTACCTGGTCAAAATCTTTTTCCTCTTCTGTTCATAATTTTGTGGTGTAATATGGCTTATAATACAAATGTTTTAGTCTGTCTTACCATCTCTATCAGCGTTATTATTATCTAATACGATAAAAAGTATTCTAATGCAGAGTGGTAGCATTCCTGTCACAAAATTGCAGATGCGAATGTCAGTTTCAAAAGTTATTTCCTCTTGGCTGGTTTTTAATTATTGGTAAGTACTATATAGTAGCTGATTTGCATTAGAATATGGTAGACTAATTTTTTTACTTTGTTTTACGACTTTTGGTTTGGCTACTATTTAACAATCTTTGACTACTTCTCTTAAATTCTCCATGTATTTCTTTTCGTTACTAGAAAAGTCATAAGTAACAACATACTTACTTCAGCATTTGGCATATAGATTTACAATAACGTCAGTTTTAAAGAGAGTTTGTTGTAGTAAAAAAACCTGCGGAAGAATTCTTCAAGAGTACCAACGGGCTTTAATTTCAAATTAATCAATTAAATGCGATTGTTTGTGGAATTAAAAGAATTGTTATTAAAAAATTGTTTTGCCATCGACCATTGTACTTTAATGTTATACCAGTTGATATTAATATAACCTACTACAACGCTTGACATATTAAAATGTCTTGTATAAAAGTTCAAATTCCTCAATAGTTTTTAACATAAACCATTTTCTGGAGTATCTTCATGCTTAGAATTTATTCTTGAAGAAGCCGCGTTAAGACCTGGGAAAACTTGAACTACTCAAGTACTAAACCTAACAGAACACAGGAGAATTCAAAGGGATGAGCTACCACAAGGTATGTAGTGTAGTATTTACACCAACACTGTTCAATATCTAAACAATTTGCTCACAAACTAAAAATCTCGTACATGCGGACGACCTAGCCATCACCAACTACTATGTTATCAAGAACAATTTGATTTCATTTCTGGCTACTCTGTCCGGGTATCTAGAAAATTATCTCAAACCAAACGCTTCAAAGACTCTAACTAGTCTTTTTTACAGCACCAACAAACAGACTAGGAACTAACTAAACATTACTTGGAATGATCAGCAACTGAGTTTCAACAGACCATTGACTTACGTAGGTTCTTGTACAGGAATAACCGCTTAAGGAACCTCAAATGTTCTATTTGGGTAGTTAATCCATATACACTCAGAAAGTCAGCTCTCGCGATCCGTTATTCAACTGCCGAATTAGGAGCTTCCGTCCGATACGCTCTTGCCATTTCAAAAAGCTAGATCCGGTCTTAAATCAAACATGAATAAATGGGATTACCCTGAGGGCCCGAGAATCTGTGTCTATGGAAAAATCTAAACTATTAGCAATCTTCTCACAAGGCTTGAGATTGTCATATGCGGATATGCGTTTAGAAATAGAAGTGCACACAATTCTTTGAAATTTGAGAAACAACCCTTCACAACTTTTCTCTCTCGTAAGTCCTCTATGATGCGCTAATAAACGATAAGCTACCAGATGCAAAGCAAACCTATGAAAAGTGTGCGATTGGCTGGTGACGGTGCTCTATCCTCGCATATCTAGCAATATGAGAACCCGTCCTGCTAAGGGACGGTTATAGGTTAGGTTTGGTTAGAATTTTGGTTAGGTTAAGGTAGAGATTAGGTTAGAAGTGAGTGCGGAACTTAGGTTTGAGGTTAGATTAGAAATTACGTTAGCCATTAGATTAGGAATTAGGTTAGAGGAAGGGTTTGAAGTAAAGTTAGCAGTTAGACAAGAGCTAGGGCTGGAAGTTGTTTTAAATAAATAAATAAAAAAAAAAGTTAGCTCACAAATTACATTCGAAGTGAGATTAAAGGTAAAACTAATTTTAACGGCCCTAAGGCCTGGTTGCACAAAGCATTTTTAACTACATGATCAGTTTGATGTGTGTTAACTCAAGTGATTGATTAATTAAAAGCAAGTGTTGTAGTTTTATTGGTTCTTTTAAACCTGTTAAATTTTATCCAATCAGGTTGCTTAATAGCTGATCAATTTGACAACATGATTAACTACGTTTTACGCAACCAGCCCTAGATGTTAGATTAGAGGTTAAGTTAGAGAGTTGACAGAGGACAAAAAAGGGCGAGAGAGGGTAAAGGAAGTCAGAATGTACTTAATCTCATTTATTTTTATTCGTTATTTGCGATATTCCCCAACATCAGTGGTAGTGCTACAATATTACTGATGTTGGAGAACTAATCAAAGAAATCAATTTTTTGTTTGTCATATACTATAGTAGTATAATACAGTAGAATTCGCTATTCCGAACCCCACTATTCCGAAAATCCGCCTATTCCGAACAACAAAGTTCAGAAAAATACCGATTTTTCTAACTTAAAAACAGGCGAAATTAAAAAGACGATCAACGCTGTATAGAGCTGACACTAACAGATGTCCCCGCACTTAATTTACGCCTTAACAAGTCAATATATGTTGATATTATTCATGAAATCCGCTTATTCCGAATTTCCGCTAAACCGAACAGTGTTCGGTCCCAATTAGTTCGGAATAGCGGAATCTACTGTATTTAAAAATTTTTTTTCCTAATTTAAGTTTTAAAAATTAAGCTGGGCTAGGAAGACTTTAGGAACGCAGGGTATTATTTTTTAAATATTTACACGTTGATCTAAGTTTGTAGGTGCTTTATTTACTTGATGTTAGATATCTTTTTTTATTTCATTGCGGTTATCAACATCCTAGGGCGTACGGGCCCATGAGGTCAATCTCTGAGAAACATTTTCTGTTTCCAGGTTCGGTCTCGTGTCGGTTCGGATGGCTTTGCTTAGTAGGCGCCATTATAATTTGGTAAAGAATAGAGCTACGAGTATATTCATCGCTGGCCCAACCGGACCGATGATAAATTTTAATGATAACTTTAAACACTCATGTTTTCGAACGTCTCACTTTTTTTCTATTGACAAATAATAAAGGTGATGTTTTGCTATTTCCTTCTTTTTATATGGCATTTTTCTTTGATGCGGCGGAAAATCAAAAAGAACTTCACGTGCTTGTTTCATGACTATGGTTATTATTTACGCTTTTAATTTCAAGAAATTGTCCGTTTTCCGAAACAAAAAGGAATGCGAGAAAAGTTCTCACCTCCTTTTGTTGTTTGCAGATTTAGGAAAGATTGTCCTCTGAAGATAAAGTTATCCCAACTCGTAATGTCTTCGTTCTGGTTTAATTTCTTTCTTGATTCTGCTGGTTGTAATTAATCGGTCGTCTCTTTTCCTGTATTTGGCAGAAGTTTGTTTTTCATATATCTTAACATCGTTTTCAATATCTTCATAACTTTTGAATATTTGACCGGCAGTAAAAATAATTATTAAATCTTGTAGATATTCAAAATAAAAACGCTAGCGAAACTAAATATTAGGTTCAAAGCACGTTCAAAGATAATGTTTGGTTAAGTTTGTATTTATCTGAATTCGTATGCATTTCGCCATGTAACTTCACCATTTTACCTGCTACTAAATGAGAAGGCGTACATAGCGTAAAATTAATTAGAGCATTGATGCTAACTACGTAAGTTCCTCATCCTATGTAATATGCAATGCGTCGAAGCGTATTCTTTAAAAATGCAAAAACTGTCACATAAATTTGTTCTCCTAAAGCAAATAAGCCTAGTTTAAACAGCCGAAACCTGAAGATATGTCTATCGTCCTTTCCCTTAATTCCTTTCCATTCTACAGGGAAATCTTAAATTCCAGCACGCAATAAGTTCTCCTTAAAACAGAGATTGCATGTCCAAGTTTAGGTCCTGTAATTTATCTCTCCCGGAAAGTCGACCCAATGACCGTCGCTTCCGAACTTTCCACCAGACCATCAAGCTCAGAACACTTTTGTGCTGAATGTGACTAGAATTAAAGTGTCACATTGCAAAAACCTTCACTTAGCAGTGGATTTAGTGCAACTTCACGGTCGTGTAAGTAGTTACACGGCAATTTAACTTCAAAGTTCTTAATGCCTTTTATCTTATTAATTGTTTTTTTTTAGTATTTACCATCCTGTATTGACATGTGAAAGTTTAAAACATAAAAGTATCTATTTAGTCTGATATGGTTACTATCTAAGTAATTTGCTAGGCCTAAAACATGGTTTGCAATTATGTTATAATACTTATACAGGGTGTCTCACTTAAAATCTTACAGGGTAATAATTCGTGAACGTATTGCAATTTGTTGTTGTTATCGTCAACAACGTGGGCTTCGCAACGATAAATGAAAAATTTTAAATGACAGACCGAATTTTTGGTTGCATATTCTGATTCTATGTTAAATTCTAAGTTCAACGATATGTATCACTTTGCACCTAATTTAACCTTTAAATCTTAAAGGGCCGAATGAATCCTTCCATATCGTGTTGACAATCATGACAACGTACTGCACTGTAATTATCTGCTCTTGGACCCTGAATATAATAGTTTTAAAACTGTTGTCATATCATCTTCCGTTTACAAGTTATTATTCTCTAAAGTTTTATTAAAGCTTTGTGTATAATTTAAGGAAACACGAAAAGAAAGAATTTCAGTTAAAGAAGAAAAAATTAAATTAAACTGTTCTTTTGTTTGCAGAGATACTCGCTTTTGTTTTTCATTTGGCATAACGCCAAGTTTTCGTTCAAAAAGCAGTGATGTAATGCTTTGTTTCTTAACAAATGCGAAAACAAGATTTATGATGGTGTATTTTGAAATAATCCAAGAACCGTTTAATAAATCGATTGGGTGATACTATTTTGTTTATTGATTTATTTTTGTACGTCTCGGATTGATTGAACTATATATTATGTACGTCATTTTGAAATGAAGCATTTTAATTTCAATGAGAATACATTTCGCAGATATGCAAGGTGTGTGCGTGCATGCGTGTGGGCGTGCGTGTACTTTAATTGAGTAATAAAATGCACTTCCACGAAGTAAGTTTAATGAATCAATTGTTACGTGCGTTCAAGATAAAAATAAACAAAAGCCGTTTACTTTGAAATCAAGATCTCTGCGTTTGCCTACACGACTTGTCCATGATATTTGTTCTAAAAGAATGTCGAACCGACATCGACATAAGAAGTGGCCTAAATATGAAAAAAAACACTTGAAAAAGTATGACTGATTGAGAATACGTGTTGTTCGGTACGTCAGCTTAACGAATAGTAACGTACCGTATTAGCCCGAATGTAAGACGATCCCGATTATAAGTCGAGTATTTTTACCGGAAAAAAAAATTTTTAAGACTCCGATTATTATTAGACGACATGTAATTTTTTGAAGAAAAAATTAAATCTTTTCTAGTAAAATGTGCATTTTGTAATTCATTCTTTTGTTGTTGCCATCATCTTACATTGATTTCATTATGTTAACCCAGTTACTCACTATGCATGATGCGCGATGCGTGATTCGCAAACTCGTGAATAATGTGCACACTTTCGTGCGTTAAAATCTGAAGAATCCGCATCAATGCATTGCGGTTCGCACACTTGGCGGAAAACTGCCCGCATCAAAGGAATTTTTTGGTCGCGAATCATGTACGAACAAAGTGTAAGTATATTATAATACATAATCTCGCATAGTCTCTACACTTTACATTCGTTGCATGACCGACTACGCATCGCGAATCGCCCATTAATGCATAGTGAGTATCCGGCTTTACGCTAAATCTTACAAGTCTAGCAATGTGCCTGCACACGTGGCCGATTCGAGAGCTTGTTGTTTACTTCTTTTCATGCACGAAAGGTCCGAATACAAGACGATCCTTTGTTTTTAATGATATTTTGGAGAAAAAAATCTGGGCGTATATTCTGGTTAATGCAGTAATTGCATCAGATCTACTCCAACTGGAAGAATTAACCTTATCATGTTTCTTGGAATAATAGAACTATCTAGTCCTTGTTCTAATCGTACTAATAGACTTGACGAAAGTTGACGCAGATAACAAGCGCATATTTCTTGTTTAAGCATACGAAGGAGACAACCTGATGCTTTGAATTTCAGAGAATAGCAAAAATAATATTGTGTTAGTAAACTAGTGTAGTGTCTGAGATAAGCGGTGTAGCAGTATTCAATATGGTTGTCTAGGTTAGGTAAACCATTTGCGGTTTCTTACCTGGTATGCTAAAAGTAACGTCATTTAGGCATTTCTTGCCGAAATCTTGATTCCAACTAAAATATAATACTTGGGACACTCATACACTCATGGACTAGAGAGGCTATTGCTGTGATAGATTATGAAATTCTTGATGACACCCCATGAAGAAACGAAACTAAGTATTTTAAGTATTTATCTTGGATATCACTACCTTTTTCTTAACCTCAAGATTATTCTAAACTAAGTGATAATTTACATAAAATGAGATTATTTTCCAATATTTCTTATGCTTTCTTAACGATTCATCATTTACAAAACTTTTGTTACCAGTCCTTATTTTATAGTAGCATTCTATTGAAAGAATTTAACCCACGTTTTTACTTACTAACTACTATTAAAACGCATTCGTGGAAATTTAGAAAGGGTGAAGTAATTCTTGGGACTATTTTATAGTAGTATTTTATTGAAAGAATTTAACCCACATTTTTGCTTACTAACTACTATTAAAATGTGAAGTGAAAAGTGAAGGTAAATCTATGCGTGCTGTATCCACCAAGCTACATATAGAGAAAATGTTCTTATTTCGATACATGAAAAAACAAGCAAGCGTCATCAAAAGAAACTGATGTATATTAGCTGAAAATTTAAAGACTATCGCGAAAAATGGTTTTGATTTGTGTAAGGAAGAGGTCTTAGATGTGGTTATGCAGTATGTGGAACAAAATCCATTGGTAACTTTATTTAAAAAGAATAGATTCAGACATGATATTATAAGGGTGTTTGCAAAAGGCAAAAGCTTAGCCTTAAAAACATGGAGCTCCTAGAAAAAGCTCGTCGTTTAAACACAAATGACCCTTTCATTATGTAAACAAACCTTTATAACTCTGACATGGTAAGAGATAAAAACATTGAAAAAAAATCAGATGAGACACTAGACCCACCTCAGGGTATCACGATAAACCCCCCCCCCCGTATCTCAACGGACTAAATTCATTGAGATAAACTGCTGTATCACTTTAACCCCACAAGCGTATCGTATTAGTCCCATTAGGCGGGGCTAATTTGATACACAGTTTTGATTTTTTACAAATTGGTAGATATGGCTTTAGCATCGAAAGGCACATATTCAGTATTGTTTTCAAGTGTTTACTACAAACGGTCTAGGAGTTATGATGAAAAGTTTGCAGTTCTGTATCATATTAGCCCCGATTGACCCTACTTTTTATGTGTTTATTTGATGGTATATCTGCCAGAAAACGATACCAGATGAAAAAATTGCTGTAGATGTGACTGTTCCAAGAGGGTAGCTTTATTGTTTTTTTCCAAATACTTTGACCTATCAGAAAAGATGCTGTCAAATCAACATTTCAGCGGTTTTTGTAATGGATGCCTTATGGCATATATTCCCCTCCCCACCTTTTGGACTCATTCGAAGGCATTATCACTTATCTAAATGATGCCACTCCGTGTTCGCTTTTTTGTGCATAGCCTGCAATGAAACATTTGAGCTTACACACTCAGTGTAAGATGACAGCTTCACAGAACATCTCAGGGTTTATATTAGCTGACATCAAGTTGAAGCGCCGATCTATTTTTGTGCAAACGCACGAACAGAGGTCCGTGCCATTTTGTTCTTGGCAGAGCCGTTCCTGGGGTGCTTTCCGCCTAGGTGCAAAATTAAAGTGGCTGCCCCTACAAGATTTTTTTGTTTCAAGCTAAAGGTCTATTAAGGTTGTATAAGTTAAACATTAAAATATTTTTGAAAAATTTTAGCAATATTTTTTAAATATTTCAAAATCATTTTACACCTAACCTAAAATTTGTACTTGACTTTATAATATTATTATGAAATTCGAAAATTCAGACATTTTTGGTCTATGAAAGTAACAAGTAGCATATTGTTATTAACGAAAAAATAAAAAACAAATGTAAAAAGCCACCTTTCTTCTACTCAAAAAAATAAAGTTAGACTTTTTAAAAGTTATTCGTGTATTTAGTGCACGAAATGCTACTTTGGTGGTCAAGAATGAAAGTCTTTTGACGAGGCGTAGCCGAGTCAAAATCTTATTCGAGACCACCAAAGTCATTTCGGTCACGAATTGCGCACAACGTTTTTTCTACAGCTTTATTGAAATAATCGAAAAAGTGGGAAAAAAATCATAAATAATAACACAAGGAAATTTTTATTTTAGCGCAAAGTGTACAGTTTTGTTGTTGCTACAGAAACGACATTACTTAAATATGCATAAATCGCTTAAATTCACGTCGTCAAATAAACAAAACTAATGTGGCATTTTGCATACGGATATTAATGAAAAAATGTCATCATTTTTTGACAGCTGTAGAAAAATTTATTTAAACAAGCTTATATCAGTACTTCATCAAAAACATAAACTCTTAGAACAAAAAATAAAATTTCTTTTAAGAATACAGGAACTCCGTTTTACATGGTAGATACAGTGTCTTATATTAATTTAAAAAAAACAAAAAATAAAACAATTTGCTTTATAACACTACCTGCCGGGCCTTTTTTGTTGCAAATTCATCAACTACGCTGTTTAAATGTAAGCTTTCAGTAATATCCTTTTCAATTGCAATTATTGGAAGACCAGTGGTTCTTTCTTGGGACATTGTTGACCTTAGATATTTTTTTACTATTTTAAGTTTCGAAAAACTTCGTTCTCCTGAGGCAGCTGATATGGGTAGTGTTGCAAATATTCTTAGGGCTACACAAAAATTGGGATAGGCAGAAATTAAATCTTTCTCTTTTATAAATTTTATAGTTTCTATTACCTCACTAATTTCTGAAAAGAGTTATCGAAAATTTAAAATTTCCTGATAGAGTTCTATTCCGTCTGTATCTCTGACTATCTTGTCATCAAGGAAAGTTTGCAGAGCGATGTCCAAGTCCTAACAGCATTTTAATAAATACTCGCTTTCAATCACAGGAATATTTGCTAAAAAGCCAAATGTTTCATTACACTGATTCAGCAGTTCCAATTTTTCTTCAACAGAAGAAGCCTTCGCTGTATCTATGATGACGAAATAAAAATTAACTTTAAACTCTTGCCCAGGATCTAATATTGGATCATCTACTGCTTCGTACGAAAAATGTCTTGGCTTCTTTCTTGGTCTGTTAATTGGAAATTCATTTCACACTGTTTAGCTAAATCTTGAGAATCCTCAACAAAAGTGTGAAAACTACTATCACTCCGTTTATCATACAAAAATGTCTTTAGATCTTCTAATACATTTACACATTCGTTGAGTGTCAGCCGTGGATTTTGAAGCACCTTACTTACAACGTTTATTTTTGCAAGTCGCGCCAAACCACTACTGATACAATAAATTTGAAGGACTCTAATTTTTCCTGTAAGGACTGAGCCATTTGTTTTGTCTTTATGTCTCTAGACTCATCATTTACTAATTCAGACAAACTCTTTAAAATTTTGCCGTAATCTGATCGTAATGGACGTATCGCATCTATTCTACTTTCCCATCTTGTTTTACGAAGCGGTTTTAGAGTAAGGTTTTCTATATTCTATTTAAAATATCCCACCTAAAAGTCGAAGAAGAGGAGAGATTATATAACTCTTGCACAATGTCGAAAATAGAACAAATTAAGTGTATGAGCAGCGCATGGTATAAATTTTGCTCTTGGGTTAATATCCAAAATTCTTTTTTGCAATCCTATATTGTTTCCCTTCATGTTTGAGACATTATCATAGCCTTGTCCTCTTAAATTCTGGATATCAAGTTGAAACTTTGGAAGTAATTCGTTAAGTACAAAATTAAAAAGTCCTTCATCTGTTGTAGCCGTTACAGGGTGAAAAGCCAAGACAAGATTCTCGCACTTCAGCAGTATTGCAATCAAAACATCTATAAAACTAAGTTATTGCCTGTGGCTGACATCTGGAGTACAATCTAATACATAGTATTTGGCTGTTTTCACAACATTTGATATTTCTTTGGTAACTTCTCTGAAGAAAGTAACTGAATAATTTCGTTTTGAAAAATGTATTCCTGTATAATGGGGGGCATATAACTTTTAGATTTTTTAGATTGCTGAATTTTCTCCACATGTTGCATCATAACAGAATCAAATTTGGCTAACATTTCTATTAATTTTAGAAGGTTTCCATTATTAGGTATATAAAGTTGGTTACCTTCCCCACGAAATGCCAGACACTGCGCCCCCTAAAAACTAGACGATTGCGATCATCCGTTCAATAATACTTCGCCATCGCTTTTTCTCTAAATCGAAGAGACTTGTTGTTCAAGATCCACTGTTTTATTGATAGCAAATCTAAATTTGATCTCAGTCCACTTCGCAGAATTTGCAATGTGCTGTTTACTGTTCTCGTGCAAAGGTATATGTCTTGATAAATGACGCCAATCTGAAAAACCTTCAGACGATAGTAACACTTTTTGCCTACTAAATATACAACAAAAATAAAACATGGCTTGAGCGGCTGCTGAATAGACCAACGAAGTTCTTCTTACAGTTTCACCATTTTCTAATCTATTTAAAAAATTAACTGGGAGAAAATCTACGACCATTTTCATCCACTGGGAAGTCAGCATCCTTCTGTTGGACTGGACCTTTTTTAACAATAATCTCAATTAATCGATTAGTAAGTATTTGCAACCATGTTGCTGGATCTTCTACGTTAAATATGGTCGAAGAAGGCTTTCCTACCATAGTTTCAACCATTTCAGTGTCGTGGTCGTTCTAAATGTGATGCGTCGGTTTGACCTTTGGCAGGGGATTGAATCGGCTCCACTTGCAATTTTTCGTTGTTGTCCGTAGAATTATCTTCATTCTGCTTTTGATTTTCACTCTTTAAATCGGTGTTGAGGAATTCTTGCAATGAGCCCTGAAGCTTTTCTTTTTCTTCGTTTTTCTTCTTTTGTAAAGTCTGATAAAAATGACCAAATTTTCATCACAATGAAAGACATTATCGACTGCACAATATTAAATACTTCTAATTAAAGAGATTTCAGTCGACCTTTTATTATGAACTTAATAATGAATTCGTTCATTTTGATACACGCGTTTTAAAGAAACAAGATACTTATAATTTTATTATACAAACCATCTCGAAACCCAACATGTTTATGCAATAAATTACAGTAAATCTAAACATTGCGTCATTATTCGGACCATGTACTCGTCGGCGTTGGCGACGAGTTCGCGAACGACCGTGTGTGGTCGCCATAAAACACTTGCATGCAGCATTGATATCTTTCAATACTTTTATATTTTACTGAAGGGTAATAAGATGAAGTGTATTTTGGAAAATTATTTTTATTGTAATAGGTACTAGCAAATTCAGTCTCCCTTTATCGTATAACATAATTTAAATACTTTTTTAGGAGTTTTTAATTTAAAAAGATATTTGACCTTGACCTAGGATACCACTTTTTTTATACCACCCTGTATAACACCGAATATTTTTAAATATTGTAAAAAAGTTAGTTAAATTTGGCCTTTTTTCCGTATTTTCTAAAAAAATAACTGTTTTCAAAGTATTCACAAATTCTGTGGCTTAACTTTATCGCTTTAAGGTTCGAATTTTTAAAATTTTGCTTAGCACCATCCTACGCTCCCAGTACAATAGCTTGAATAACTGTGCCAAATCTCTAGTTTCTATACCTAAAGGGCCCCCTACGCGATCAATAATATTGCACAATATTTCATAGTGCGCAATATTATTGACCGTCTAGGGTGTGCATTGATCGTTTGATTAGAATATTGAGGATATCAAAATAGTTTGATATTTTAACATCAATAATATTGACGGCTTATAAATATTGACCGTTTAGGGTTATTTTAGTTACATTGCGCAATATTTGTTTAACGTGTACTTAGACTACTTAGTACTTGGAAAGGACACATGGCGAATTCTAATAATAAGAAAGTGAGAGTGTTTTGAAAGGGAGTGATTAATTTGTACCATACTTTGCCTGAATTATGGCAAATTAAGTTGAAAGATTGCAGTAATCGTAATAAGAAAATGATCTTAAGTTGAACATACACGATCATCCGCGATGTGATTACGGATGTCATCCTAGGATGATATCCCCGACGTAGTCCAGATAATGACGAACTCTTTAAATTTGCTGTAATAAATTGCATAAACAAGTTGGTCTTCGAGATTGTTTGTATAATAAAATTATACGTATAGTATTATATTTGTTTAAAACGTGTTTATCAAAATGAAGACATTATTGACTTCATAATAATAAATATTTTTAATTAAAGATAAAGATTTCAGTACAGATTTTATTATGAAGTTAATAATGGTTTCTTTCATTTTGCTAAACACGTTTTACAAAATTACAATACGTATAATTTTATTATACAAACAATCTCGAAGCCCAACTTGTTTATGCAATAAATCTCAGCCAATCTAAACGTTGCGGCATTATCCGGACACCTCGGAGATGTCATCCTAGGATGAGATCCGCGACCACATCGCGGATACTAGTGTATGTTCAACTTTAATCAAATACCGGGAAAGATATCCAGAAACGATAAAGAATGATCTCAAGAAGAAGTTGAATTCATCTTTTTAAAAATCATTCTTTTAACTAACGTCGTTTTCTCTTTTTATTATTATTAGACTTTGCACAACATGATAACGCAATAAATTAAACAAGCTTTCTCAAAACTATTAAGTACAGCAGACATTACTAATAGAATGTTATAATTTTGTCAAAATAGCTAGAGAATCGATGCATAAATGTACATTGAAACAATATTATTGATCGTGTAGGGGACCCTTAAAGCGGCGCCCGTTTCGGGTACTTTGGTTGTAACTTTACCTTTTATACATCAAACTAATAAAATAGGTTTCAGAATCCAAATTAAATTTTTCTTTTTACTTACCTGATAAATGATAATCCTTAGTGGTATTACACAACACAATCTGTAACTTAAATAATGATTTTTTTCTTTTACTATAGCAACAAGTGTAAGTGGCAGACACAAGAACCACAAAGTCCTCCTAATGCTGTAACAACTAAATCATGTATACGTGTGTCGGCCGTGTGTTTGTAGGAATTTACTATCGGGGAAGTCCCGACAAATATTATTGCGGTGTTGTCGGTTCTATTTAAAAAGGTGGAGTTTCTCTTTAAGTTTTTTAAATTGTGGGTTTTCTTTTAACGATATTAGTAGAAATTTCTTTGGCATCGGTCGCCCTGGTGCAAGTGCACCACCAGCACGTTGCCCAGGAACGGCCCTGGTTCTTGGTAAAACATCAGAAACGCTTTCGCAGTCAATGGATGAGCAATTAATTTATAACCTTTATCGTTTAGATTTCCATGATTTTGGTTTATGAAATGCAGCTATATAGATTATGAACTTTGCAAATTTTCTATTTTTTGGGCAAATCAGGTCTTCCTAGTATTGATCTTGATTCGCATTAACGCAAATATCACGGTATCTATTTTGCTACGAAATTCTCTTTTCCCAAAATTATTGTTTTTGAAAATCTTAAAATCCTTAACTATTGCACGAAGAATAATCCAATACATTTTTTAAATCAAGTAAAATATTCAAATAATAATTGCATTGAAAGATGTCTCAGTCTTATTGGACATAAATTGATTTAATTGGTAATAAAGCAATTATAATTAGATTACAAACAGCTTTAAGCTTTTTTTAAAGTGTGTATAACAAAAGATCTGTGGACGTATTTTACGTTCTTTATGTTCAATAAAAACAGAGAAAGAACTCCAAGAGGTTTCCTCGGTTGGCAATTACTAAGTAACTTATGTTACTAAAAAATAAAAATTAAGAAAACAGTTAAACACAGAAAAGAAATAGTCATTAAAATTTAATTGCAAAAGTCTTCAAAAGCTAGTGTGAGAAAAATTCAGATAATGAATTAAAAAGGTGTAGTATACCCTTGAAGCCTTTATACGGTAAACAATTTTAAATTTAAAAAAATCGACAGCCAGATTTGAAACTGAAATCGTTTTGCAAGACTATGATGATATTTTACTAAATCTAAGTCTGGAAATGTAACATGCAAAAAACTTTACATTAGAAATTGGTTAAGTTAACTACTCCGGCTGTTACTACTTTTTTCCCATATTTCGAAAAGGCTCACACTCTACTTCCTAAAGAGAAAACTATGAACTTGCTACTAACAATAAGAAAATTCTACTTTCAACTTATATGAATAATTTGTGAAGCAACATTACATTAGAATGTTTGAAACTTATTGTAAGAAATTAGAACAGTTGCAATAAATTATCATTAAACCACATCCCGTGATACCCATATATTAATAAAACCTAACTTGGTAGTGACTCAAAACCATGCACCAACTACACTCTCATAGCACAATAATTTTGTATAGCGTACTGTTTACATGTGGGTTTATTAACATCTACTACGTTAAGAGGTCAAAACCCACTAGGAAAAAACTTTACTACTACTACACAATTCAAAGTTACACACTTCCCTTAGACGTGTGTGTTTTAAGGTTATTCTCTTTCTTCCTCTGTATATATCTATCTAAAAACTCTTAACGCATGTGCTGCTACTAAATTAGAGCCAGATTGCGTGAATAGATATGAAGTTGGCGGAAAAAAGTATAGAATCTCTGTGGAAAAACTCGATCCTTTTACTTAAAACAACGAGGTCAATGTTAATTTCCTGATTATTTTAGTACACTCTTTATAGTATTTATGCTTAACCGAACGTAACATCCAGGTTAATAATATTTATTAATTTCGTTTAATTGCGCCTGCTACCGTTTACTTTTTTAAACGCTTTTTTTTGTCTCGAACAAATTTGATAAATTGTAATTGTGTGTGAGCTTTTTATGTACTCTCTTTTATAATTGTAACAACTTATTATCTTGTTTTGTATAAAAATGAAGCCGGGAAATAAATAAATTTTTTTGTCTATATTTTTATAATGGAAGAAGTATAGTACAACTAGCCCTACAAGACTAATTGTTAATTACTGCATCTAACGATAGCTCATGAATTATCCACAATGGTTTAAGTACTATTTTTTTAAATAAAAACCGATTTCCTCTTTTAATTGCCTACATAACAATATCCTGTTATACTGTAGATGTATAATGTCAATTTCTCCTACATGCTAAATTGTTTAATTCTCACCTGTACCTGTCACGTTTTCGACTTTCTTCTGAATTTTCCACGATTTAGTTATCCTTTTATTTATATCCGCCGAGGCTTTTAAATTGCTATCTTAAATTGCTCACGATCTCAACAAAAGGAAGGAAGCCATTAAAGAACCGTATCTTGATTTTAATCGCCAGGTACTTATAAAATTACCTTCTTTTGTTTCTTTACCGCAATGAAAAACTATTAAATTCCTTATTAATTACAATGGAAAGTGTAAAAAAGATCATTAAATAGCATTTATGTATGAACATTGTATGCATATAGATCACAACAGGAAGTTATGTAGAGGGAGGATGTCACTATCGACATTGTTATTATTTTAATTCTGGATACGGATAATCTTTATCTGGTTTTGGATAATTAATTGAATGTGAATCAAAGTGGTTAACTGTACCATCTTATAGCATCGTTATATGTATCACTCAGAGCCAATTTGCAGCTGAATGTTGCAGAAATATTAGGAATCACGATGACTGAATTACCTTACATTGTTTAAATGTGCTATATTAAATAGGCATCGCTTCTAACTTCAGTTAACTTCCTTAAAAAGTGTTGTGCCTCAAACAGAGACAACTGTTCTGAGTTACTATAATTTAGTCGCTTACAAATATCTGTCATCTCAATGACAAATCAATGAATACTATACTCCGGACACTGAACAGATATAGTTAAAAAAAATCAAGGCAGCACAGATTGTTCTGATTGGTTTTATGTGAAAGTTAAATTTACAATAGAACATTTTTGTATATGAATTGTTAATTCGTTATAAATGATGTCACTTAGAGAAATTTATACTAGTATAAATAATAACCATACATTTTAAAAAATTGCATTTTATTAATTTAATAAAAAAGCCATGAAAAGTTCGCGAATGCTATGTGTTTACATATATTATAATATATAATAAATAGTTTTTACAATAAAACAAAGAAATTACATACAAACATACTATATATACGTCGCATGGTAAGGTGGCAATCTCAGAACAGTTCTGTTGCTTTCCTGTGTTAATTCGTCGATTACGTTAGCACTCACTGTGTTTAGGTGCATGCTGTTTTACTTAAGATAACAATTCAGCTCTCACATACTGTCTTCGTAGGGGATAGTTTTTTCTGCAGCCAGTTATGTATGTCAGCTTTCTTTGTTGCTAGACGGAATTTTTTCAATTTTTCTTATGTGATAACTTGCGTTATCCAAGACGATAACGCAACCTTCTTCAAGACTGGGCAAAATATTTTTAAACCATTGTTCAAATGTATCTGCGTTCATTTCTTCATGGTAGTCATTTGTTTTCTTGGATTTCAATAACAGTAATCCATTATCTACAAAACCGTCATCAGATCCTATATGAAGGGTGATGAGCCGCTTTCCTTTCCCCGATGGATTTCTCAAGTCAGTCGATAACCCTCTTAAAAATGCATCTCGTGGATTTGTTATGGACATGTCAGCCCACACTTTTTTTGCCATTTTTGTCTTCTTCGGAAACATTGTCCAAAATAGCTCTTGGTCTATGACACGCCTTAGGAGCAGCAAAATAATCAGGATGTTGCTTGTGCTCACGAAGTATGTTGTAAACACTGGCCAGACCAATTCATAAAATTATAGTAAATAAGCAGTGGGATTGGAAGGTAAATTAAAACATGACCTATCAATCTAGCAACATTTTCCTCTTTTTCGTGTTTTTTTCATTGAGGATGCTGCTCTTCACACACTTTAAAAGCGTTCATAATTATTTGTTTCACCTCTACAGAAAAGTGCTTTTTTGGCGTTTTTTTTGGTGGTGACAACTGAATATTGTTGACGTTTTCATCATCCATTTTTAATAATTTTGCAGTAAGGAAAATTCTACAAATTAACCAACTAATTATTATTATTAACTTTTCATATAATTCTAACTTACTTATTGACAACCGTTCGTGTATTGAATGGTGCGAGTCTTAATAAAGACTTGTAATGTACCTAATATGTAACACAGTTGGAAAAACTGACGGAACTTTCAAAACAACTGACGTAAACGCATGCGTAACAAGCTGGCGTTTGCCGTTTGTGTTTGTATGTGTAAATGAGACTTCTATCGAGTACCGCCCCATTTATTTCAACCAATGGATATTCAAGTTTCAAGTTGCATCTGAATGTCTCTGATTTTTGATTACTATATCTGTTGGGTAAACGCAGTATAGTTACTGTGTATGATTGAACTGATGTTTCAATTCTTATATGAATGGATAATACGATCTTTGGTGACATTTCTACTCATATGATTTACCAGACACCAAGATCGACGCCTATATTAAAATTTCCTATACCGACTATCAAAACTAAATTTCTAATACCGTTTTCAAAAGAAGCATGTATAAGTAATCAGAAGTTGATAAATATCTTTAAGTGTTTCTGCAATAAATTGCAATACCACTAAATAAATGACATCCAATCATTTCTAAATATAAAAACAGTTATTGGAAATCAAGCACGTTTTTATATATTTATTTATTATTTTTTTATTTTTTGGGCAAGGAATCGGTGTGGTGGGTCATCCCTTGTACCTCATGGTCGGCCAAATGATCATAGCAATCGGTGCCATGAGGTACGAGGCATGTTCACTATGCCGATTGTTGCCCAAAAATAAATAAATGAGATATGTGCATCTTAACGTGGAACCTTAATATCGACCCTATAGGTATTGTCAGAAGTAAGATATCCTTTTCGGTAACTTTCATGTCAATTGATGGACGTGATGTGATGTAATGTGATCAAAATAAGAGTTCCTTTGATTTTAATGTTTGCATTTTTAATCACTGGTATTATAACTCTTTATGTAAAAATATTATTTTTACGTGTTATTAGACGTGTTAGAAGACGCAAGTGGTAATAGATAAATATCTAAGTGGAATATAAATGTGTGTGTGTAAATAGCACGAAATAAATATTGTGATTAAATATAAATAGTTTGTTAATAGTCAGTTTATAATTGTGTTTTGTAATTAGTTAAGATTAAATTAGTGTGCGTTAGGTGTAAATGTTTTCTCTTGTGAATAGACGATTTAAACAGCATTCTGTTATTATTTTTAAAAATATTTTCATCAATTTATCACATTTATTATCAAAAAACAAAATGTTGTATTGTAAAATACGAGGGTTTACAAGTAGTGACCTCGCAAATAAAACAACAAAGTATTCTATTTTTGTAAAAAAATACATCCTAAACTACATACATAATACATAATAAAATCCTAAAATATTATCAAAAAACAAATTATAATAAAAACCACTGTAAGAAAAAAAATAAAAAAATCAATTTTGTTTGTTGTAAAAGCAAAAACTGTTATGGTACTTCGAGTTGCATAAAAGCCCCTTACTTTTACAGCTCGTTTACATGTGTCGCTTCCGACACCCACCAGAGCTCATCGACGTATGTCGACAAACACCGGAGAAGAGTGGAATAATAATATCATCAAATATTCGGTCTTTCACCGCCGTATTTGGTATATGTCGACATTCACCGAAGAATGTTGACATTCACTAATTTCGGTCTTTCACAGTAATATATACACAAACAAAACAATGTTATGTTAAAATTAAAAAAATGGAAACATTAAAATCAAGGCCGGTGTTTTTTGATCAGCTTGTATACGACATGTTAATTTTAATGTCAGCATTTGAGGTTTTAAGTGAAGCAAAACGTTTTTAAAAAAGTGATTTTTTTTAAACCAATAATAAAAATTTTCCATTTGGCAAGAGAATTTACGCCAGAGCACTTCTGGTTCGCAGTACACTCTAAAAAGACAATCGGTAAATTTACCCCCAAAAAATGGGGGCAACCATATTACCTCCATTTTTTGGGGTAAATTTCCTTCAAAATGTAATTTTCATAGGGACCCAGGAATTTCAATATTAGGTTAGATTTGTATTGTAATATTTCCTTTTTTAATATTACAGATTAAAATTACAATCTCAATGTAATTTTACATTTTAACATTAAAACACCTGTGTAAAATTACATGACAAAGTTAATATTTCATCGCAGTAGTACTTTTTAGGTTAAAATACAAATGTGAAAATACTTGTAATGGTTACCTGCGAAAGCACTTGATTATTACATTGCTAAATGGATTGTATGAAACATAAAATAAAATTAAAATAATTTTTATTGAATGTGTATGTACTATGTAATTGTTGAACTCTCGATGGCAACAGATAATGGTTTGATTCTACCTAGAAAATTTTAAAATTATAAATTATATAAACAATTTTACACGAGCACCTTTCTCACTTATAGTATGCTATAGGACTGTTTATTTTGAATTCCGCAATTATTGATTCATCCTAGAAAAACATTATGTAAGTTATTTTTATTTGATTGATTTATTTGTAATTTTAAGATATACCTACCGATTATTTTTTACCTTTTACTATAAAATAAAGTTCTTCCCACCTTGTGTACCACGTGTAAATACTTGTCTTGAAATCTGCTCTACACTACAACGAAAAACAAGATATTAATGAACAATGAACACTTTCTTCATATCAATGGGGTACGCCTCGCCGATTGCGCAATCTTTAACAAGAAATGGTAAAAGAAATGGTACACACCAGTCTCCAAAAGCCCAATTTGGACTGTTTGTAATGAAACACAGGTCACCACTTACCAGCAAACAAATGAAATCAGCGAAATAGTATCGTTGATCTCATCGGTTAAAAACAAATTACACTATATTTGTTAAAGTTCATCTTATCTTTAATATTACACTAAAATTGATCAAGTTATTGTGCAATAATACATACATTTGTAAGTAAACATTTTCTGAGTTATGCAAATTTACAATATGGATAGTGATTTTAACCAGTTAAATGTAGTAGAATTACTTATATTTTTGTAAGTTTACACAATTAAAGAACATTTTACCACACATAGTAGAACAACTATTCACGTGTAAGTAAAGTTGAATTTTAAAGTAAAAATACCGCTAGTGAGTCAGGAAAGTTAACTCTTTCCCAAGGTAAATTTTACTTCACTTTTACAGTGTATGCTCAAGAGAAGGGTTACTATTAGTCAAAATCGATACACAAATACCTTCATAGTATACAGCAGTTACTAAATTCGATTCATTCGAATTTTGGTTTCGGTCTTTCTATAGTATGGGATTTCTGTATATAAAAGAAAACTTCTGGTTCATAGTATATCGAGAGAAAAATCGCTGGTTAAAATTTGTACACAAAAACCCGTTATTTAGGAGAAATTCTTGTAAATTCTTCACCAGTTCCTATATACAGTATGGCGCAAATTAGATGGCACCACCCTTATATCATTATTACTTTATTTCTAATTTTTTTTAATTCAATTTGAACAAACAACCAATCGCTCACTTCAAATGCAAAGCCACCTACGATACCAAAAGGTTTGCGATACCATATTAAAAATCATATTAGGAATTTTTTATCGAAAAATTTGTTCAGAATTGTCTAAATAGCTTAAATCTGAAATTTCATTAAACACAAAAATTTTAACACTTATTAATACTACATTTGGCGAGAAGGGAGCCTCGACAATAACAAAATTACCTACCTGAGTAACAAACAGCGTCACACGGTGCGTATTTTACATAAACTTTAAACCAAACCTTTTCTCATTAAAAATGAATTAGTAATAAGTAGACAAATATTTATTTCACTGCAAACTTAAAATATACACAAGTAACACAAATAACGAAAGAATTCATACAATTTATCGGCATCGATTGCGAAGGCATACAACAATAACTGCACCATTAGTTGCTGTTCTTGTAAACAGGTAATTACGCACTGTGATTTACGTTTCCAAACAACCAACCAGAAACAGGTACGAGAAACCACAAACACGTGGTTTTATTATTATCGAGTCCAAATTGCATAAAAATTTTTTAAAAAATGTAACGGTGCCGCCGTCTAATTTGCGACATACTGTATATTCCTGAATTTAAATACTCGTAGACTGCTTTAGATTTCTTCTAACATTTTTACACGCACATTATAAAGCCTTAGAGAATTTAAACAAGGTTTTTTGGACATTATGTTCACATCTATGGACGGGCGAAATGGAGAAGGGCACTCAAACCTTCAGATTTAAATAAATCAGGTCCTGGAAACTTTTTGAGCAGTGCAAACTCATAAAATGAACCATTAAGAATGTTTTTAAGATATCTAGACCGACAATTCCGCATCAGAAACCGTTAAAATTTCCTATCTGAACATAATTACTTTGTTTCTCTACTACATCCTATTCTGTTTCCAAGTCGATTTACTGGCAGTTATTTTAATAGTCTAATAGGATGTCAATATTCGTTTTACGTGACCCTCCTGCGTTAAATTTTTGGGCCGCGATCCCCTAAGGGTTCAACGAATTGACATGTGCTCAATTAGTGCGTCACTTACTTTGGGAAGAGCTACCAGTTCTCACTGGTGGGAACGATAGTCCAACCTCAATGTGTCTGGGCTTGGTCCTAGGTCTGCCTAGCATTTTATAGGAATTGCTAGCCCGGTATACCATAACAAAGGCTTGGGGAGCCTGTCTAATAGGAGGCGCTTCTCTTTTAATAGGACGTGAATAGATCAGCATATACATATGACAATTCAAATTTTACTTCGATTCTTGAACCGTCTTCGAGATATACCAAAAGATCAATTTTTTTCTAACTCCCTCTAGCGGTCGTGTTTGAAGTGTTTCACCGATCCTGAAATTCCGCGGTTTTCGGATTTGGGAAACTGTAAAAGCTTTAGTTTGTCGATTAAGTGAACATTCCAAATAACCTGGAATATCACAAAAATGACTTTCATGATAAAAAGCAAATTAAATATTGAAATGTTGTAAGTATATATTTTAAATTGTTGGCCTTTGAAGCTGTTGTCAATTTTCTTTATTTCCATCTCAATTTCCAAATCGACAATTTATGTCGATTTTCATCTCAGCCCTGCTGTATGTGGTGGATACCTTGCCAAAGAACCATGTGAAAAATACAGGGTGTCCCATACAAAAGGTCTAAAATACAAAAAAATCTTCTTGGGAAATTTACTACAAAATGGAAAACTTGAGCTTAATGCCCATGCCAGATTCAAATACGCTGTATTGACCTTAATATTTAATTGGGCCGTGATTTCAAAACTTATCGGTGCTATATTTGGAGACTTCTTTGTACTCTTGATTCGTATTCTGCGACATCTAAACAGAGTTTAAGGACAGTATGAGCTTTCTTATTCAATATTAATAACATATACTTGTTTTTAATAACGTGCTATCTATTTAACCAACTTTTTTCAAAGCGGATATCGTCGACCGCTTTCAAAATTCGATTTCAATCAATTTTTACAATTTATGAAGCGTTAGAAATATTTTTCTGAGAAAGAAATCTTGATAATTTCATATAAAGTTGAATCGAAAACTAAATTGCATCAAAATATATTTTCCTTATCTTTTTTTTGAACATAGACGAAATGATATCCTGAATCTTGGATTCTTTCCAGTTTATTGCTTCTACACCTTCAACAACGGGATTTCATACCGTTTCCCTTTTTATTATCTGTTATCGTATTTTATTTCACACCGTTTTGTGTTCCTGCTATAAAGGGTTGTAACTTCGGGGCCATTACAACCCGCGCATTTGTTTTATTAAAGTTTTTATTTCAAAGCACGTCTTAAAGTGGTCCTAAAATAGACTATTATTCCTAATTTATAGACACCATCTTTTTGTGGCTTCAAATTACTTACGTGCATTCCGAATTATATTACGTTAAGTTGTTTTTTGGGCAAAAAAAACAAATGGGATTGTGAAACTGGAGGAAATTAGAGAAAATTAGAACTACATCGGCTCAAATTTCTTTATGAGCAAAGGCAATCTCCAAAAAGATTGCTGTAAGATATCTACACCCCAACAGTGATTTTCTGTTAATGAAAAGGAAATCGTGCCGATTCGAAGATCTTAAGTAGGTCAGCAATTTGTATGATGTTCTTACAAATAGGTATATATAATCTTGCTCACCTTGCTATAGTATAAATACATAAATGGTTGTAATGTATATATGCAATAGAATAAAATTACATGTTTATGATAATTTGTTTCACTCATTTGAGGTTAATGCTCTTTTATGATGCATATCAAACAATCTACAAGAGAGAAATTGATTTAGTTTTTCTGAGCGGAACACTACGTGACTGGTCATTAAATTTTGGTGGAAATAGAATTATTATTTCTTTTCTTTCATCAATTGATCAATAAAAAGAGTCTTAAATGGTTTAATATATTAAGTGATCATTACTATTAGTGATCCTTTCCTTTGGTGTTCACTACAAATGCTATTACTGCAATTTTGAAACTTAAAAGTTTTTAGAATTTTATAGCTTTTGATGTTACTATCAAACCTGAGAATTCTGAAAATTCTAAGATATGAATCAACACACTACAAACCACAACCTTTTAAAGTTGTCCAACATTGTATAAAACAGTTAAAAATATATTCATATATTATGTAGAATGCTCTACACGTGTTTCGGTTTATTGGACCTTTTTCGAGAGCTTATTAAAAGGCAACTGCCAGAGAAACCAAAGTGCCCGGTTTACCAACAACCGACCTTTAGTAATCCTTACCTTTAGTAAATCTTATTACTATTATGCGGTGTTTGTGAAACGTGTTTATGGTCATTTACAATAAATTGTTAATATTATAGGATTTTCTAATTTCTAACTGTTCTTACTGTTCCAGTCAATCTAACCTTTTACCTTCCTTTTGCTCATTTTATCTACGTCTATGAAATGACTGCTATCTATACAATGGACGGCTGTTCCAGACGATTTCTTATTATATAAAATATCGTGTTTGTGTTCCCCTAGAAGTTTCTGCTACCACTTTGTCCGATATAAAGCGCTTCGCAATCTTCACAATAAATTTTATATACGCTATATTTGTCCGTCTTTTCCATTTTATTCTTATTATTAATTAATAGTTTTAAATACAATAAGCTGAGGAAAGCAAATTGTAATATAATTTGTGTTGTAGGAACCCACCAAATTAACAATCACAAATATTCTGTAAAAAGGTATTAGTACATACCTTAGAAGAAATGTAATTTAAACTGCAAACTTTCTCACGGCGACACTTCTTTTATTAAAAGATTTTCGACAAACTTTGCGCAAATATTGCAACGACAAGTTGACTTTATGATGTACAAAATCGGTTGAAACAGCAGGTTTAAAAAGGGAAGACGTTTTCATAAAGACTTAGTTACTTTTGGTTATTGAAGGCGTTCGCTATAAAAGTTCTGCCGTCCCTCTTCTTATAATATTGTTAAATATAATTATATATTGTTAATCTTATTGAATTCGTTTATTACTTAACCATCATACCCGACGAATAACCACTTAAGCAACCAAAGCGTCAATTAAAATAATATAGGAAAGGTAAGTTTGTAAAGGACATGTCACTATTTAACTGTAATTTGACCTTCTGTAAATTTTTTCTGCACTTGTGATATGTTGTAGGTGATACCAAAAGAAGACTTTTTTATCATTATGCCAAAGTTCTTTGTCTACCGGGTTTGCTCGAAAAGTGAATTGAATAGTGCATTTAGATTTAATTTATTTATATCAGTGCCGTACAAGGGGACAACTCTGTTGACATTTATAGCAAATAACATAGAGCAGTGTTTTTTTAAGTTTATTTTTTTAATAGAGCGAACATGAACATAGGTCTGGAAATGCTTTATAAGCTACGGCCCTTAAAAGCTTTTAAAACTCATCCTGTATCTCGAAAACAGAGCTTGTTTGGTGGAGCCTTGGATCATTTTCAGCTTTGAGTAACAAAAATGGATTTTTTACTTTGAAATCTCTGTAATGATTATATCTGGACCTCTGTGTCTCTAAAGCTCTGGAAGTTTGAAGGAGGTCTACAACGCGAACTAAAATAAAGAGTGCATTTGAACCAAAAAGAATGCATGTACGCAACACGAGAACATATATACAAGAAAAGGTTAGTGGCATCTGACAATACTTGAAAATGGCTTTCGTAATCTTGTTCACAATTGCCAATTACTCTAAACTACCAATCTAATTAAATAATCACAATCATTCACGATCATTTGCAGAAAGGTCATTCTTGAAAAACTGGCCATGAGTGTACAGCTGATATACGAGTATATCAAGCACTTATATTAGTAGTGAAATATATTCAGCAGTAATAGCAAATACATACGTTGTTACTTATTAAGTGTCAGTGAGAATTTATGTTGGGTATTAAAACTAATTTGCATTTTAAGGATTATTTAAAATCTTAGTTCAATTAAATGTTTAATAAATGCCTTAATAAAGGATTATCAAAAGCTTGTCAATTTTATTTACTTACATGATGATAACTTAAATTGTAAGTAAATGTCAATAACTCATTGTCAGTACATTTATTGTATTTACCTACTTTTATAGTATATTTAATTTTAACTTCATTAACTTATTACATGGAGGGTTCAACTCTACAGAAAATTGTAGAATTATATATTATAAGACGGTCTTATCATGGCATGGCATTCGGTCATTTTTGGACAGAGTTGAATTCTCGGCATTCGGTCCTAAAATGCGCCTAATAGATACATACAGTTTTAATAATTTGATCTCTGACTCCAGAAAATTCCAGATCAAAGTAAGATATATAGTTTGAATCATGTGTAAAAAGGAACGTGCACCAATTAAGTTCCAAGAATACACCTATGGGTGACTCTTGTCGTGATCGAATGCTGAAAGCCGCATTCGAATCCGTCAACAAATGGCTGAATGTCGTGACGACCAAAATCTCAAAAATGTCCAAAATTGTGACGTAAAACACTACTACAGCACGCCAACCATAGACTTTTTCAAAAATCTGGGAGTCACACCTAGCTGTAGTGCAATCTTCTACTACTATACAAAAAATTAGCCAGATTCCTGATTTTTGACAAAATCAATAGGCTTGAATTTTTCCGAATTTTCAATTTGAAATTTCATTTTAAACTTGATCAAACCCAATAAAATGAACATAAGTCAATATAAGTCAAGCAATGAACAGGTTATATAAAGTACTGTCACATTGGTACATTGTGAGAGAGGCTGAACGTTATCTTAATTTTATCGTTGCCATTGCAAGTAGAAGTGGGTTTACTTCCAAGAAAAATTCCGTTTGTCTGAAAACCTTCGATTTTGGCAATGATTTCTCGACTTTTGTCCAGCTGGAATCTCTATTTATCCTAGTGTGCGTCAGCTGCCTAGTACGAGCACCAAGTGTGTGCATTTCAACTAGCTCCATCCGTTTCCTTTCAGGCATACTATCTAAAAATCCTTGCAATCATCTTGGACAAAGATAAATCTTTGAATTTAGCATCCCACGGGCGCATATTCTACTTCAGAAAATTATATATAGGGTGGCTCATAACAAGGACATCAAACGCGACAGGTATATAGACATCGATAAGACAAACAAAAAATCCCTATAACATTTTTTCTCAGAAGCGTAGTTTTCCGAAAAAAATTAGCACATACAGTAGTGTTTGTTATTTTCTTCAAACTTGCTGACTCTGCAACATTATTGTTTTTTTAATACAATTTTATGAGGTCAGTCACTTAAATGATAATGCCGCGAACGCAGATAATTAAGAAAAGGATATTGGTGTAGGTCAAGTCATTGTAAACGATGATGATTCGCAAAATCGGGGAATCCCCCCATTGAATCACGGATAGTATAACCTAATAAACAAGTAAATGAAGAATCTGGGTCAACGCGTGATCAACACTTGCGTAAATAGATAAAATGAGATTAGATTTCAAGCAACACTGATATTATCTAGGTTATTAAGAATTTCAGCGACGTACGATATGACTAAATATGGATAGGGGCAACAGATGTTCATTTTCGTTTTACTTCTCTTCTTAAAATTAACTAAATTAAGGTTACTATAATTAAATAACAGTTTTTAATTTTGCCCTATTACCCCGGTAATTTTTGTGGCCCAGATTCTTCATTTTATTGTTTAGGTTAACATCATTAACACTAATTAGTAAATTCCATAGGCGATTGGAATTCGATGTGGAAAGTCCTTGCCCAGTTTTTTATTATAGAAAGATGAGACTAGATTTAACCAGTTTTACAGTAAAAAGATATGGGAGGTCACGGTTAAATAAAATTAAAATCCGGTTGTAGACAAACGTCTTGTAAAAATTAAAAGCTTAATGCACAATTTTGTGTATTTACGTTTTGTATTACCATTAGTCATCATTTGAGACGTGCATTTTAATAAAGCAAAATCATTATGTCAACGAAGCGAAGCGATTTAATTTGCAATACTACAATGTAACACAATTAGGCGCTTGAAAATGGTGGCTTGGACTAGAAAAATACACAGTAATAGGTGATTTCATCATGTTTGTCTGGCTTTAAAATTACAAACCTTGCACTTACATCATATACAGTTAACTTTATTGTTTATTAATGATATCAATATCACCATGAGCGCGTTATAATTTTATACGTACTTTTATAAAACGTCGGCCAAAATTATTAAAACTCTGAACTTTCTCTAATCTAAAAACTTTATTAAGATTTTTTGTTCCAAATGCCATCAGAAATGCGCTGGTTAAATCTGGTGCAAGAACTGTGAGACACCCTGTATACTATATTATAGAGCCTGAAGTCATAATAGTAAATAGTTTTGACTAGAATGAGAAGAAATGAGTCTTGTCTTAATGTTTCTACAAACATTAATGTAACTACTTTATTCTAAATTTATTAACTGCAACGATAATAATTGAAACAGAACAGTTCGTTTCAGACAGGTTTATATAAATGTTTCGTGTAAAATACTAATTTTAAAAATATAAAACTGAAACCAATTTTTTTACTTCTTATTTGAAAAATAAATCTAGACTCTGCACTAGACGGTGTTTGTTAATGAGGAGCTGTAGGTATCACTATATTTTTAAAATATCCAGATAGACAACACACATTAGTGTACCTATAAATGTCTGTATTTATTTACAAAAACATTTAATATTCTAAAGCGAGATTTCGCGGCATTCTTAATGTGAACAAGAAAAATCTTGTAAATAGTTAATTAAAGGATTATGAAAACCTTCCTTTCAACAACTATTACAAAGAAATTTGTTAAGAAAATATACAGGGTGACTGGTAGTCGACGTATTCCTTTTAGGAGGTGTCAGTAGAACTTAACTTATTTGCAATTGATTTAGCAAGAATGGAACTTATACAAAACCCAATAGTTTTTGAGATATTTCGATTTTTTTAAATCCATTTCACTAACATTTAAAATAACCAAAATCACGATTTATTTAAATTATTAATATATGTTTTTTAAATATTGTGTTTTGACTGTTGTCAGAATTCTATGTATTCCAAGAGCTAGTCGCCGACATCTAATAAGGCATGCAGAGTTTGAGTCGCTAGGTTTAAACCTTTAAGGTCTTAATGTCACTGAGTATCTTGATCTGTAAGTTATAGCGCACTATGTTTCTATATTCTGAATCTAATATATAAATAAGGTCTATGTTAATTATCTCTGTTTCTGAACGCTTAAGTCATGAAGACTTTAGGAGTTGTTTCATTTTCCATGCTTAAAAGTATTTTGCTAGCTCATTTTCTTGGGCATCTTAAGCCTGCAAGTGTGGCTTTATGAATATCTAAAGTCTAGTTTTACAAGCTCTGACGATTCTCCCTTTCGTTTTTTATTAGCTGTCTGAAGATTTTCTGAAAAAAAGTCTTAGTACTTACTATTACCTGATTGCTCACACCTTATATTTACATGATATTCTTCTATCTTCTTTAGCCTATTTTTCTATCCATGCCGTATATATTTATGGATATTATACATATTTACATGGATATTATATGCTTCCCCGAGTTGCTTCCATGCTTCTCTATTTTGGATCATTCGCCACTCCATAAAGCCTGGATATTTCTTCAAGCCATACCATTATTTATGGTGTGTTAGACGTTAAAACGTCACATTTTTCCCCTTGAAACTAAAATACTTTTTTGTCGGATACCTGGGGGAGAAGTAATAGTTATTTACGTGGCAAGTTTTGTAAATTAATCTTTATGATCTAGCTGAAAAGTTTGTGGGGCGAGCGACGAAGGAGCGATCCTCTATAATCCAGTGGGCCCAGTAAAGATTCATTGCAAAACGTGCAGCGTACAAAGTTTAGTTCCATCTTCACCAGCGCTGATTAATTTATTGTATACTTTGTATAAAAACACATTTTATAAACAAAGGCGGTAGGACAATTTATATCTAAACGTTGTCATGGCGTTTTGTTGATGATCGTTGTAGAACTTTACAAGTCTCTTTTAGGAGCCCGTAAAGTTTTACAGCTCTGTAGCTGTAACTTCTGATTTACTTGGTTACCATACATGCCTATAAAATGTCATTTACATAGAAAGTGGATATAAAATATTTTAAACATACTATTCTAAAATTCGTTTGGCTTTCCTCATTTTGCACGATTTTTTTTAAATATTTTATAACGGTTATTATAGGCTACGAAAAATATTGTAATGTACTCGGAGAAAATTTCAGATTTTAGCACTGTGTGTGTCGATTCAGAGACAAGCTACACCGTCTCTACAACATACAGTCTTTTCTATTCACATACCCAAAAAATTTGTCTGTTTTTTATAATATAAAAAGACAAAATCAAATATAATAAAGGATAAAATGTTTTTGGAAACACAATTCATTGTTGCTAGATATAGTTTTAGCTAGATTTTAGATTTAATTATTTATTCTGATGGTTGATAAGATTTTTCAGTTAATGGTATTTATGCTCTTAAAATAAAATAAAAGAGAGAATTTCGTCTAATTTTATTATTGGCAATACATATTGTCAGGCTTAAGTTTGACTGGTTAAATTTATACAGCCTCCTCTTAAAACTAAAAAAAAACGAATTGATACTTTATCCTTCACGGGGAAGTTCTAGTTAAGTCTGGCCAACTCTATAGAGACGGGCGTTTTACGTTCAGTCACCCTACGCAGCTAGCCTCGCGCGGTAGTGTTCGCGGCGAATTTGGTCTGGAGCAGTTTTTGAGAAGAAATTCTGTATAATAATCTGCGCGGGTTTCCCTAGCTATTGAAGTTGAGATTGACGAAGGAATTGCACAACCTAATTCACATCTAGGAATTGGATCATTTCTCCTGACTGGGTTGTACCGACTAAAGGAAATGTTTAAGTTACGCGAGTTAATGTCCATCATCTCCTTAGATCATTATTTAGGCCGCAGTTAAAGTTTAAAACCAATTAAGAATAATAATAAATCAAGGTTAATAATGGAGATTATTGGCAACGTTCGAAGATTGTTTTTAATACAAATCGTTCAGGTTTTAGTCGAAAATAGTTAGAAATTTAAATTAAAATGTATTTAGAATGGGATCTCAAATTAAGCTAATATGTAGAAATTCAACCATTAATCAACTATTAGCGGTTGTATATATTTTTCGTATTGTAACCGAATTATTTTGAAACTTAATTCAATATACATAATTTAAATTTAATACTCGTTGCTATAGTTTGGTCCGACAAATTGTTGGTGTTACATTCATAAAGTAAATTTTATAAATAAAAAAAAGATTAGTTCGCAATGAATTCAACGTAAAATTAAAGGGGTTTTTCCGGAATTGTCGGTTCTCAGATTTGGCTGTTAAACAATAACATAAAACATTTTGGGTGGCGCCCTATATTTCTTTAATTGTTCCTGTGTTCTATTACGAATCAGTAAGCCTTTGCGATTACTTGAACATAATTTAAAGCAATAATACGTCTTTACCGAGAGATACGTTAACGTAAATATGAGTGATTGATTGTGTTTACTTGATTGAAGGAAACAGCCGATATGACTAGCCAAATCGTGGGGCCTTTTGAATTGATTTGTTTATCCAGATTAAGCTTGCTACATTTGATGCTCATTGCGGAGCTTTAACTTGTTTATGAATTATTTGTTTATTGAGATGTTTGACTGTTATAATTTAACCTTCAAAATAAGTTTTTTGGACGTCGATTGTTTTTGTAAAAAAGGTCGTCATTTGGAATGTAGAAATTGTATCTGACCAGAAGAGTTTTTTTTTCTTTTTTCTTTTCCTTTTTTACATGCATACATGTGAATGGTGAATTTTTCAGTATGATGAATTTCTAATGATAAAGTATTCTTTGTTCAAATAACACGATTCCCATAATAATACTTTCATCCGAATCATCTTCTGGAGGATTGATAACTATCTTGTCAAAACAGCCCGAAGAAGTTAGAAAGTCAAAAAGAAATTTTTTTACTCAAAACCAATAATAAATCAACCGAAAAACATTTTCTAATTCTATATTTTATTATTATTCGTGTTCTCGTTTTAAAAAAGTTCTTTTGCAAGCTGTCAGATAGTATCACCATCAATAAAACCAATACAAAAACAAAACTCTTTAAACTGCAATAAATGGATAACCGTTAATTTATTTAAGTGTAGAATGCAAATTACGAATGAAGAAACGGTTAATCTTTTACAATCACTTCACGAATACCAAATGCTCCTCCATGATTTTTTCTTTCCTTTTAATAAAAAAAAATCGAGGACCACAAAAACTACGCTTCTACAACATCTGTTATATTCTATTAAAAAACAGGACACGATTCTACACTACTACCCAAACTGAATTGAAATTATCGAAAATTTGGCAGTAATTCTAGTCGCAAGGTCAATATATTTCGTAAGCCGACAAGAGAACTTTCTTTTAAAGACGAATCAAGCAGATCCATTATCTACTTTTTTAATTCATAGACGTCGTCGTAGGTCAAGGTACCGCTACTATCTTGTGGTTTCTTCAACACTCAAAACGGTTATGATTACAACTCATTGCCCTTGTTTGTGGTTATTTAACGCTTGAGAGTTTTAAATCTTGTTAATAACTGGAAATACAATATTAAGCACGCATTCTCCATGTTTTTATTACAGTAAAAATAAAATTGTAATCTCAATTTACATTAATTACACTATGAAAAATTAATTTCTTATTTGCTATTTTAGAAGATGGTAACTGATTAACTGCAAATCGTTTTTATGAAGATATCTGTGCCATTACACCAATTAATCATGTTAAGATTGTTACTTTAAGTAGTTTCAATTGAAGTACATGATGTTAAATGTTTTTGTGAACAATTCGTCCTAGTTGAGGAGGAGGTCATTCACAGAGGAGGGCTGTTTGATATGATGAAGTACACCACGCGGAAGTGTTTCTCTTATTTAATCGTTTCTGTGGTGTATCTGTTTATATCCACACATTTTATCGTGGGCTAGGCCTAATTAAACAAATACAACAGACTGATAGTGATAGTTTAGATACATACATCGTCTTATGTCTTCATGGGTTCGTCGAGCTTATAACCTTCCATTGAAATAGATATACCGTGTATTCCAATAGTTCTAGAAATGGCAATATCTCTTGAACGAATAAAGTTGGAGCAAACGAAATTTTGCGAATCATAATTGTAGCAGTTGAGTCAGCACAACGGTTGACTTTTCTAAGTTCTTACTGACCATATGATCTCGCGTCATTTTGCATCAAACCAATGTAGTCTAGTCAACGAAGGAAAAATAAGGGAAATAATTCGTGTAGTAGCAAATCTTTGTTCTGTGGTAGGGGGGAATGCCATAAACAACATACTAAAAATCCTCACCGGTAGGGGTTGAGCCGGGGGGATGGGGGAGACCTCTATCGAAAAAGCGTTCATGTACCAAATTACACTACATGAAATTTACTACACAAAAGGTTCTAATTATTTCTTCTCTACGGTGAATAGTCTGCAAGATGTAGGAGATGGAAAAATCGCGGATTATTAAAAATAATGTTTTAATGGTGTAAAATTAATACTTATTTAATATTAAATGAAGTGGGTTCAGACCGAATGCTAAATGTCTGAATAACATCAAAGTGCTATAATGCTGTATTAAGGCATAAATTGTGTGCTGGGGATATGGAGTGGAGGGCAGATGAATGAGGGAAGGCTGGTGACTTGTTGGAATGAGCTCAAGCACCTCGTGTCTTCATGGACTGCAATTCAGCAAAAAAGGGCAAAACAGAAAATTGAAAGAAATCTGACATCTATAACCCATGCCCTCATTGCTGTCATTCGCCCTCGATCTTTCATATCTCCTATCCCACATGCTGTCGTTCTGTTTATTCACAGAGAGTTAGGATCCAAAAACTTAATCGATCTACTTGCTGGTTTAGAATTCAGTGGAACTGAACGAGAATACTCTTCACAGCATGGGAGGCATCAAATGCATCACCCCAGTCTCAACTCTCCCACCATTCGAAGAGGTCCACAGGCTTAAATCGACTCCCTCTGCTACAGAAGTAGTCCACCTCGGTGTTATGGAACTAAAAACATTTGAACATCAAACAAGCAATGCATTACGGCAGATTACTGTTCTTGACTTGAACATGGCCAATTCCATTCTAGTCGACATATTTACACCTACCTTGCAAAATATGCTGTGGATGTATGGTAAGTGGCTCCACCCAGTGCAGCCCACTCCAGCAGTGCCAACAATTCCTAAATAGAAGGGATTTATCTTGCTTGTCAGTAACGTAATTAATGGTGAAAGAAGTGCAGTAACTTTCCCGCCATTCATTAATTCACCACCGAGTGACTACATCATGATGTACACGGCTTTACAATACGCTGCCAACGACAATCAGCAGCACAGTGCCGCAATTTGTTTTGTAACTTTCGACCAACCATTGTTCATATCAAGAAATCCAGTCTGGGATAATTTCTGTGAGAATTGGAGAATTCCATAAATTCATGTCCTTCATGGAGTGAATTGGTCACACAATGGCAGGGTCTAGGTTGAAAGAACTGTTATGCCTAGATTATGCTGCAAATTCAGTTGACAACATCATAACAGAGGGCATGGTTGCAGCAGAGCCCTTCGAATTCTGAAAGAAGCCAGCATCTCAAAAGAAGAAAAGAAGGAGATTATAAGCATTTTGAGCAATATGAAAGATTCAAGAATGAGCTGGATCGTGTCAAGGAAAACGGGCCTACCATTGCTTTGTGGGTGCAGTATTTTAACGTGGTTTTGTGGATGAGAGTTCATAGTTTAAGTTCGTAGATTCTAAGCGCCGCCCCCGCGCCGTGTTGTTTGGAATACCATTGATAAGGTGTTTGTTTTGAATAAGTAATGTAGTTTTTCTGTTAGTTCTAAGTTCCTTTAACATTAAACATTAATTTTATACCATTAACGCTATTTTTAATAATCCGCGATTTTTCCAACCCCTGCATCTCGTAAACTATTCATCGTAAAGAAAAAATGATTAGGACCTTTTTTGTAGTAAATTTCATGTTCACTTTTTCTCTAGAAGCCGTGGTCTTAAAGTAATTTAAGAAAAACGTAAAAAATGGCTTTTAAACACTTCACTAGCCCCTCGCTCATCTCCCACTGGCCAGAATTTTTAGTATGTTGTTCATTGCACTACCCTCTTCCACTATGCAAAAATTTTGCAACTACACGAATTATTTTCCTTATTCGACCTTTTTTGGCCTTCCTTGACTGGACTAATGTATGGCTGGTAGCATTTCTTTTTGTTTTAAATTTTTTAAAATAATTTAACTCCACAGATTCTACCCTTTTTTGATTTCACAGTTACTCATCATCCACAATTCATAACCCTCCTACAAAATGTACCGAAATTCTAAAAGTAGTGTCTATTTTTTCCCTTACAAATCGGCTTATTCTAAGTCGAATTGGAACACCCAGTATAATTTTTAATGGCACTAATAATTTCATTTAATGAGACATTCAATAATCTTGTTTTCTTCATAAAAGTTAGTAGGTTGATGCGAGGGAGTAAAAGACAAGAAATTATAAGAAAAACAACTTTGTCTTTTATGACTACGTTAATATAATTATGTTTCATAAATAATTTTCAAATATGGTTAATACGCAAAATAATTACACTAACGACCATCTTAATGTTAAATTAAATCGATCTTTTTTTCATAGAAATTTCTAATAATTCAGAAATAATCCGTTCTATGGTGTGTACCTACACGATTGAATTACTGGGTTAGCCGGTTCACTGAGCGCACAGTCAAGTGCACAAAATTTAGTATGAAATCCGGACGGACCAGATTAAAGCCCATCGGGTTAATTCCGTTAGCGATCCCACGCGGTACTTTTATTTAATAGTTTGTAGGATTCCATAATTTTATACTCATAAGTATAATTCCCAAAGGAGAAAACGTGATAACGACGCGTAGTTAATTAATATGTGCACAACGTTTTATAAATTGCCAAAGAAAGCAAAAAATTAACTTAATTACAAGAAGATCTAGATGTAATTTAGATGGAGCAGATATAATCTGCGTGGAATGCAGATTGATATGATAATCATTGTTATTATAAAAGCAAATTACATTTAATTTTATGGTTATTTTCCTCTTAACAGCTTAAAAGTCTTATAAATAATAGTTTCGGTTAATAAGCAGCGTTTGAACATAAATAAGTCAAAATAAAAAATTAAGACCTTTACTCAAAGAAAACTGACCTCTTAAGAAGTTGTTATAAAGGCCCATATAGATTAGTATAAATTACTATTAAGTACGTATAAAATTATTTTTGTGGCATATTTGTAACATCTGGTATATTTGTAAATCGAATTTTTAAATACTAACCGTATTAGTATTAGACATATGAACGAGTTGATTACCTGCGCATACAGAGGGAGGGCACCAGTTGTCCTCCCTCTGCGCAGTCAACTGCAGAACATCAGCTGCGCTTATGAAATTGTTATTTTATTTAGGTACCATTCCATCAAAACAATGCTAATGTCCTTTCTACATCAAAATACTATTCACTAGTTATTAAATTTAAAACTAATTGAATTAAATTGGTATAACCAGGATAAATAAAAACTTCACACATTTAATATTAGAAACAATGTTTGTTAAATTCTTCTTAAAATTAATTTAAATTCTCAAATTTAATTTAAATCTTTTAACAAACATTGTTTCTAATATTCAGATATAATATTTGTAACTCTTGTACCCTCTCTCTATATTGTATAAATGTTAATTGTAATTAACATTGCCAAACCACTGAAGTAAATATATACTTGTTCGTGGTGTTATTTGATGTCAGTCATGTGGTTGCCGAGACCGACTGCTTAACGTGTCCATCTGATAGTATTGAGGCTTTATCGACGATAAAAGTTTTCTCGCCGGACCTTTACGAAGCGAAGGGTAATATGCCCTCTTGTAACCATAAACAACATTGTTGCACCACAATCTGACGAGGTGACGTACCTGGAATTCCACTGGGACAAAAGGCTAACTTGGAAGCAGCACATAAAAAAAGAAACGCAAGGCGACGGATCTGAAAATTAAAAATAAACAAATAGGTCGGAAATCATGCATCTAGCAACAGAAAGCAAACTCCTTGCAGTATAGTATAAAATCATCTTACGCCCTATTTGGACAAGGATGTGAGCTATAGGGCTGCTCTAGCTACGGTCGCTAGGTAATGTGTCAGAACAATGGTTCATGGCATCTAAAACTCATTAATTAAATTGAAACGTCAACATCATTTATACATTGCTCAAAGTATTCTGAAGTATAATCTAATCAAAAATATTTAATAGTCGTGGACAAAGTAAACTATTCTACTTGCATAATAATAGCTATTATTCACTCCGACGATTTACGACACGAACGGTACGCGAATGTCGTAAACTTCATTCTTGTGAATAATAGCCATCATTATATGCTCGTTGAATAATATACTATTGATGCATGGGTCATATGAATACAATGTAGCAAATGATTTTACTTCTATTAATAAAGGACGAATGAGGTCCTCCGTGGTCGAGTGGTAGAGATCCTACCTCTCGTTCAGAGGACAGGGTTTCAAACTTCGGTTGCGACTATATTTTAAAAAATTTAGTACTATAGTGTGTGAGCTCCTTAGGTTAAATTATGAAAGTTGTATGAGTGATAAAGTATGGGGGAGCGTAATGTACTTGCTACAACAGCTCCATTACCTCAGTTACACTCCCATAAGAATTTGTGTGGAACCCCGACACTGCGAAATGCGGTAAAAGGGGAATGGATTATGTATGTATGTAATAAAGGACGAATGTGATTTTTAATTAATATGAAAAAGATAAATATATAATAAAAGTATATAAGTATGACCCATGATGAAAATCCATCGGAAAGCACTGTAAAATAACTTCAACAGAATTCTGATCTATAGTAACCAGGTATAGTATACGCGCTTCTTATATCGACTCTATGCTGTATAACAATAAAAGTTTAAAAGACCCTTCTAGTTATAAAAGAAAAAGTAAACAGTAAAAGCATTTCTAAAAGCAGTAACAGATGACTAGCGACGAAATTGCAAATGCAGATGCAAGCAACAGTACATTTTATTGGTAATACGTGTTTGCTAACAAAAATTCTCTAAGCGTTGAACGTGGTTATGCATTTTAATTTTTTTCCAAAAATCTCATATACTTAACTTTCATGGAACCAACGGTAATACTTCTCTCACCACTACTAAGTCGTAAAGATCGAATTTTATAATAAATATATAATATAACAATATTAATAATTCAGCTTTCATTGTCGGAAGTATTCTTGTCAAAAGTTATCGATTTATAGAAACACTTTTCGTAGTTTCGTTTATCCCTTCTTTACTACTTCGAATACAAAATGCTATTTGTAGAGGTAGGTAGACGCTACTGTGCTGTAATAAAAGAACATACCTACATATAACAATTACTACCGTCTAATATGCATTTTCTGTTGGTAGTAAAACAATACCACCATTACAATAATAATAATTGCATATGAAATATCCACTTTTCTACGTTGGCTGTTATTAGTTAAGAAAGTGTTACAAGTAGGCAAAGTAAGATCAAGGTCAATTGTTACGATTGTTAAACATAAAGGAGCGTACTCTACAGATATGAGATCTAACTTCCTAATTATTTTGATTATTTAAGTTAATTAAGCAATTAGTAAGCATTGAGTGCCTAATTTTTTACTTTCCATAAAGAATTTGTAATATAAACATTATAAATTAATTTAAATATGAATATTGAATACTTAAACTCCAATTTTAATTATTAAAAATTCAATCATTACAAAAATATATTAACCATGTAATATAAAACAAATTATAAATAACTTTTTTTTGCTAAGAATTTGACCCTGAAATATTTATTACAACGGATATGTTTGTTACAGTTATAAAAATACTAAACTTGTGAAACGCGAACGAATACATTTTTAGAATTGCAAGATTTATAGGATTCAGATTGTTGTTAAGGAATGTTAATTTGATGTAAGTAATGCCAACCAAGTTGGTTTTGTAAATACTCCTTTAAAACAACATATTTATTATAAAAAAACTAATAAAAGTAAAAGGACCTAATTATTTTATTTACCAAACCACTAAATAATTCAGCTATGAAATTCAGTTTGCTCAATTATTATTATTATTATTTGTTGAAAAGTAAACATTTTAGTCTGCTTTCAACAGAGAAACTAATCGGACAAACCTAAGCAGCAGCTAATTAGTAGCAGTAACTGATATCGGAACTTTGATTGAGTAATTTTTACGTAACTACGCCTAAATTTACGACATTATCGGTTTAATTACTTCAGTTCGGAATATTTTAGTAATTATGTAGTTGTTTCTACTATTTATTGGAACTATGTAGTTCCATTAGTATTTCTAAGTAACTTTTAAAGTACGTGGAACGGTATTACCATTTAGCATAATTACTTTTAAGTTGTTACAACTTCAAAGTGGTATTATGATTGTAGCGGTAACTTGTGCGAAAGCTACTTTAAAGTTTTTAAAACTTTAAAGTAGTCCTGAAAGTTCCTGCCACCTGGCTGAAACCATTGCGTGACTGTTCAAATAATGGAACCTTATACAGTAGTATTGAAAGTAAAACTTACGTCTTTTGTTAGCCAGGAGAATCACTTTAAATGTGATTTTTACTACTTATTTTGCATCAAAATTACTAGAAAGTTTCAGTTACTATTAAAAATTACAACGAAGGGAATACAAGGCCAATACAAAATATTATTTTGTTCCCATTTATAGGGAACAAGGGTGAAGTATATCCCCTTATTTTCTTTGGTTAACACAACCTTAAAATATGCCATATCTAATTATTATGTAGGAGCAGTATAAATAAAAAATAGTATAATGTTCATGTTCATCGTTAAATATGAGGTTAAACTTAAACGTTTTTAAAGTTCCAATGGGAACTTTGCAGTGACATTAGAAACTGGAAAGTGGTTACGAAAATGTTGACGTCGTTTTATAGTAAGAGTCACTTGAAAGTTCCAGAATTTCTTAACTGATTTTATACCTCGTGATAACAACAACGTAGTATAATTTGTTTAGTTCCCGTTACTATTAATTAAGTGACACAGACTTGTACAGTGAGTATTACTTTAAAGCGACTGTGGCTTAGCAATAATATAAAAATGTATATCATGTGTATCAACTTATAAGTATTTTTGTCATATTTTATTAAAGACGTTTTGTTTTATTAATAAATATATTTAAAGAAGGCGCGTTGTTATTTTTCCAGCTATCGCCATCACATTCAACAGAAAAGTTGCGATGGTTTATAATATTGGTATACTGGAATAACAAAATAATCGAACATTCCATCTCTCTTTGTATAATGTAATGTATGTAAGTACGTATTACAAATAAAATAGTAATCCATTTTGTCGCATCGATCGCAGCATTAGTATAGAAAATGGTGGAATATTTTTTAAGTTGCAAGAGAAAAAAAGAACGACCACTCGACACGGCGTGTCAAAGAGAAGTTCCACGAATGTAGCAATTAATCGAAACATAGCTGGTCAAGTTCCAGAGAGGTTACTGCAACGTATCTGCTACGTTCCCCATTGTTCTCAGAAATTGTTCCCCATTTTGGTTCCTGGCACGTAATAAAACCGTAGCAATTATGTGTTTGTGACTAGTGGCAAAAACTGAATAGTTCCACCGGTAGTTGCTGGTACGTAGCGATGACTTAAAAATGCTGGTCTAGTCAAGGATCATTACGTGTAAACATAAAATGGTCCTAAAATAACAAAATAAGTCACAAGCAGCTTTATAATCCACAACAAAGGACAATGCACTTATGGTGTCGAGTGGCCTTACAATGTAATGTAGGTATGCTTTCATAGTATTTATGAGAATATTGCAAAATTATTGAATTAAAACAAATACAAGAAAATGACCAGAACCCGAAAGTGAAAATTCCATTATACTTTATATTAGCTTGGAATTTCAACAAGCAAGTACATATAAAACAGCTAAGAAGTCTATAGATCCCTTAAAATGCGTATCTTAGCATAAACTCAATCCAAAGTTAATTGAACTAATGATGACATCAGATGAAAATTGATGAGTTCACTAAAACAAAAGAAACAGTTTAATAATTGATTGACTGTTATTAATCAATAAAGTGATGTCAGCGGAATCTTAAATGTTGAATATATACTACAATATGAAGTACAGGTGCGATGCACAACAACGAATAATTTTTAAATTCAAGATACTGTACAGGGTGTATCTAATTGGTCAAAAAACAACACACTACGACATTCTACAGTTTATGTAGTTGTATTAACGGACAACATTTGTTTTCTATCGTTTACTTTTTTGGTAAAAGCGAGTTTAAAATAAGAATTAATACTTGGTTATATATCTATTATTATTAATCAAATCATACAAAAAACTTGTAGGTAGAACGCTTTCTTAAGAAGTTTTACATCAAAATACTAATTACGTTTGATTTTGTAACCAAGAGTTTTTAAAAACTACAAAAATCATACCATCAAAACAGTACTGGTTGATTACACAATTCAAACGAAATTGGTGTTTTAATTAATGTAAGAATTCTTAAGCAAGCATTCTAGCTATAAATTTCTTATTTGATTTGATAATAACAGAGATTAAAAAATATATATGTTACACCAAGTGTTAATTTTTAGCTTTTGAGTCGTTTTTACCAGTAAAGTACTAACGATACAAAAAAAATCGTTACTACAACGCTTGTTATTACAATTACATGAACTGGTGAATATCGCACGTATACTACTATACTTTTTTCCTACCAATTAGATACACCCTGTATAGAAAATGTTTCGAATTGCACTTATGCAGTTTGTAACTATCCACTCAACACCACCCCCAAACCGAGTTCATTGAAAATAGATTGTCGTTTCTTGTACGCAATTCCAGATAAGAGATCTGTCGACTTCTCGTGCTAACTTATGAAGAATTTTCTTTCCAAGTGCCCTGGTAAAGCTATGGAGACGAATCTCAAACGCATGCCAATTCGAAGATGGGTAATGAAATGAAATTGCTACACCTACAAGTAGCTATTCTAGGAGAAATAGGTCTCATAAATCCACCAACAAAAACACTAAAAATTTTATAACATATTATGATTTTTTCTATTATTTTTAATCATTTACATTCTCGAACGTAAAAGTATTTCGCATCTTATTTACGAAAAAGAATTACTTCGCTCATTCAAAACGTCATGAAAATGTCAATATTTTTTACAGTTTTTGTAAAATAGTAGATTATGTTATTAGGCGCAAAAGTGTTACTTTGTGTGCTGAAGCTGGGCGTTTGACTGCCGAACGGTAGTGAGGCAGCCATTCCCAGCTGAAGCACACAAAGCACTTTTGCGCCGAATAACATATACGATTTTTTTTTCAAACGCTGCAGTTGCAGGTGAGATTAACTGGCACAATAAAAAAAATCAAATTTGTAATCAATATTAATAAAAACTAAAGATTACTGGTTTTGATTTTATCTGCTTAAGCACATAAAGTGACAGCTTTATCTGCTTAAGCATATAAAGTGACAGCATTTTCTGCTTAAGCAGATAAAGTGACAGCAGGTGATAGTTTTATCTGTTTAATCAATAAAACGACACTTCTCTGTTTTTCATCAAGTCACAAAATTGTCAATATTCTGACGTTTGAAAAAAAATTAGTTTTTTTATACAATATGTCTACGCCCTCTACAATTCTGTTTTTTTAATAAATTACGATCTCATGATCAAAATATGATAATGATATGAAACACTTATTTTTACTATCTATCAGACAGTATTGCCATTATTTACAAAATTTACCAAAGAAATAATACCATTTTAAGAGGGTGTCAGTAAGTAGTAATTTATGTAGTCCTCAATAGAAAGGAGATTCCATTATAGTCACCCAGTTATGTAAAGTTTTCTAGGTCGTTTAATGGACTGCATGGTGTTAAGATTTTTAATGAGACTAAAAGATACGTCAATAAAGCTAGCACCCCCACTTCAAAAAAAAAAAAAAAAACTAGCCTATAATTTAGTACTAATTAAGGACAAATTTGTACCAAAAAAATTAAATTTGTACCAAGCACCGTTTGGGCGCAATTCGCATTTGAAAAGTGGGGGTGCTGGCTTGAGCTCAAGCTAGCACCCCCACTTTAACAAAACTGAAAATTTTCTGCACTACCAATTAGTTCTAATTAAGGACAAATTTGGACCAAATTTTTTTTCTCGTAATTACAACCATATGGCCGCTATTCGCATATAAAGACTCGCAGCGTTAATTGGCAATCAAGCTAGCACCCCCACTTTAATAAAAATAAAAATTTTCTACACTACCATTTAGTTCAAATTAAGGACAAATTTGGACCAAATTTTTTTTTCTCGTAATTACAACCATATAGCCGCTATTCGCATATCAAGACTATCAGCGCGAACTAATAATCAAACGCGTTTGTTTAAGCCCCCACTTTTATAAAAATGAAAATTTTCTACGCTATCATTTAGTTCTAATTAAGGACAAATTTGGACCAAATTTTTTTTTCTCGTAATTACAACCATATAGCCGCTATTCGCATATCAAGACTGTCAGCGCGAACTAATAATCAAACGCGCTTGTTTAAGACCCCACTTTTATAAAAATAAAAATTTTCTACGCTATCATTTAGTTCTAATTAAGGACAAATTTGGACCAAATTTTTTTTTCTCGTAATTACAACCATATAGCCGCTATTCGCATATCAAGACTATCAGCGCGAACTAATAATCAAACGCGTTTGTTTAAGCCCCCACTTTTATAACAATGAAAATTTTCTACGCTATCATTTAGTTCTAATTAAGGACAAATTTGGACCAAATTTTTTTTTCTCGTAATTACAACCATATAGCCGCTATTCGCATATCAAGACTGTCAGCGCGAACTAATAATCAAACGCGCTTGTTTAAGCCCCCACTTTAGTAAAAATAAAAATTTTCTACGCTATCATTTAGTTCTAATTAAGGACAAATTTGGACCAAATTTTTTTTTCTCGTAATTACAACCATATAGCCGCTATTCGCATATCAAGACTGTCAGCGCGAACTAATAATCAAACGCGCTTGTTTAAGACCCCACTTTTATAAAAATAAAAATTTTCTACGCTATCATTTAGTTCTAATTAAGGACAAATTTGGACCAAATTTTTTTTCTCGTAATTACAACCATATAGCCGCTATTCGCATATCAAGACTGTCAGCGCGAACTAATAATCAAACGCGCTTGTTTAAGCCCCCACTTTAGTAAAAATAAAAATTTTCTACGCTATCATTTAGTTCTAATTAAGGACAAATTTGGACCAAATTTTTTTTTCTCGTAATTACAACCATATAGCCGCTATTCGCATATCAAGACTGTCAGCGCGAACTAATAATCAAACGCGCTTGTTTAAGACCCCACTTTTATAAAAATAAAAATTTTCTACGCTATCATTTAGTTCTAATTAAGGACAAATTTGGACCAAATTTTGTTTTCTCGTAATTACAACCATATAGCCGCTATTCGCATATCAAGACTGTCAGCGCGAACTAATAATCAAACGCGCTTGTTTAAGACCCCACTTTTATAAAAATAAAAATTTTCTACGCTATCATTTAGTTCTAATTAAGGACAAATTTGGACCAAATTTTTTTTTCTCGTAATTACAACCATATAGCCGCTATTCGCATATCAAGACTATCAGCGCGAACTAATAATCAAACGCGTTTGTTTAAGCCCCCACTTTTATAAAAATGAAAATTTTCTACGTTATCATTTAGTTCTAATTAAGGACAAATTTGGACCAAATTTTTTTTTCTCGTAATTACAACCATATAGCCGCTATTCGCATATCAAGACTGTCAGCGCGAACTAATAATCAAACGCGCTTGTTTAAGCCCCCACTTTAGTAAAAATAAAAATTTTCTACGCTATCATTTAGTTCTAATTAAGGACAAATTTGGACCAAATTTTTTTTTCTCGTAATTACAACCATATAGCCGCTATTCGCATATCAAGACTGTCAGCGCGAACTAATAATCAAACGCGCTTGTTTAAGCCCCCACTTTAGTAAAAATAAAAATTTTCTACGCTATCATTTAGTTCTAATTAAGGACAAATTTGGACCAATTTTTTTTTTCTCGTAATTACAATATTTACACAGTTTGAGCACTTACTGCTGATTAGCTTAGGATTAGGTTTGTTTTTGTTAACCAAAAATAGCGGTATCTTCATTTTTTTTATTTAAAATGTCTTTTGATTTTAAAATCCTTTATCTTGAGAAACTTGCTTAGAATTACCTTATCTGCCAATTTTTATTTTCATGTCGGTTACTGTCATGAATTTCTGGGATACACAATTTCAAAGTACCTTATCTCTAAAAGTGTATAATACCATCAATGGGCTTAGCACGGCGGTATGCTACTTTGCACTTCCAATTCAACCCATAGCATTTTATTGCTAGTCGTAAATAATAATCTTAACGTACAAAGGGTGACGTGCAACCACCCGCTGCCAGCTTCAAAGCTATTACCACAAACTGCACTCCAAATAGGAAATATATGCTTAAACTATTGCGATTTATTTGTATCATTTTGTTTAATTGTGAGCAATTATGGACACTTGGCTTAATGGTCCGAATTAGTCTTTAATTAGTAAATGGTTGTAATTACGAAAAAAAATTGGTCCAAATTTGTCCTTAATTAGAACTAAATGATAGCGTCGAAAATTTTTATTTTTATAAAAGTGGGGTCTTAAACAAGCGCGTTTGATTATTAGTTCGCGCTGACAGTCTTGATATGCGAATAGCGGCTATATGGTTGTAATTACGAGAAAAAAAAATTTGGTCCAAATTTGTCCTTAATTAGAACTAAATGATAGCGTAGAAAATTTTTATTTTTATAAAAGTGGGGTCTTAAACAAGCCCGTTTGATTATTAGTTCGCGCTGACAGTCTTGATATGCGAATAGCGGCTATATGGTTGTAATTACGAGAAAAGAAAATTTGGTCCAAATTTGTCTTTAATTAGAACTAAATGATAGCGTAGAAAATTTTCATTTTTATAAAAGTGGGGGCTTAAACAAACGCGTTTGATTATTAGTTCGCGCTGATATTCTTGATATGCGAATAGCGGCTATATGGTTGTAATTAGGAGAAAAAAAAAATTGGTCCAAATTTGTCCTTAATTAGAACTAAATGATAGCGTAGAAAATTTTTATTTTTACTAAAGTGGGGGCTTAAACAAGCGCGTTTGATTATTAGTTCGCGCTGACAGTCTTGATATGCGAATAGCGGCTATATGGTTGTAATTACGAGAAAAAAAAATTTGGTCCAAATTTGTCCTTAATTAGAACTAAATGATAGCGTAGAAAATTTTTATTTTTACTAAAGTGGGGGCTTAAACAAGCGCGTTTGATTATTAGTTCGCGCTGACAGTCTTGATATGCGAATAGCGGCTATATGGTTGTAATTACGAGAAAAAAAAATTTGGTCCAAATTTGTCCTTAATTAGAACTAAATGATAGCGTAGAAAATTTTTATTTTTATAAAAGTGGGGTCTTAAACAAGCCCGTTTGATTATTAGTTCGCGCTGACAGTCTTGATATGCGAATAGCGGCTATATGGTTGTAATTACGAGAAAAGAAAATTTGGTCCAAATTTGTCCTTAATTAGAACTAAATGATAGCGTAGAAAATTTTCATTTTTATAAAAGTGGGGGCTTAAACAAACGCGTTTGATTATTAGTTCGCGCTGATATTCTTGATATGCGAATAGCGGCTATATGGTTGTAATTAGGAGAAAAAAAAAATTGGTCCAAATTTGTCCTTAATTAGAACTAAATGATAGCGTAGAAAATTTTTATTTTTACTAAAGTGGGGGCTTAAACAAGCGCGTTTGATTATTAGTTCGCGCTGACAGTCTTGATATGCGAATAGCGGCTATATGGTTGTAATTACGAGAAAAAAAAATTTGGTCCAAATTTGTCCTTAATTTGAACTAAATGGTAGTGTAGAAAATTTTTATTTTTATTAAAGTGGGGGTGCTAGCTTGATTGCCAATTAACGCTGCGAGTCTTTATATGCGAATAGCGGCCATATGGTTGTAATTACGAGAAAAAAAAATTTGGTCCAAATTTGTCCTTAATTAGAACTAATTGGTAGTGCAGAAAATTTTCAGTTTTGTTAAAGTGGGGGTGCTAGCTTGAGCTCAAGCCAGCACCCCCACTTTTCAAATGCGAATTGCGCCCAAACGGTGCTTGGTACAAATTTAATTTTTTTGGTACAAATTTGTCCTTAATTAGTACTAAATTATAGGCTAGTTTTTTTTTATTTTTTTTGAAGTGGGGGTGCTAGCTTTATTGACGTCTAAAAGATGCATTTGTGAAGGTTGACTATGAGAGTTACTCTATGGAAGACATGGTTGAAGAAGGTGAATAGTGAAACAGATCTGCCTTAATTATGTAATATGTAAATATAAAATAAAAATAAAAAGCGATATGTAAATAAAACTACTTCAAAAGTATTTTTTTTTATTTCATAGAGCATCAGCTTGATAGCTGTCCGTCTGATTACTACGACTTCCACCTGGAGACTTGTGATCACCAGCTCTATCCAGTTTGTTCCGTGTTATCTTTTATTCTTGTTAAATTAATTATAGTTAAATTAATTAATATGATGATTGGATAATCATTAACATATCACACAGAATAGTGTGATGTTACGTAAATACAATTACATGAAGGACAATAATTTGTTTTACTGACATATCTTACCAAATAAGCAGGGTACTAACTATAGAATAATACATAGTATATTAAGCTGTATGGATGGTAAGAGAAGCTTTTCCGGTCTAGAGTAATGTTTGTTGGACCGAGGCTCTCAGATCACGTCTCCATATTTTTGTTACGATCAAGCTTCTTTTTTACACGGGCCGTAAGTAGATTACTTACGGTCCTAGGACTTTTTTACCACCTGTTGTCCGTGAATAATCGTAACAAAACGGCACTAAGAATTGACTGCGTTGATAGCAACGCTAGTAAGTAAAGACAAAAGCCGAACTATGCAAAACTAATTTAGTATATTACGATATGAGACCGGTAAATGCTTTATAGCAGATAGAGAAAAAGTTCGATATCTGTTGTAAGCACTTAACGATGAGTATCGTATGATATCTTTTACGCTAACGACACTATTTAAAATAAATTTTTGACGTCGACGTTGGCTGCAAAACGTTCATTGTGGACATACCGCAAAATATACTTTCCTTACTTAGCTGTCACCAAATCACAAAAGTAAGGTTAGGTATGTCATGCGGTATGTTCACAGTGAATGCTATTTTTAATCATTTTATGTTCGGTCTGGCAATTTTCACCGGTTTATGGGCCTGTTTTTAAGGCGTAAGTTGCTCGATTAGAGCTTTAGAGCTGTAAAACCTTAGAGGGCACTCAAGAGTGTTTAGAGCTAAAAAATGGCTACCCTTGTTTACGTTGTGCCGTTTTCATAGTAATAATAGTAACTAATTCCACTGCACCAACCTACTTGAAGTTTTGTACTTTTCAAATTATTTTTATTAAAATTAAATAAGTATTAATTTAAACTTAGACCGGGCATAAACTAACGTATGTATTTCGGGCTTAATTAGTGTTTTAGAGCCCTTCATCGTCTTAGCATCTGCGGACTCTAACACACTCAATTAAGCCTTTAATACATAATATACTCATTTATGCTCATAACAGCACTCAGGCACATTATGGATTATAACAGTTCTGTTATTTTTTTGTTGTCATAGCAACTAGCAACGATTCGGTAACATCAACTTACTGTGGCAAATAATAAATCGGAAAACACACAAAAACAGGTCGGTAGAGGTTATACATAAATATGTATCTAGTGTTTTTTTAAATTTGACGTCAACGTAGGCTGTGAATAGTCGATTGTGAATAAACCAGAAAATAACATCTAACCTCACTTTTGGAATTTTAATTGAAACTTCTCCAGTTATTATTGGATTTGTTAGGTTGGATTTGAACGTTTTGACAATGACATTTATTAATACGATCAAGATCCGTTCACAATCAACTACCCATAGCCGCCTTCGACGTCAAATTTAAAAAAACATTCGATATTTAGTAACGCTAAATATTATATATACAGTATGTTTCATTTATCGTTTTTAATTACTTTTTATCATTTTTATAAGGAAATATTTTTATTCTAATTCTGATGAACATGACTCTTTTTAAACAAATCGATGATGTGTGTGCTCTATAACGCATTTCATCAAGGAAATATTCTAGAGATAATTTTTTGATTCCTAGTATGAATTAGTAGCGTCAACCACAGGATTCTAATTGCATAGTTTTAATAGGAGTTGTCAATTCAACGTATCAGTACTTGTAATGTTCCGATAAAATTTAATAATGCATCCTGTTGATGACAGTTATTACATTACAGTAGAATTATTTCATCATAGCAATCAATTATGAGCATTATGTCATCAGTATCACAATTAAAATATTTTCGCTTATATCATCAACTGCAGTTTCAATTTGATCTAACTTAAGAAATTATTACAATACTAGTTGCAACAAAACATAGGTACTTCTTAAGAGTAAAGTAATCAATGAGCAAGCATGTAGGAATGGCAATATTTTTCAGCTTTAGGACGATTCTGGACTTTTATGTAGTATATGTCTGTAAATATCCACCCACCTAGGATATTCTTATCTATCACATTATTGTGTAGGTCTTCCTATCCATTCCGACATTCCTGGACGTTAACATTCTGTATTCCCTTACACATACGCCAAGAATAACCTACTACTTCTCAAAAGGATGCTTTATAGTAAATTATTTTTATTTCTTGTTGCAGATTGGGATGCCACTTTGGGAAGATCTTATTACAAAAGCCACAAAATTACATTCGACGCTCAGGTAAGCAAACAACCTACCTAAGGTGCAATAAGGAAAAGCAAAGAATAAACGCACGAAACCTACATAATTTAACTTTTCCATCTGGAAAATGCATTAATTCCTAATCAGATTTTGATTAAAACTCATGCCTGGTTAAATCCTTTGTTTTAGTTAATTTCCCCAAAGGCAAAGTTTCCACCACATCTATTTCATTTTATCTGCATACGAATTCATAATGAATTCCTTTTTCCACGAAATATGCTAAAATTGCATGTTAGTTCAACAAATGAAAAGTTTACTTCTGTTTTATAGTTCACTCTTAAATGTGCTATTTGTGTGGAATAATTTTATTATTATGTAAATAAAAGTACAGTGTGTTTCAAAATATTCTTATTGCAAGTTCTTATCGTACCTTGTAAGAATCTTGATGCATAGAAGCAGAATAATTGTCAAAACATATAATTAAAATGCAGTGATCACTTGTATAGTAAAGAGAAGAAAATTTCACTATATGTTCATTTAAATTTTACGTAAAGGATAGCTTTGGGAAGCAAAAACCCATACCTTCATTAGTTCATAAAATTCTAATTAATTTTAATATTTATGACATCTGTGAAAGTGAACTAACTGTGCTTGTGCATACAACCCTACACAGTAAAAATTTTGTGTAAAATTCGAACACTGGACCAGTCTACAAAGTATGCGTTTAGGTCCAATATATTTAGAGTAAAATATCTTATCTGTACCCTCGTATAGACTTTTTTTACACTACAATACAGTCAAATTTCTAACGTTTCGGAGTAAGATTTTACTCTTAACTATTGAATATTTTAAAATTTAGTTTTCAAAGGTCAAGGACAATAATAAAATAAGTGATTTATTTATTTAGTGCAATGCAAACATACATAAACAGTATATATACAATTGAAAAAATAACTACGAGCCCAGTTGGGACACTTCTATTTTAGTCAAAGGACACCCCGGAACCCTTACTTCGGAATTGTTTTTCTTGGTTCATGGCGTGGTTGTTAATTAATTACTAGAGTGAACTACTGCTCGTGCTCCATGCCAACTCTCATGAAATTTCTATTAGGAGATTCCCTTGCAGCACTCCGTGAACTCCAAAAGTTCAAAATTACTACAATTATGGTGTAAATTACTCTCTTGTTCTGTGAATTAGATATAATTATAATCATTGCTTTTACTTACTTAATTCCTTAATATATCTGTTTATTGTTTGGAAATAAGACACTGAATATGAATTATTGAAAAAAGTACAATTACGTTGGTATCGATATTAAATAGTTTTGCTGTTGAACATGTCTTATTAGTTTCCAAGTGCTCCCATCTTACTCATCATAAGTAACACTAATTACTAATATTATAAAATAATACATGCATTAATAAAATGTTTAAAATGTAAAATTGTTTTAAGTTACCAATTTTAGTAGCTTTTGAAATTGCAAAGTTTAACAGTTAACTAGTCGCAGTCAAATACAGCAGACAGCTCTTTGTCGCCATTTTTTTGTTAGTGTCGTTATTGTGCACACGCTTCTCTTCTCAAATACACTGTCAAGCGTATATTGGTTCCAATTCGTTTTATGTACTGTAACTAGAGTAAATGAACACTAACAAACATTTTTTTGCCAACTTAGATCACTTAAGTAAGTAAAATACTAGTAGATTGAATATTCTATATAGAGTTAATTAGTAATATAGAAAGAAAATAGATTTCAGTAGTGAAGAATTATTTTTGTTATCGGAATAGAGTAAAAAAAAGTTTTTCTACTCTAAAGTCTTTACACAGCACTCTTCTGTTCACGGAGCTGGCTTTTTACTGTGAATTGATGCAAAATATGGCGAAATTAACTTCTATCATACTGTTAAAAACACTATTAGGTCTGTTAAACGTATAATCAAATTTAAATAGTTAGCATGTAACCGTAACTAATTTGACTAACGTTCAGTTTATGTCTTCATGTAAAGTTTAAATGATCATATTGTATACCCCACTCAAGGCCGTATTCAAGGGGGGGTTTAGGGGGTCTGAACCCCTCCCCCAAAACTAAACTTAATACTAATAAATGACAACAAAATAAAATTATTTTTCTATTCTGCTTCCCCCCCGAAAATAAATTCCTCCAGAACCCCCCGGAAATAAATTTCTGGTTACGGCCCTGAGTCCCCACTTGCTTCCAATAGTCTAGTAGTATATTGCCTCCACCTGTATTCATATGCGTATACCAAACTATAGTGTTCTAAATAGTTTCTAACTAACAATTATCATATAATTTGTTTTAAGTGTGTAACAGGACCGGATTTATCAGTAGGCTCTATAGGTTCGGGCTTACGGTCATACTATCTTGGGAGCGAAATATACCCCGTTCTTGTATTTTCGACGAACAAAAAGTTCGTCTCTGAATTCGTGAAGACTTGTCTGTCTGTCGGTGGATGTGGGTGGACGGGAGACCACACGACGTTCACCCCTAGAACTGGCTGTCTTCTACCCCAACCCGCTGACGGGCAACGGATGAAGCTGTCAGAATAAAGTGTGTGGTAGAGAAATTCGTGAGAATTCTCGACGGTAACTCTGACCGATCAGGGGGAGCCCTGGTAGATGAGACCGGTGTGGGCGGATTCGAATCTCGCCTAGGGAAGAGGTCATTTATGGTCACCAATGGAACCCGCTGTTTGGCCGAAGTCATTTATGGTCACCAAGGAACCCGCTGCATGACCCAGGTCATGTAAGGTCACCAAAGGAACCCGCTGTTTGACCGAGGTCATTTATGGTCACCAAAGGAACCCGCTGTTTGACTGAATCTCTAGAGCGGTGACTAGAAGTGAGGTTTATCCCGACCTTTGGGCAGATGGGAAACTGCAAGCCGCCAGGTAAATGTGCTTAGGAGCTATCCCGGCCACCCTTTGATCCGGACTGCAGCCGGGTACAGTGATTGGGAGAAGCTCTGAAGGCCATTACTCTTAAGGATAGTTGAAGCGAATACATAGCCTCTCACTATTAAGACAACTTCACCAATTTCGGGTACTCACCGGGAGTCTATAACGTGTAGACTTAAAAGAAGCTCTGTCGAGGGCCCACCAAGCCTAAAATTGGTAGATCGGGGTGGCAAAACCGCTTAAAAACCAAGTCCTGCCACATCTGAGGTTGGATTCGATCGGGCAGTGGTCCCACTTGATAATAGCGTCAAGTTGGGGAATAGTCCTATTGCTGGACGAGGTACTTCTAGTGCCGGCGGGTGAGCAGCGTGTTAAGTCAACTGCTCGGTCACTATGCGCGACTTAGCTAGTAGAGGGTGGATAGGCAACCTCGCTCCTACCAGTGAGTTAATCTGGTAGCAATTGCACGACTGCCGGTTATGCAACTTGCGCGCTGATTGGGCGTATCCCAATCACTTCCTTCTGGAAGGAACGTGGGGATTAAGTTTACACAGGTGCCCCACGTAAAATATACTTGAAATTTTCATGTCTGTCGGTCTGTCGCCTTTTTCCATGTTGACTTTTTTGAATTTTTCTTTTTGGAATCTTATAGTACATCGAATTCTAAGAAACTTTTGGTTGAAACATTTTTTTGTATCTCTTCGGGAAAGTGGTCAAAATAACCACCGAAGATTTCGGTAAATTTTTGAAAAATGAAAAGTTTTGTATTTTTTAAAAATTTACGACAAAATAAACATTTTTAGCAACAAAATAAAAATTCGAAAAATTTTAGGACTTTGAATTTTAGTTTTTATGACAACTAATGTGTTACGTCAACATTACGTTTTCAAAAATAAATTAGTTAATTAAGTATACAGTTGTTTTTGTTCGTCGTGGCAATGCTAGCTCTGCGCATTCTCACTAGTTCATCGTAGACACATGACCTGCCCATCTCCATTTTAATTTTTTGTAGGTGTATATTATATATTCGGTTTTGAAACGCTGACGTAAGTCTTATTCTTTGTTTGTCATTTAATTTTACTTTTAATATACTTCTTATCATAGAATTTTGAGTTGTTTGTAGACTTTTTAATTCACTTTTGTTTAAGGACCATGTCTGTGCACCATAAGTTAACGTAGGTATCACGCACTGGTTAAACACTTTACTTTTTAAACTTATTGCCACATCACCTTTTCAAATTGTTTTTAGTGGCCAAAATTCTTGCCATCCTTGAGTTATCCTTCTCCTTATTTCATTATTGTCTTTATTTTCGAAAGATATTATTTTTCCTAAATATACTGCATCTACAGTGTATCTGATCACTGTTCCATCTACTGCAATTTGATTTTTCATACCGTTAGTTAGTATGCAGCTTTTCACCAAATTAATTTTAAGGCCAAACTTTTTACATTTGTTATTTAATGTATTCATCATTTTTTTTAATTCGCTGGAACTCTTTGCAAATATTGCCACATCGTCTTGCGAATCTGAGGTTGGTTAACAAGGAGCCGGAGATATTTATTCCCATATTATTCCAATTTAGTTGACTGAATAAATAATCCAGTGTTGTATTAAATAAGTCGGGTGATAACGGGTCTGCTTGCCTCACCCCCTTTTCCATTTTAAATGGTGGTCCATTTATTTCCAGCTATATTTTCCAGCATACTTGCCGTGGTGTTTTTTTGAATTTGCTGAATTATCCGAATATATTTTTTGTTGATTTCAAAGTGCTCTAATGCTTCAATAATATAATTACGTTCAATGGAGTCGAAAGCTTTTTCAAAGTCGATTATATATATTATGTAATTAGGAGATCAAGCGATACTTTAAATCCGAGAAGATGTATTATAACGCTGAGGCGCCAGCCGAGGCGTTATAACATCTTCGATGATTTAAAGAAACTTGATCTCCGTATTGCATAAGTTGTTTTATTTTATTTCGTATTTCAATCCTAATTTCTCCCTTTTAAAACTCATCCGAATTTATTGTATAATGAAGCAAGTTGACTTGTCTGTGTCATCATACGCGTAACCAAGGAGATAAAAAGCAGCATGTCACGTGTGGGTGTTATGCAACATCAAATGATTTTTACGTTGCCAACAACAACGGAGATCAAGAACGTTTGAACTCCGGTGTCATTGACAACGGAGATCAAGTTATGCTTTATTTTACTAATTGTAGTATATAAACAATTGTTTGAAATACGAAATGAAATAAAGTTATTTATAGTACAAGTGAATTAAGTAATATCCTTAACTCACCTGTATCATACAACTTTTGTCCGATATCTAGCTCTTTATTTAAGTTCAAATATTGAATTTGCAATGTATAGTTTAGTTTGCAGTTTGTGGCGGTAATAAATTCGATACTCTTGGTTGCGATCTACAATAGCAGCCAATCACCATTCTACAATGAGTAAAAAAAAATTCCACTACATTCCCAGAAACTGCGATTTTCCTCTTGCAAAGTAGTGAAGAAAATTCAGTTTTTCTCTCTAGTGAGGAAAAGTGCATGACGGTCTGCACCGGTGGACTTTTTATAGCGGTTTGACTAAAATCTGAGACTACACCACTGAATATAATAAATAATTTTAAAATCCCTGCCATAAGAAGACAGAGAATAAAAGAATATAATATAAATACAAAGATTAGTTAAAGTTTCACAAGTTTTATTAATATCTTAACCTGACAATATTGTTTCGACACTTTGTGTCATTATCAAAGGTAGATAAGATTGATAAACAAACACGTTGCTAACGATAAATACATACAGAAAATAGGTAACTAGATACAATACATACAAAAACTAAATATCTAACACTTCTAATAAAGGAGAATTACTAAGCTCAGTTTGTTCATTCATTAAAGGTACTGTGCGTTTATGTCTGTATATTGCAAAAGCTTCTAAAATGTCTAATTTGTGTTTGTTGTTGCAAAAATGTAAGAATTTAATGTTGTTTTGAGGTGTGATTGGGTGGTTCTGTTCCAAAATGTGTTTGGCATAATTTGATTTTTCTGAATGTTTAAGTCTATAAGAGCGTACGTGTTCTTTGTATCTTATGTCGAAATTTCTAAGTGTTTGCCCAATATAAACCGAGTTACAAAAACAACAATTCAAACGATAAATGCCGGATTTCATGATATCTTGTGTTTTGTCTTTAGCATTGAATAAAAATGAAAAGGTGTTGGTGTTAGTTTTATAGGTTATTTTGTAACTGGTGGTTTTTCTTAATATAGTTGCAATTTGTCTTGATGATTTGTCTGATATCTTGCCAAAGTATGGTATTGATATGTAGTTTGTGTCTTGTATTTGAGTGTCAATTGGAAATATTCTTTTGATAGCTAACCTATAATCTTTTTGTTGAATTAAAGTGTCAATCATGTTATGGTTATAATGGTTTGCATGTGCTAATTGTTTGATGATTGAAATTTCTTTATCAAAATGTGATCGTTTCATTGGAGTAGTTAAAGTTCGGTGTACTAAAGATCTTTAAGCCGCTAGTTTATGCAGTTTATGATGACATGAATCGTTAGGAATAGTGACGTCTGTGCTTATGGGTTTTCTGTATATGGAAAAATCAAATTCTTTGTTTGTATTAATTGTAATAGTTAAATCCAAAAAATTAATAGCTCTATTTTGTTCTGTTTCTAGTGTAAACGTGATGTTTGTGTGAAGACTGTTAATAAGAATTAAAAACTCATTGATAACCTCAAAAGAACTGTCAAAACAAGCTAAAATGTCATCAACGTAACGAAACCAAAAAATAATGTGTTTAGAAAGATCTAATTCAAATATTCGATCTTCCAAATTATCCATAAATATGTTAGCTAATAGAGGACTCAGAGGATTACCCATAGGTAAACCATCCTTCTGTAAATATATTATATTATTAAAAGTGAAATAATTTTGACTGATACAAAGATCAAATAATTGAATTAACTCTAATCTTTTTACTAATTCTACATTACTATTAACTAGGAAATTATCTAACAAAGGAATACAGTCTTGTGGTGGAATCTTTGAAAATATGTTACAAATGTCAAAGCTTACAAGTTTTGAATGTGCTGGAAGATGTATGTTCTGTAGTTTTTCTACTAATTCTAATGCATTTTTGACAGAGTATTTCGATTTGTATCCTATGATGTTAATAATATGGTTGAGTTTCTTGGACAAGGTGTGATTAGGTGCGTTGATATATGATACTACTGGTCGTATAGGCATGTTGTGTTTATGTGTTTTAATCAGTCCATATAGCTTTGGTGGTTGTGGGTTTTTATGTATGATTTGTTGTTTTTCTAATTCGTTAAAGCAGATATTGCAGTTTGCTAAAGCTTGTTTTATTTCTTTTTGGAATTTTGTGGTAGGATCTTTGTTTAAAACATCTAAATTTTCTTTATTAATAAAATCATTAACCTTTTGTGTGTAAACATCTTTCGAAAGGGTTACCAAAGTGTTGCCCTTATCTGCTTTAACAGAAATTAAATTGTTTTCTGTAATTTTATGTCTGATAGATTGAAGTAACAGGTTAGATGTTTTATTCTGTGTTTTGTCCTTTTTCAAAGATATTTCTTTTATCAGATTAAAGATTTGGAATTTTGGAATCTTTTCTGAGTATAGTTTCACATTCAACAACCAAGATTTCTTTAATTTTGTTAGTGAATTTTGGAAAAAGACAAAATTTGAAGCCTTTGTTAAGAAATTGTGTTTCTCTGTCATTGAATTGTGTATCTGATAGGTTTATAAATCGTGGATAGAAATTTATCGTATTCTGGGTATTATAATTACTTTGTATTGAGCGTTTTTGTTGGGTAAGGTTTTGCAGTTTCTTTTTCTGAGTATTGTATTTTTGAAATTTAATATGACAGACAGTTTCTCTAACATCAAAATCTAAAATGTCAAATTGAATATTCTGTAATTTATGTGCAAGTTCTGTGTGGAGTACCTTTATATAAATGTGCAAATTGTCTCTAATTGTAAACCATTTCTTTGCTTCTTCTTTGACCCATCTTCTTTTAGCATTTTTGATATTTTTTTCAGTAATGTAATTACTAGTCTTTGATGTTGACATATTTGGGAATGACTTGACGTTTAATACATTCTTGATTGAACCAAACATTCTGGCTAGCGATTCCGTGTTTAATCATCAATTTCTTATATAGCTTGGCTTGTTCTTCCAACGAAGATGAAATGATAGCGTTTACTGTCTCCAGCCTTACTTTATGATTATGGATAAGCCTTACTTACTTTATTATGATTATGGAGTTCCACAATGTAAGGCTGGAGACAGTAAACGCTAGAATAAAAGAGTTTGAATCGATAAATAATTTAAAATAATAATAAATAAAGTATATAAAAACTAACAATTCTAACAATGTAAAAGGGACGTGATTGATTTTTTCCATTTTTTTGTTGCCAAATGCAATAGTACTAACAAGGGGCGCTATTGAGTGTGAGCCTATAGGCGGAAACTATTAAATTCAGCCCTGAGTGTGTAGTATCATTTAATATGATCTGGGTGTTCGCCAAAGATATTTTTAAATTTTTTGTATGTGTAAAAAATAATTTAGAATATATAGATTTGATTATCAAACTTTGAAATATCTACGTTAACGATCCCTAAATGGACGTTATTAAACATTTATTATTATTTTATCCAGAAATCCTATCGGGTATTACAAGTTTGCTCGTTAGTTATTATATTAACAAAATAATTGTTAAGCTGTTAATTTTAATTATGTCAATTTAATCGTCCATCGTGACTAGACAATCATTTAACGCGGCACCAAGAAGTTAAACAACTCTAACCATTGGAAATAATGATTTTTTATTAATGCAGATATAAGCGTTAAAGACAATTGAATATAATATTGATAAGTAAAATGTGATTGACAGCACAAAATTAATTGAACATCTCAATTGAAAGTACTTTCCCATTTAGATAGGTCTGAATGTGTTTGTCGTTGACAACATGCATTTATTAATAGAGTATTAAAGATTGCTTGGAATAAGTTGACTTTATGAACAAGATTACTGTATTTTAAAGTTGTCTAAAAAGGATTTATCTGTTCTTCAAATTGACGCTTTTTGATTGTTAAAAGGAAAAATCTACAGCCGCTGGAACTCGAAAGTCGATATAATCAATTCTCGCGCGTAAAGCGTATCTACGGCTCATTTTCGTTGTTCATCATGTCGAAAAACCATCTTTCCTACCACTTGGTCATCTAATACATCAGGAACGGTGAATAAAACACATGGCTCATAAAATCTGAGATATAATATAAAACAGCCATGATAAAATGGCGGACGTTTTTCGACATTTGGTGGATAGGAATAGGATGATTCAAATAGGACTATAACTAAACAGAGATAGATTTTATGCTATCTTGAGATCCATTTTGGATATTATTGAACTGCTAGCTTTGCTCAGTTAGATCTGCAACTGAATTTTAGATTAGTTACATTCGGAGTATTTATATTTGTTTCTCTTTCCTTGTTAGAGGGGGAGGCTCATCATGTCCTCCTCCCTGGCAACTCATAGCAAAAATTTCTTAGTTCTGGTAACGTTTTCGATGTTCAAGATAATATCTACATGCTGGTTTTTGAATCTACGGCACAGTTTCTCAGAAATATGGAAATCATATTGTTTGAGAGCTATAGAATACGAGTGTTCGTTGTTATGAATCGGTACAATTGCCCATAGTAAGATTTTTAAGCTTAGATTATAGGCATCAGACTATACAGATTTAATGTTTTTTGACGCTGCCTGCTTTCCAGAGAAATTATAAAAATGCAGGAAAACGCTATTTGAATCCAATTGTTTGCCTATTCTATTACGCACGATTTATAAAGTAGTAACGTCATAATTCATGAGTGCTTGGACACTGCTAGGTGATATGCTCATCTTTAAACAGACAATAACTCTGTCAATACAAATTACAGTTTACGGCATTTCGATGACGGTTTTGTGTGCATGTCATTAAAGCCTCAATCAGGGACTTTGACATAACCAGAACCGGAACTTAAAAACCCGCAAGAACCGATATTTGTGCTCAACTAGAACCGAAACCCGAACCGTTATTTCTTTGGAATCAGAACCTGAACCCTTACATTTGTGATACGTTATACCAGAACCGTACCGAAATTACATTTGGGTCGAAGTCCCTTCTGATAACACTAAAAACGTGTTTGTTCAGTAACACGTAAGTCAATCCTTGAGATTGTAGCACACAGGGCGGAGCCAGCCGTCAAAGACAAGAGCAGAAATTTGCTACCGAATGATTTCATGACTTACAAATAAAAATGAAATTACTCAAATTGGGCAATTGTAATTTATCATTACTTTACTGGAAAACTATACGCCATTCTAATATTTGACCATTAAATGCAACCTACATATCAAATAATAATTATTATTATAATAAACAATCATCAAATAATGTTATTATTTACGTTATACCTACTGCTGCAATAAATTATGGATATTGTTGCTGGATCGTTACATTTGATAATTTACTTGCGGTTAGATTTAATAATTTAACATACAACAAAATTTTATTTTGTTTATATGATAGCCTTGAACATTCTAAAAAATATAAAATGAATAACTGTATGATTACAGTAATTTATGGACTTAATGCAGTAAATACATTAAGAAATAATAATCACGGTCTTTACTGTGTGTTACTTCTAAAAATCCACTCCAAGATTCGGAAATGCCTTCATGAAACTTAAAACACTCCGAAACCTGAATAAAATACTATATCCAGTATTATAATATGTGAAAACTTGGAAGTCTAATCATCTCCCAATTTCTTTGTGTGTGGGAACAAAACTCACCACACCCTGCACACGGAGCTTCACGGTCATAAAACTTCATAGTTTTGAAGTATCGGTTATAAACTGAACATCCGTTCATCCTCCTCCATATGTTATTCCACACCAACTGGTAGTTGGTCAGTACTCTAGTCTAGTAGAGTAAGTAAGTACAGTTTGTAAGGGAAGTAGATACGGATCTAAAACAATTGAAGGAGTGGTGGGAGCGTTCAACCCCATTCTGGAAGGTTGAAGGTGTGTGTAAATGGATTGTGGATTCTTATTCCGTATGAAAAGTTTCACAAGTATGCTGAGTTTCATCTAAATCCATCGAATAACTATTTCACACTAGTAAAACTGACTTCTTTTAGGATCTTTGGAACTGTAAAAGTTGGTAAACCTAATTATGAAACTGTAAGAATTATTAGAAATTTGAAACTATGAATCGCTATGATCCAGAATATGAATTTTTCAAAACTTGCTTTTCGAATTTTCAAACTCGGCAAAACCTACTTAACTAGTGTATCTCGCAGTTTGTGATTTTGTACTTAGTACCCTGAGTTTGTGTTTGTATATCTCGAAAGCTTCTAAAATGTCTAATTTGCGTTTGTGGCTACAAATTACAGAAACACACTTAACTAGTGAAATAGAAAATTGTGAAATTAATATAAATAATTAATTATAATTACAAAAATGTAGGAATTTGATATTATTTTGGAGAGTAATTGTGTTCTAAAAGGTGTTTGGCGTAATTAGATTTTTCGAAATGTTTATTTCTGTAACAACGGAAGTGCTTTTTATATCTTATGATACAATTTTGAAGTGTTTGTCCAATATATACCGAACTACAAAAAGAATAATTCAAACGGTAAATGCCCGATTTCATGATATCGTGGCTATTTTCTAATTGTTGATTCTTCGTAGCGTATGTGCAACTTTTTCTGATATTTTGCCATAATATGGTATAGATATGTAATTTGTGTCTTTTGTTTGATTGTCAATAGTATAAATTCTTTTGCTAGCTAACTTACAATATTTTTGCTTAACTAAAGTGTCAATCATGTGTATCATCAAAGGTTGTTAAGTGACAACAAAAACGATAAGCTTTTACAAAGCTAGTACACACCTCATTAACGATTCTATACATATAAAGTCTTCGTCTTCGTTGTTCGCTATGAACAACTTTAGTTAAATTATGAATTTTTTCCATAGTAAAAAGATGACAGTCGATACACCTTGAAACAGTCCACCGAGATACATTACTAGACGACTTAAATATAAATTAAGGTGTTTAAATTGTTTTTCCGAAATTAAACTTACTTTTTCCGAAACTGTATTTACCTTTTCCGAAATTAAACTTATTATTTCTGAAATTAAATTTAATTTTTCCGAACTCAAAATTACCTTTTCTGAAACTCATGTTACTTTTGCTGAAATTGAAGTTGAAAAGATATACGAGGTATGTGAGAAAACTAATGAACTGACAACACTGCGAGCGATCTGACAACGCTGTGTTGTTCTACTTCAAGAGACAGGTGTGTTAATTCCTTCCAGATGCTCGCTCCGAGTTTCAACTCCGTACAGCCATCACGTGATTTTTGAGAGCGCCATCAGTTAAGTTGTGTTTTTGTTGTGTGTTACGAAAATGAAACAGCTGAATTTAGAGCAACGTTATGCCATCAAGTTTTGTGTTAAGCTTAGGGAATCTGCGAGTGTGACCTTTGAAAAGTTGAAACAGGCCTATGGGGAACATTCCTTATCGAGAGCTCAAGTTTCTCGCTAGCACAAATTATTTTTGGAAGGCCGAGAACACGTTGACGATGAACCTCGATCAGGGAGACCTTCAACTTAAAAAACTGAAGAAAACGTCGAACGTGTGAGGGCTCTTGTGAGATCAGACCGTCGTTTAACAATACACATATATAGGATGATGAGTGACCAGTTAAACTTAAACACTTTCACCGTACATCAAATTTTAACCAAAGATTTGCACATGCGAAAAGTTTGTGTCAAAATGGTGCCGAAAAACCTCACTACTGAGCAGAAGGACAATCGAAGAAACGTGTGCCTTGATCTTCTTGAGAGGATTGCCAATGACCACTAATTCTTCAATCGTGTGATCACACGTGATGAATCCTGGATTTTTGAATACTATCCTGAGACAAAGCGACAAAATCAGGAGTGGCACACTGAGACATCTCCCCCATGCTGCTATGTGACCAACATGTTAAAGGTCCTACCAGTTGAAGCCTTTTAGCGCTGCTACCAAGACTGGGAACAACGACTCCGCCGGTGTATAGCTGTCGAAGGAAACTACTTGGAAGGGGAAAATATTGTTGTTTGAAAAAATAAAAACTTTGGTAAATAAATAATCTCTCTCATTACTTTTCTTACACACCTCGTAGTATCAAATTTTGCAATAGGTATACTCTAGATTAGAAATAAGTACTGTAGAGATTTGTCGACTGCTTTTATAATCATGTTTCGATTGAGTAACTGATGTGCCTGGCATTGATTACTGGTTAATTTCTATTCGAGCTTGTGCACGTTGAGGAACTTTTTTTTTTAAAGACCGTGTCATGATAGCACAACTCTTCAGATGAGATCTTTATCTCTGGATAACAAGAAATACTGGTTCATAGGTTTTTCATTAAGAAAACTATTTCAGAAAATCGGTGCTTTTCATCAGAAACTCGAATCGATCGAGGATGAAGAGTATTATTAAGGACGTCGGCCAAGACGGCTACTTTATCCTAGAGTTCGTAGTTTGATGTTCATGTTGTTTGGTACTCTCCAACTCTCATAATTATTCGTGGTTTTTTCGATGTAAAAAGTAACTTAGAGCATCTTCGGTTAGTGTTTGCTTCGAGTGAGTAGACCAATGAAAGTGTAGACTAAAAGTCTGATATGACAATAGGTCAATTCCATTATCCACGTCCTGGGCGTTTATGCGTTTTATACAAAATTGTTTTTAAATGTGTGGCATCACTGTGTTCAAGATGAAATATTGTCTTTAAAGAATGTGATATTGTAAGAATGTTATTTTACTTACATTACCGTCAGTAATGTAAGTCTTAACAAGTTGAGGTTGAGCTTTTCGTTAAATGAAGTAAATTTTAATGCCGATACTGGAAGTAAGCCCACAGACTTTTCTATTTCCTTCTCGCATTTCGGAATGTTTTACTACGGTTTATTATTAAACATCGATACTATAACGGATGAGAACGTGGGACAAATGTTATCTTTATCTTAGATTCGTAGCGAGCTCCCTACTTGTCTTACAAATAAACTTTCAAAAGGGTTTTCCATTACCAACATAAAAAGTTTGGGTTCTTCTGTAATCGTATTTCAAAAATACAGAAAAGTTTATTCACTGAGCAGAAATAAGTCGTCTTATAGACTAAGAAAATGAAATAAACTACTTTGGTATACTTTGATAAGTATTGGGAGATATACCTAAAACTTAATTTTCAGATTAAGGTTAATACCGATCGTGCACTTGCACTGTACGTAGTATAATAGTATAAAACTTGTCAATAATACATTTCCTTTTTGTATAAAATTCATGTCATGCAATATTGATAACATTCATGTCAGTGCATTTTACTTCGCCGCGTTTTCCTTCTTTGAATTCCAAGTGTTACCTTTTTGTAATAATAAAAACATTATTAGAATTCTGCGAACGTTAAACGAGTCACGTTTTTTTAATATTATAAACAAATAAAACCTTAGTAATGATTCTTTGTTCGGTTGTACGAAGTGGAAGATAAGAAAGTTCAATATTTGTAAATTTGTAGGGAGTAGCTTCCGCATAGGTGAATTAAAGTGGACAACATCGCGTATAGTGTATTTAAGGTGTTCTTTATTTTCGAAGGTCGATTCATTCAGTTCATTCTGATCTTTTGCTTGAACTACTCTAGAAAATGAGTGGCATTACTTCACTAGTAAAATTCTTTGTTTTGACGAAATTCATGCAATAGAAAATTAGGTGATGGTACTTCCAAAGCTATTTCTTTGGCGAAATTTGCCCCACACTCACAAATTGTTCTAAACGTCAATCCACTGTTGGAGTCTTCATGGATATCAGTCCATTTGTATGATAACAAGAAATCACTTTTTACCCCTCCTTTAATCTATAGCAAGTTGTGGCGAGTCCTAAACAGTCAAAATAACTAAATCGTACAATCCTGGGATTCAGGCACGTTCAGTTTTGCAAAATCCGAAAAACGGAAACCGCTCTTAAATTAGTATAGGATTGGTAAAATTTGAACACCAAATTAAACGTTTACCTTGTCTACAGAAGAGCTTTGATTACCGCTTTGCAAATTTCTGCCTTGCGAGTTTTTGTTTTCATAACATATCCCTTCAAGATTTTTTCGGTTTTTATCAGATTCAAAAGTGAAACCATTAGAGAATTTCGATGTACGCATAAAAAGCATTATAAAAAAGGAAACAAACATTCTTGAAGGTTGCACGCTTGTAATATACCTTTGATAAATTCGGTGCATGCTTTTCGATGACTTCCACTAAGATTAGAATGAAGACGTGCCATAAATCTTGCCATAAATCAATTTAGCTACAGCAAATTATACAATGGATAATGTGATGTATATTGTTTTCTCCCTCCTTGGCTAAAACTTAGTAACCCATCTTCACTGCCCTCGTTCAATACTGGATGTGGCGACCCAAGTCGAACAAACAATCGCATCCCATTTAGCTTATAGTTGGGAATAACGGAGATAAAGGATTAGCTTATCAATTCCGCAAAACCTGCATTAATCAAGGCTGTCCTGACCTTATCAAGAGAGTTGATTGTTTTCAGTAATAGATTAAATAATCTCTTGCCGTACATTTGGCAACTCCTGTCATGGATAGAATCGACGGGAGTTGAAGTGGACAAGCATAATTTGTTATCGCTTTGGTGGAGAAATATTCGGAAGTAAGAATAGAATCCAATCCAAGAATTTGATATAAATTGAAGACCATTCCATAAACAATCGTTCAGTTTGAGAAAATTGTTGATTATCGTTGATAACTATTGATCAGATGGGATTAGTTTCAAAAATTACTTGTCATTGTGGTAATACTATGCTAATTGCTAATATAACTCGATTTATATTTAAACGCATGAAAAATCTTACGGTAGTATTACGTGGTTTCTTCTTTTAGACCTTATCGTATAGTACCTTATTATGTAGTCTTATCGATGAAGAACAGTTAAGACAGTGTTCATGTTTATAATTGCGAATAGTGTGGAGTGTAACGAAAGATGATATCCATACAAAAAACCATTCGAGCAATATCACAACAATAGTTGAAATGACGATATGAGCTTCAGCGTTGAGTTCTTCCACTGGGTTCAACTCGCTTCAACATTATATGTATCTTAAATACAATGAGCCGTATTCACGTCTCTATCTTTTCTCAACTATTAGAATTATATACAGCAATCTCTTTTCTTGCTGATTTTAATCATAACTTTAGCTAAAGACACATTTAATGATTTATGAGGACATGAGAATACGGCCCACTGCTTTTAAATTTCTATTTGTAAGTACTACATACCTACCTTTAAAAGAAAGTTTCAAAATACCCCATTGGACTTAATTTTAGAAAGATTTTTTTTAGAAAGATTTCCACTTTTCTTAACAAGCTTTTATAAAAAATAAATAGCATAAATGGTTACTGGAGGTCTTTTTCTCTCGCAGTCTCGAAGATTCTCAAAAATGTAGACTGTCCTGAACACTTTGAAAAGAGCTCTTTGACATCAAAAATCGATGCGTGGGAACATGGTCCAAATTGAGGTTAAAGTCCTCATAGAAATACATTAATAATATAATAATAATAATAATAATTACTACAACCCATTACCTAAACCAAGACCCCAGAAGCTATAAGCTTGTGCGGGTGGGAGGGAGAGAGATTAAATAATGTTAGTTACTAAAACAGCTGATTGAAAACTACTCAAGTATACATAAGTTCGAGGAAACTGATAAATTCGTAGCATGATAGATTCGACACATAGTGACCACGCCTCTTTTTTTTAAGTATAAAATAAATAAACATCTATGTTGACCGATTCCCGAGAGATCCCTTGGAAGCACGAGGCCAAGTATCTCGGAGTGATCCTTGATCGGGGCTTAACCTGGCGACCCCACATTGTGCATTACGCGAATCATGCCAAGGCAATGCAGGCCTCACTGTACCCGCCTTGTAACCGGAGAGCAAAGCTTAGTTCCGAGAGCAAGCTGAGGCTATACAAGGCGATAGTCTGACCGACTATGTCGTACGCAGCGACAGTGTGTGGCTACGCAGCCAAAACGCACGTAAGAGCACTTCAGTTGGTCCAGAACAAGGCGCCCCGGATGGCCTTCGACGTTCCGTGGTTCGTCCGCAACACCGCGTTTCACGAGGACACACAGATCGCCATCATCAAGGACTATAGCAGAGAATCAGTTCTACGACTCCCTTGCGGGGTCATCCAAACACGCTAATCAGTGAGATTGGAGGCTATGACATCGGCGTACCTTACCGTCACAAACGTCCGAAGTTGTTATTGCTCGATGACTAACGAGCAGCAGACCCTATGGTACTGGGTTTCCGCTTTCACACGTTTCTACATGTCATGAAACTTCAGATGACGAAGGTAAAATACCATGTCTGGATACTCCAGGTAAACCATGATATTCACCGTGAACCGAATTAGCGCACATGACTCATCTCGAGCAAAAGCGGGAAAACACCAAAGATAATTTTCGAAGAAATGCCCAGCGTTTATGATAAATCGGGTCCATCATACTGTGTGTAGATGCAGCTGTCAAAAATCCACATCATTCCGCAGGCCATACAGCACTGAAAGGTGGATGTTGGAGAAGTAGCAGTAGTTGCAGCCAATATTCTTCGATAGAGACCGCAGTTCTGAGAGGTGATTTATTCGGTAAGCGTGATGCCATGGTGAAGGTGGAGTTCATCACCACCTTTAGTATTGGGTTTGCACAGCCAATGTTTACTTGGTTTCACTCTGGGTTGGTGACTAAAATAGTAGTGTACTCATGACCTCGTCATTACATTCCTTTCTTTGTGTCTCACAGTTAATGGCAAGCTTGTACGCAATGTACCTGCGCATAGGGTTAAATCCACAATACATACGTACTTCTTCGTACTTTGTCTCTGAGTGTCACAGTAAGGCATGTGGTGGGATTCTGCTTCTGGCTTTTTCCATTGTGTACATAAACATCCATTCTGTATTGTTGCTTACTTGCTTTCTTGTCTGTTTTTAAGTTAATTAGTTGAATAAATCGGATTCTATCTAAAATGTCTCTTACATACTATACAATCTGACAAATGTGTTTAAACGAGGGGCCAGATGCCAGTTAGTGATTCTCTCGGCACAATGGTATTTGAATCCTTGATGCAGACTTTAGCGATCCCATTATCCAGCCAGCACACTGAGATTATAATGACGTTATTTTTAAGTCAATATTGGTCGACGACCTCATATGACTAATAAATGATGTCCATAAGACGTCATATAATGGGACGTACGTAGACGTCTTCAAAACGACGTCTGTTGGACGTACAATACAATACGTACAAGTTTAATTAAAAAGATATTATTTTAACAGGGGCCAAGGAATACTGGTCATATTAAGCAGGTCGTCACAATATAGAGATGTTTTGACTGTACTATATAATAAATGTTATTTCCAATATTCAACTATTTATAATTCCTGTCTTAGTCCTCTTATAAGGACGTTTTAATGACGTCTTATATTGACGTCTTTGGGCTGTGACATAATGATGTCAGTTTTACGCAAATCTGACGTCGTTAATGCCGAAAAAATGGCGACATTATGACGTCAGTGTGCTGGCTGGTTAACTTGGAGGTTCTCTGATGAACCAGATAACGTTATTAAAAAAGTTCCTGAACAATTTGAACACAGTCCACAACCTGTGTTAAGTTAGATGCACTGTGGTGAGCGACGATGTAACGCACGACAAGTTTGAGCCCAAACTTCGAACCTACCTCTTGTGGCGTTTAAAATTGTTTAATCTTGTAGACTTATATATCTATACATATTTTAATTGTCGATATATTCATTCCTAAAATTAAATCTAAATATTACTGAAATGTTTAAATGCAAGTACATTCACTAGCAAATCACGAAGGTGACTTTGACATTTCAATCCTGGCTTGATTCTAAGCTCTAAAATCCAAATTATGGTAATAGTGCTAAAAATACCCAAAGATATTCATTAACTTGGACTTGGAATTTGGTGACCTTGACTCGATAACTGATCTCAAAAACCTCTCGTAGATAATTCAAGGCCATGATCTAGTTGCCATAGAACCGTTTTCTGAACAGAATCAGAATAATGTGTTTGTATTTCTTAAGTTATTCAAGATGAAGGTCAGTGAAGTCACAAATAAATATTGAGGTTATCTAAAATGTTAAGCTTGAGGTGTTTGAGACAGGTCAAAATCACCAACATGACTGAGTATATATTTAATTATGCCCTGCATTCCGTGCAGTATCATTTTAGGGTACGATATGAGATTCCAAAAATATAAATATAGTTAGTTCAAGCAACCTAGGAAGTGATGATATCACATATTATATGAAATAGATACTTAAGGGTTATTTCTGACCCTTTATAGAAAAAAAAATTAAAATTATCTCTTTTGTTTAAAAATATGAACACATTTAATGATACCTATTCAACAATACATGTTTAAAATTTCTGTTCATACTTGTCATAACCTTTTATTACTTCCTTTTATTTTTACCTTGATCCTGTAATGTTTTACGTGAAATTCTTAAAAATGTGTCGCGAGGCGTTGAAAAGCGAGCGCACTTGTCCCAACACATTCTACGTGATGTAATCTTTGGCAACACCCAAGTCGTTTTTCTTGAAGCGTCAACTTATCTTTTCATGGACACTGTGTTTCTAGGGCGGCCATCCAAGCAATCGCATCCTACTTGGAAGCCTTCCAGAAAATAGCAGATTCCGCCACCAACGCAAGAGGTAAGTACATTACATTGTTTTTGTTTTGTTTTGCTTTGTTTTGGTTTCACTTGTTTATCTTGAAACATAAGTACTGTTAAAGCTAATGGATTATTCTTGTAAAAAGATTTTTGTTTAGAAGAGTTAACACAATTAATAACTTGATATTTTTAATGGTTAGTGGGAGATTAATTTATTAGCAAGAGATTTTTACCCTAAACGGATTTTTAAAAAATTTCAGAAATTCGCCATTATTTGCAAACATCCGCATGGCACATTTGATTCTGAAGATTGTTTATGCGTAACCGCAAGACTTAATGTGACATCTATTTGATGCCACATGACACTACAATTCATAGCGATCGGTGTTTTTGGATGCAAATCTTGACTAAAAAGCATCACTATATGAGATAGTGGATTAAAGATAGTTGAGAAATAATTATTTGCTTCGTTTTTTACTTGACCGCCATTTTAAGGGTGCCCAATACATTTTTGATGTTGTATCCGAATCTGAAATTAAAATTCCAAAAAATTATACTGGAGGGCAGGAGGGCACTTACGGATGAATGGATTTAAGTTCGTTGAAAGTAACATAGACTGTAATATCTAGGGTTTGTCATCTGATAAACTAATGAAATACTTTCATATTTGATTTAATGTCAAAAGTGAGGTTATAAGAAATAAACCAGTTTGAATTAATATACAATTTAATGATTGAGGAAATTTACTCCTCAACATCTTGTAGAATGTAATAACTGTCATAATAAGTATTTCTACTTAGAGCATTTCTGACACTTTAATGGCTAAAAACGTAATTTTCCCTTGCAGCCACATTCTGCGTTGTACCTACCTACCCAGTTTATAAGATTTCCCACAGTCATGAAGACTTTATAATTACAGGATTTAATTAAAAGTTTCCCCTCTTTTTCTCATCTGCTCATTCACTTTCAGTTTATTATCATTGCATGAGGATAAGGGAATTAGAATCTCTTAAAATAGATTTTACCTTTTTTCTTCTATTAAGTAGTCTATAACCGTTTACATTATTCCTTGTTTCCAAATTATAGATTTTTATTTTTAAACAGTAGTAAAAGGCTTTCCCAAATAAAAACAAACCAAACGCCACATCAGAGTAAACTTTCGGCTACTTTTAGAGCAAGCGATACGGATTACCCACGAGTCTGTCTGTTATTCTTCACCAAATTTATTTTACGCTTTTTCGTAATAATAAACACCTTTTCATGTTTTTTACGGATGTTGGCCATGTGTAAGGTGCTAGAAAACTCTAATAGAACTGATAAAATATCGAATAGCTAGAGTTTATTGGCACTAAAAGATAATTTTTGAAAAGTTGTTTTCTTCCTTATCTATTTATAGATCAAAACATAAACATTGCATATTTCATCAGAATGAAGAAAAGAATTTCTTTTATTTGCATTGTTATCGCTTAATATAGACGTTGGTTCTATGCCGTCTCTGGAAATAATGTCACGTTTCACGCCTATGTGGAGAATTTGTCGGACAACCAAGCATATAAAGGAGATATATTACAGACCTTTGTTGAAATATTACAGATTTCATCTTGGAGTCGGACCATGTTTTTAAATTATGAAGACAGGTTTGAACATACTGTCAGCAACTTGAGGAATGCTTCGAGTAATCGAAACGCACTGTTTTCTTAGAGCTTTACTACTGTCAAGTTGAAAATTATTACATGCGCGTTGTTGATGTGGTGATTCGATGTTTAAGATCTTCAAGTAGTCGTATAATACCTTCGGGTAATAAAAAAGAATGAAAGTAACCGTAAATCAATAGCTATCATCTACTGGTAGAAAATCTGATTGAAGGTTTCGTATTGTCTAAACCAAAGTTAAGAATGCATCAATTCAATTAAAGTGCCTGCTGAGAATTCTCCAAAATTCTGCATATTTAATAAAAAAATCTGCTCCTATATAGTAGTTCATGAATTGTGTTTGCGTGAAGGCATGTCGCAGAAACATAATATAATTTTATTTAGAGAATCTCATAAAAGACTGCATTTTATATTCGCAAATCTTTCCTGAGATTAGAACCAAAAGGGTAGTCGTTAAAATGTCGACGAACTCTTATCAGTAACCTATATATGTAGTGTATACTCTACGAAATTGTCTTTAACCCATTTGTGCGCTCACATTAACAATAATTTATCTTCGAGTGCTCTAAAGCTACTAAAGCAGAACCGCTCGCTATAGGAACGATGAACGATGTGCTGCACTGATGAGTAGGTGAATCAAAATCAAGCAGACGGTTAAGTCGGTGCTCTTGTTTTAAAGACTAACGTACCCAGCACGTGCCATAAATTTAAAGCAACGCGCGGCTTTAAATTAGTTGGGGATTTCAATATTAAAGGCATAAAATTAGATAACAGAATCCTCAATTGATCGATTGCATTATTTTGATGCCTGAGAATATCTGACACTTTTTGGGGGTGGGGGGTAGCGCTACATGTTTGATATATCCATCTACGATTTTATGTGCGTTAATTAAGATATCGATCTAAGAATAACAAAATTACCGTGCTCCGTACTGTTTATTTGCGACGGTTTGTTCAGATATCTGTTGTCACTTGTTTTATTAAACAAATTTCAGCAAATTAAGGTAAATTTCAGTTCTAATATGCTTTCCAATAGTTGAGCAATGCCCTTCAGTAAAGATTGGAATTTGAAATAGAAACTACACCTTGGCGCCTTACTAGTTCCTTAGCCTTGACATCAAAAGCTTATTAATTCTTGCTCCTTATGGTCTTGATGATCTACTATGAGATGGTAAACCACGACATACTATTTTGAAAACCTTCAATCTCTAAGATCTTCAATAAAAATCTTTATGTATCACTACATTATAAAGTTGTATTTATAGTACTAGTAAAATAGTTTCTTTATATTACTAGTACTATAAAGTACTGTGCGTCAGCTGAAGCAATCGCAAAAGCACTTTATAACATATACAATTTCCAATGGCAACTATATATGTATGTACTACATTTCCAATTGTCTTCTGTCAAGAATAGATGTCAGTGGCAACTTGAAGAGGTGCGTGTAAAGCTTACAGACTCAGCGATTCAGGTACGCATCTCAATAGTAGGTCTCTTTCTTGCATGCGGACTAATTGCCATACCATCAAACTCATCTTAACTGTAAAGCCTTTAATAGTCTTATTACATTATTGAAATAGTTTTTTTTTTCAATTTTACTAAGGATTCACCATAAAAAACACTTAGACGTATGTAGAACTGGTCAAATAACTGGTAGCCAGTTGTACACAAGGAACTACTTGACAACATCATAATAAAATATTTAATCTCACAGACTTTTTACTCTTGAAAAACAACAAAATTATAAAGAATCGTTAGCTTGCAGGTAAAGTAATAAATATTTGCATACATCTCCATGCACCGTGTCTGTTTCAGGTCAAAACAAACCTTGAAATGGCTTATCTACACAAATGTTATTTATCTACACAAATCATATAACGATATCTCATCGTTGGCTATATAACGAACTTTTATCAAGATAGAAAAATCAACTTTTTTTTATTTAGTGTGTTATAGAATGTTTCTTTAAGAAAATGAAACATATCTAATTATTTTAATTAATAATTAACATGAAATTATTATTTCCCCTGGAAGTTATGCAACCCATCTAACGTGTTTGTACTTAGGGATGCCAAAATTCCAAATCATGTCATATAAATCATGACATCATGTTTAAACATTTCAAATACACATGATCAAGTAATAACTATCTATCTATGATCTATCTATGATCCATTTATGATCTATTTATGATCCATCTATGAACCATCTATGATCTATCTATGATCCATCTATGATCTATCTATGATGCATCTATGACCTATCTATGATCTATCTATGATCCATCTATGTTCCATTTATTATCCATCTATAGCTATAGCTACCATCCATCTATGTAGAACTGGTCATTTTGAAATGTTTATCTCGACTATGGAAAGGAATCGCAGTCTTCTTGGTCGTGTTCAATATTCAGAGCTAATAAAGACAAAGTTAAGTTAATTTTCAGCATAACTTAAAAATTGAGCTTGATTCAATATATTTTGTTAATTCAATTGCTGATAACCTATTGTTTACGTTGATGAATTCTCCAAACAAATGAAGATACATTGTGAATTAACCTTAACTGCAAGGAAAAAGTTAACCGACAATGTATGTGTGTACGTTTTGGAACCAAATCTTTTTTAGTAGCTTCTGAAATCATCGCATAAATTGGATTGACACACAAATGGACAGCTTTTCACTATAGAAATAGCAAAACATAGGCTAAAAGGTAGCAAATATAGTCCATAAGTCTACTCATCACGAGCTTTTCATTGATGTGTGGAACAACATGTACGGATGATTTCAAAGGCATTGAAAGCTTGGATCGGAAAAATCGCATAAGTTGCCAGTTATATTTTCAGATTATTTTTATATTAACTTTATCGTTTTCTTTTTGCTATGTGGTCCAAAAGTAGATTTTTAGTAGATGTATGACCCTTCGTCGCTACTTAACACTTAAGTTCTACAAACTAGATGGTTGGCTATCTCAAGTATATATTGAAGATGGGTTTTGTAAAAATCAATAAACATAACCTCAAATAACCACCACGACTGCATTGTTGCTTATGTAAATAGATTGTTTATGGACCAATTATTCTTTTAAAATGGCAATAGATCTTTTTCTTATTTAAATTCAATTGTTTTTCTGCTTACTAATTGCATAATGCTTGCTAAAGTTGCTCTACAATCTTAATTCTTCACATTGAATAAATCATAAAAGATTTCCTTCTTTAACCCGATTTCTGAATTTATGCAAACAAAAGAACTCACAGCTTTCGGTAAACATCCTTTTTTTACTAGGTTAATGCATTGCTATCTTTTATATTAAAACAAACAAAAATCATTTAAAAATTGAATTTATGGCATTCGTTAAATCACGGTAGAAAGCAGGGCGTGTCTTAATAAGGTTATTTTTCGCACGATCTTCTGTATTAGTTAAACGATTATTAACTATGAGAAATAGAGCGATCCGGAAGTGTTCTAGTTTCTATTTCTAACAATTTTGACGTGTACAGTATTATTATATACGATTTTGATCACAATCTGAAATAACTTGACTTGGAAATAATGGAAAGTGTTACATTACCGATTGTAGATAATGAAAATCGCATTCAGCTATAGTGAAAGAAAAATATACACCATTTTCTTCAATGTGATAATAACGTATACATGAATAATAAATAAATACTTCAATATCGGTAACACTGTTCTATTTAAAAAATTGCCTAGGAAATTACGGAAATATATAAACGAGAGACCGATTTGCAAGTAAAACTACGGTATATTACAAAAAAGATTTTTCATTACTTGTTATAATGGAAATGAGTCTAGTGTATAAATGCATGACGTAGGCGTATGATGTAAACAAAGAACCTGTTGCAAAACTTCCCATGCAAATTTTTGGCCGATGACCCACACTAATTTTGAGTTTGTTTGGAAACGCTTCGAAAGCTTTACCAGTCACCAAAAAGGCGTGGATTTCTGCTCTCGTGTTTGAGCACAGCACGCTATGAATCATAGTAGGACCTTATTTCGAAATTTCGACTGACCTCAAGTTCAAGCGCCGATATCGCCATATTTTACCGTATGCTGTGAGCGAATGCGTAAACAGAAATTGGCGCCACTTTAGTGACTGATAAAGCTTTCAAGGCACTTCGCCTAAACTGTTGAGGGAGTCATCGACAAAAAATTGTATTTGTTTTCAATATACCAAACTGCTGAGCAAAATCAGATCCTATCGGAGCTCTCAAAATTGCTGATTTAGTCATGATTTGTTCCATAACTAAATCAGCAAGTTTGAGAGCTAGGATTAGGAGACAAAATCATCAACAGACGGCTTTGTTGTACGTAAATTGTTGTACGTGGAAATCCAGCGTAATTTATAAAGACGTAAGGGTAAAGACGATCAGAAGACTATCTCATACTTCTCCATATTAAGCCGAACTGTTTTTTGATTGGATTAACTGGACTTTTTCGCTTTCCAAGCACTTGTTAGAGTTTTTTTTACTTCAACTGCTTATATCTACCAGTTTCTTGTTTTATATCGACTTATAAATTGATTAAGAACATGTTACGGTTTAAAATTCCAATTTAGTCCTCAGGCTTAATGGGTTGCATGAACAAATTCTCATGAATAGTGGAAAGTTGACGTAAGTTCCTGAATTCGTGAAACCCTCTATAAGTCAACAGTTTAAACCACGCCCGATTTGTGGCGTTTTTCTTGGAAACTATTAGGTTTATCGAAATGAAGGAGGTTAGGTAAAATAAAGCTTATTTAAATCCCTACCAAAAATGCCCAAATGCTTTTTTGTACCCCGCCTTCTTTTTGTGTTATCGAAGAAAAAAGATGTCATACATTGATCAGCAATTTGCACCATTAAATTTACCCAAGGAACTTTCGGGCATAACTTTTTGTACTCTCATATTCGTCATGAAGTAGCACAAAAAAATGTTGAGAGCCGGACGCGATCGTGGTCTAGTCTCCAGTAATCTTATACGTTAGCATCTCTTCGGCAAAATTCATCAGGCGATAGTATCAATATTCTTGGTGTCAGTCGGCTGAAGATTTCGTATTGGCAAGTTAATTCTTAGGAGAGTACACTGCACTAGTCAATTTTTTTATTCAACCCATTACGTACAGGTATTTTGCTTTTTTTGAAATCCTAATTTCCTTTATTTATAAGAACTTGATATCGAGTAAATTCTTTTATTGAATGATTTTTGCTCTAAAATTTAAATACACGATTTAAAAGGAAACTATTGCCTTGGTTTTAAATTGTGGCGCCCGTACAATTTAAAGCAAGTCAGGAATTAAATCGTATATTTCAACTTTACGTCAAAAATCATTCAAGAAGAAAATTTACTCGATATAAATCAAGAAAATTAGGATTTCAAACTAGTCACTAGTACAGTGTACTCTCTCCTAAAAATTAACTTGTCAATACGAATTTTTCAGCCGACCGGCACCAAGAATATCGATAGCCTGATGGATTTTGCGGAAGAGATGCTAAGGTAAAAAATGACTGGATCACGATCGCGTCCAGCTTTCAACAAATTTTTCTTAGCTACTTCATGACGAATATGCGACCACAAAAACTTACTTCCAAAAGTTTCTTGAGCAAATTTACTGGTGCAAATTGCTGATCTATGTATGACATATCTTCTTTCTTCAATAACACAAAAAAAGCCAAGATACGAGAAAGCATCTGGGCATTTTTGGTAAGAGGTTTTAAATAAGCTTTATTTTACCTAACGTCCTTCATCCCAATATACCTAATAGTTTCCGAGAAAAACGACAAAAACCGTTAGGGGGCGTGGTTTATCCTGATTATCTCTTCGAGCTCACCACCTATAGATGTTGACTTTTAGGGGGTTAGTTCCGCTATTGTTTCTAATTTGACTGTACTATTCTATTAGTTTGAGATTATTGACGATATTGGTTATCTACTTGTAATTTTTTTTAATATTTCCTATTCCTTTTTGATAAAGGCACACTCTTACTTTTGCTTTTGGAGATGATACTCATATTTTTAAAGAATCTCGATTTTTTTCACTTACTGAGTGGAATCACCTTTAAAAGTTATGAAAATCAAAGTTTTTAGTGAGTGAATTCTTTTAGTTAATTTCTGCCTCTCGGTTAATTTACTCTCGGATCATCGCGTGGTTGAATGCCCGAGGTTAAAGAGTTGGGGGTGTTCATTAAGATCTGTTGGTGTGCAGGGTTGATTGGGCTGAAAACACCATCAGTTTTGCGACCGTGGTCAGTATGTGGTGTATTCTGCAATCGCTGTTACTTAAGCAACACCCTCCTGACAGTCTTTGGCAGATTTGTTAAGTGTCCTTTCGGTCATCTAGTAAATCGGGCATATGGGTTTTGTGTGTGTGTGTGTGTGTGTGCGTGCGTGCGTGTGTGTAAGGCAGGGAGAGGGGGTTGATTTTATATTGTGTCTCGGAGGTTTTACTTGGTCCTGGTGTTCCTGAGACATTTCTTGTCGCTTGCAGGTAGTATTACAACTTTGAAGATTTTCCATGACGGAGAATGACCAAAGTATTTTTTCGCAACCCTGATAGAGGCACTATTATACATTTTAAGTACATACATAATGTATTTAAAATTGGTTTACATATTTAAAAGAAATTTCTTGACTTAAATTACTTACTGTAGAATAAATAGTATCCAGAGCTTTGTTATACTTCTTAGTAAAAACGGAGACGGAACTCCTAAATGATACCTCGATTAATTAGGTGCGACATTGAAACACTCAAAACTCACAAACGAAATAACGCCCCGCGATTGGGCGCCAATGAAAACAACCAAAAAAGGCTAGGCCCAGCGAAGGGCGCCAATTGAAACGTACTAAAAATCAAGGCCCACGTTGAACCGTCAATTGAAACAATGGTTTTTCAACACAAGAACATAACTATAAAAATTGTCATACTTACTTTATCATAATATACTCAAAATATTCGCCACAGCTTGAGATTTAGCTCTCTCTTACAAATTTAGTATTGAGGTCGTAGGTATTGGTTCCATAGTTGCATAAATTGTAAAAAAAGGAGTAGATAAAGGTTTCAGAATACAAATAATAACTTGAAAAGGGCGCCATCTGATTATGAAGCTTAAAAGCGTTTATTAGTATAAACAATCAAAGATGTTAATTGAATAAGCTTTAAAAAAAATATAAAATCCACTAACCAGAAAATGAATTAAATTATTATATTGAAAACAAAAAGATTTAGTTTATGTTTTAAAATTTGGAATAAAAATGAAATAAAATGTTCATAATTATATGGTTCCGTTTTTAGATCTTTAGTAATAAACTGAAAACATTTATTAAACAAACAATACGAAAATAGATAAAAATAACAATACACTTGAATAATAAAACACACACCACATAGATATATTACAAGTAAAATCAATATTCCTTTAATAACGATTAACCTCTCTAAGATAATTACACCAAAATAACTCAAGAAAGATTTACATAAAACCTTTTAATCAGCCAAAATAACCAAGAAATTTATTATTAGTTAATTTTTATCCAACTAAACTCGTAGAAGACAAACAAAAACAATCCATGAGAAATTGGAAAATGGCCTTTATTCCGGAGAATCGTCGTTGACATTAACTTGGTCTAGAAGTGTTGATTTTCAGGTAGCAGAATCCAAGGAAGAGATTCAATTTAATTACTGTCATTTGCGCATATGATTTCACAAATAAGTTTGATCGAGCACACATTAAACAATCCAATATTTTAAAATGTTTATAAATTGTAACGTAGTTACTTTTATTTACGAAATAAAACGGTAATGTTTATCAGAAGTTTAAATGATTTTAACCACAAATAACACTTAATGCGTTTAAATTCTTCGCACGAAGTTATAATTAACTGTATTAATTTATAGGAGAACGAGAATCTGTCTTCAAATTCAGGATCAATTTTAAGTGGTTTTTCTTTATGATAAAACTGCACTAATCTTAGGACCAAACGAAACGAAATAATTGTTTTTAATAGTTCTTCGCCATAAAATGAACCATCTTTGTTTATTCGCGATACAAAATTATAAATCTTTCAAACACGATTTAACGAGACGTAAATCCTTTCGAAACTTGCACTTTGCAACAAAATAACACTAAGACTGTACTGTACTGTATTTAGAATTTATATTAATTCTAAAGGATTAATATCAAACTGTAATTCGGTAACATTGATTCAAAATCAACCACTATTTATCGGAGCTCGGTCGATAGACGTCCGCGCTCGATGCTTGAGCGGGGAACTCTTTTTAAAATCATCCCTGTTACAACGCGCCAAGTTTTTAACATGTGTCCCGTCGTCTCGCGGAGTGATATGTCGTTACTTGTTCATAAGGGGGCTTTTCGACTAACCTTCTACAGGATTCTCGACCTAAAAGAATAAAAAATAGTACGCAAAACTACGCCGAGATTAATACAAAATAACACCCGTCTCGCCGAAATTGCTACGCGTCAACCCGTTTTAGATTTCAAACGCATATGGCAGACAAAGAAATATATAAATGTAAAATTTTACGTACTGAATGCCGGGGGAAAATGTACCGTTACAACATATGATAATGATATATTTCACTGGAGATGCATTTGTCACTAAGTAATAGTAATTTCTTAATTATTGTTAGTAAACACCGAGCATGTATATTCAAGAGGACTGTCCATAATGAGAGTTAAGCCATTTAATAACATGAAATCTGACTAATTAATAATACAGCTCTTTATACATTTATAATATCTTTAATTAAAACACACGTCTAATTTAAAGAAGCAGTTAGATCAATTACATCTTCATTATTTACATTTCCTCTTCCTCTTTCCCATAACTAGCTTTATCGAATTACATGTCGATATATAAATTAGCGTCATCGATTCAACCCTCAAAAGTTATTTGAACCGATCACTTCTCTATAAGCAGAATTACACAATGTGCAATTTTTTTAGATTTGATTCTCCATTGCTTGACCCATATATTTAGTATTAAGATCGCGTGTCTAAATGCGTTTATCGAGGGCGTTGCACTCTCACAGTTTTCTTGTCCTTCTTTAACACTTGCTCTGAATTATGATGGGCTTTTACTTATATGAAGCTTTTAAGGACTCGGAAATTCCAGGATATCTATTACTACGTCAGAAGGAGTTTAGATAGTAATGCCTGAGAGGAGCAGGCTTTTGTTTATATATTTTTTTTTGCTGCGTGTTTCTAGATTCTGAAATGATATGGAGTGACTTACTGTTTTGTCGTGTTTTCTTTTCAGATATTTTAAAATTGTTGTTGTGTTGGAACTTGGAAGGCGAGTTGTTTTCCTTGTCCCATCTTTTACAAGGGCAGTTTGCATAGATGTGCTCTTCAGATTGCTGAAGTTATATTCTTCGTGTGTTATCGATTAAAAGAACAATATTGTTCAAGTTCTATTTGGAAGATAAGTTTTATTACTTTGCAGTTTGGACGATAAGAAAGGTTTCAGACATTAAAGGAAGTTGTTAAACTAATCATTTTTAATGAGATACGTATCTTCAAGTATCGATTATAACAAAAGTGATTAGAAAATAAAGAGATCTTCTGTTTTAAAAATGTTAAAGACAAATAAGGACCGTCCTAGGAAAAGAACAACCACTAACAAAATTCTGACAGTCAAAACACAATATTTTTGAAAAATTATTTATTAAAGAAAACTATGAACATTTATCTATAAACTACCCAAGCAGCATTTTTAGTCATCGCTACGTACCAGCAACTACCAGTGGAACTATTAAGTTTTTGCCAATAGTCACAAACACGTAATTGCTACGGTTTAATACTTAATAATACAAAGAGTGGTGAATTGTTTGATTATTTTGTCCTTCCAGTAAACCAAAATTATAAACCATTGCAACTTTTCTGTTGAACGTGACGATGATAGGTCGAAAAACAACAACAAAATATGGCAAAAATACTTGTAAGTTGATACATATGATAGAAACCATTTTTATATTATTCCTGTTATGTTCTTTTATGTGTTTAAATAAAATATACTCAATTATTGTCATTAATTAACTTTATTAATATTGAATGAGCAGGGAGCATTAGATAAACAATGCATACACTTTAAGGTACTGTAAGCCGACTCAAGTGGTACTGACGAACGGGCCAGGATTGACTAGTTACATTACTACAAATAGATGTTGCCAACTTCAATTTACATACATAACAATTGCTAAGGCACAATTTGGCACCAATTTCTTATTTTATTGAAGGTTATGTAGTAAAACATCTAATAACAATCATAACAAATTGCAAATTGATTAATGGCCTCCAACATTTTACAAGTAAATATGGAGATGGGGTATTTTACGAAAAATTACTTTAAAGTGATTCTCCTTCCAGGTTCCATTTCTTTAAAGGGTTAAACAATGGTTCCAGGCAGGTGGCAGAAACTTTCAGCACTACTTTAAAGTTTTAAAACTTTAAAGTAGCTTCGTGGAAATTACTGCTACAATCATAATACCACTTTAATTTAGTTGTAGTTACGTAACAACTACTCAATCAAAGTTCCGAACTCAGTTACTGCTTCTTAGATGCTGCTTGCGTAAGTAATACCTGGTACAAACTTATTTTCTAAAAAAATCTTACAACTTTAGATTTTAAGTTAGTCATTCACCACTTTGCTCTTTATCAATTACGATCATTTGCTACTGTTTTGTATTTTTTTCAAAATCTTGCTTATTGATATGTATATTACTATTAATATTTCCTCTGTAGTGAGTGAAACGTTTGGATTTTGATGGAAACATTCTTTTTACTTTCCTTTGGGCTCTTTGATCAAATGATCTCGGTTTTATTCCTGCTCCAGATTTCCAGTTAACAGTAAGAACTACTGTTAATGCACTAATAACATTTTGAATACTAGTCTTTGAAATATTAAGAAGTTTTAACAACTATGAGACATTGCAGGATTCTTGATGTGTGTGGAAATTTTGTCCTTGATGCGATGCCCTTTCGAATAAAACACAAAATAAATAGCAAATAATGCTGCCTCACTTTTACCTACTTAACAGCAACAAGTCAAAAGCACAAATTGTTAAACTTTGACATTTGCGTTTTGTTTACAGCCACTTATTAGTGGTCGGTTTTTTCTGGGACAGTCCTTACATTGGAAATCTGTTTTCTATACGAATTAACATTAACTTTTTTTTATAGTTTATTTTTGCATTGCTGATTTTCATTATCAAAAACGTAGACTAAATGATGTTCATCACTTGAAGGTGGCGAACGTTCGTTTGGATTTGAGATCTATGGATACACATTAAGTTGGGTAAAGAATTGAGTTGTTGCTCTATTTTGTATTTTATGTTAAATTATTTTTAATGGCAGAAAAAGTATTTTGTTTACTAGATGCTTACAGAACAGTTAATTTCATTTTATCTAAGAAAGACTCCATGAAGGAACAAATGCCTCAAGTCTCATGCAAATTGTCAATATTTGTAGACCATGATCTATTGATTAAAAACAAAAGATTATCACGAAGAATCTCACGGCCTGTGTCAGTCAATTGACAAAAAACGACTTCCGAATTTGGATCGTGTCATATTGAGAACGACGAAAGAACTCCACGCTTCGCCGCCCGCACTGTATCTGGCTTTTTCAGGAGATTATTTAAAAGCTCCTAAGAGAATATTAACAAATTAATCTGTTTTATGTAAATCTCCTGAAGAAGTCCGAGTGCTATTGAGTTTCTTCGTCATTTTTAATATGACACGGCGGTCCAAATCTAGAAGTCATTCTTGCTCCAAATGATTACCACTTGAACTTGACCTCTTTACGACTATTCGCGAACTGAATAGGTGAAGTTTCTTGTTGTGACTGTGTTTTGACTAACCTGCTAACCAGTACAGACTGTAAGCCTCAGCAGATGTTGGTAACCAGCAAGCAGGCGTTCACAGTGTTCGTAGCCTATATATGAGCGTTATATGGCCCATTAGTCGTTAGCTGTAATTTCAATGACACCAGCAGCATCCTTAGTAAAGTGAAGATTTTTATTTCTTTGATAGAGGTCAGTACAGAAGTCTCGATGTCTAGTATTAAAATTCTTAACAGTCTGTCAACAATTCGAATTGAGAATGATTTATGCTTTAGCGGCAATCACAATAATTTCGTATAAACACTATTTCGTAGTCGAAAGATTTCTAATTTTTTGCAGGAAAATCTTGATCCGATACCAATGTTCAGAAAGTTTTGGTAATCATCCGTCCTATCAAAAATAATTATTTTAATTATAGAATTAATAAAAGAATGAGAAAAGATGAATGATGAATAAGCCTGCAAATGTAGAAATCCAGCAGAATCTTAAAAAATGAGGTATGTAATTCTAGTAACAATAGAAATTAGATACTTTATCTTGTTATGTTAATTTAAGGGCGCAATCTTCTTTTCGTTCCATCGTCAGAAACCCTAAAAAAATTAGGCTTGGGGCAAATGTCAAAAACACAGCTAAACAGGATTGGAATTCTTTGTTCCCTTAGCTGTCTGCAATCTTTTCATACAATCCTAATGAAAAGTCGACATTTTCGCTCAAAAATGTTGCAGAATATTAAAGAACTTAGTTACCTTGGAAGCAGCAAGATAATCCGAAGTTGTTTGCCTCTAGTAACTTTACTATGAAGTTACAGTTATCGAAACACCTCGTGAAGTCTTTTGTAGGGAGATCTAGGGGATCCTGTGTACTGCTGTACGTTAATGAAACGTGAAAAGACTCGAATAGTAGCGTTTAGTTTTGGAGGAAGTATTACTGGGGAAGCTTCAAGGACTAGGCTTAGCTATATTGAACATATCATGGAGGAGCTGCTTAATGTCAGGGTTCATAGTGAGTTACTTTATCAACTAAAAGTTACTTTTTTCAATGAAGTCACTTTTTGTTACTTTTTATCAATTTTGTCACTTTTTCAACTTTTTGGCAAAATTGATTACGTTTCGTTGTTCATCCACTAGTCAGAAAGCTAAAAAAACAAAAAAGCTCTTGTAATAGGGCAATAAAGGAAAATTAAACGACACAAACAGTTTGAAACAATGTAGTGTCTTTCTTTTTTCTTTCTGTATCTCTTGTGTGTTAGTAATTTAAGAGTCAAACTTTTACTGTATCATATACTTTGATAGCAATCTGATTGCCTTATGTTGGTGTTAGTACTTACGTAGTGAAATCGGTTTACAATCAGCTTTCACTAGTGCCCGTGGTTGTGCTGTTGTGTGTTTTGCTTGCTTCCCGCTTTGTGCTTTATAGTGACCACAGAGATCGTGACTAAAATTGCATTTTACTCTAAACCCCTTGGTGTGATCGAAATCGAATAGTACTATTTCTGTAGTAAAATGGGAATCTAAGAATTGAACTTTAATTAACAAAAACGATAACCTTTTAAACATTTTTAGTTTTCGTGCCTTATGGCTAGTCCGTGCCTGACTTCATTGCTTCTGTCTAGTCTTGCTCTGTAGCAACCTCTGACAGATAATTGTTACTTAAAAATATTACTTTCCGAAATTTGGTTAAAATCTAAATGACCGTTTTCTTTAAATAAAAAAAACATTTTTTAAAAGTCCATAACTCAATAACGGGTACGTTGCTGTATCAAAAAATTTATATAAAATACTGCCTTATAACTCAGTCGGCAGAACGAAAAATAGAGGTCCAAAATGCATTAAATTTCAACAGCAATTTTATTGTTTGCATTTGTTATTAGGTCGATCCTGAGTATAAAACCAATTTGGCGCGGGTGGTGGTGGGTATGCTTCAGCCGCCATCTGGATTGGCTTTGCAGCGTAATAAAAAATTGCTTGAATAAAAACAGATAGATAATAATTTATTTTTCTATACAAAAGGTTTATTATATTTTCTTCGTCGAGGTATTTGCAAGAACGCATTTATTAAGATGGCTTGGCGCGCCAACTTGGTTTTATACTCTAGTTTATAAGGCACTAAAAAATTCATTAACAAATAATGAAATTGCTGTTGAAACTTGATGTAAAAAAACCTATTATTTATTATTATATTATTTTGACCCCATCTAAGCACTCCTGAATAATTGACATGAAGTGTTGGGACATCCTGTATAATGTGTTGTTATAATGGTTTTAGTTTTATTTTACTTTGTCCCTTGCATTGAATTGAGTACATATGAAATACGTAGCATAAATAAATGTTCAATTAACAATATAAACGTTTAAGTATACCGGGTGTCCTGTGACATGTTGCCCCGGTTGACAAATGACATCAACTATTTTATTTTAAATAGAATATGTGTTGTCATGTTTTGTTGCGAGGGTTACCTAACGATTTACTTTTTACCTATTGAATCTAGAAGGTAATGAATCAGTTAAATTGATCGAACAGCGCTTGCAAAATATGAATTTGCTAGTAGATTTTGCTTTTTCACCATCTCACAGCATTTTAATTCTCCAATGCAATGTCAACAATACAGACCAAATACAATAACTTATTTTATTACTTTGTCATCTCTTGTGAACAAATTTAGGACCAGCATTTTTAAAGATAAATTATAGTGATACGAATTCAAACATTATACATTCACGAAAGTTTAATGAAAAAAATGATGCATCTAGAAATTAACCAAATCTTTTGTTCTTTGTTTTCATAGCCAACTATAATATATAGTATTCATTTTATTTTGTTTTCGGTTTTTGTAAATTAAAGTAGGTACCTACTTTTTAGGAAAATTTATAAGAAAAGTATGTGGTGTTTGGTATCGTTGGATTCAGAATAAAATTCTACTTCTAACTAAGTAGATACATGAGAATATGAGCTTCCATTTCAAAAATGTTACTTATACTGCATTCAAAAATTAGGATGATGTATAATGAAAAAAACAAAATACACACAAATTTAAAAGTCTAGTATTACTTGATTAGTCTAGCAGCAAATGATACATCAACGTCATAAAATTCAATAGAAAAAACTAAGTAAAACTAAGTATTCATTGAGTATTTCATTTCGGTGAAACCACGAGTGGGGTCGATTTCATATACCCACCCAAAATCTCGCTTTTGCACTATATTCCAACCCTGTAAATTTCATTCAAATCGATCTATAAATAAGAACTTTATAAGGGCGAGAACACGGCGTGGAACTCCCGGTATATTGTGAAAGATACTTTTGTGAAATGTATGAATGAATGTTGCTGTGAGCCCTGAATGTCCAATATGTTTGGAGAGCTACTGCCAATCAATCTGAAGATTGAAATGTTGACATTTGTAGTATGTATGTGTCTCAAAAAACTTAATAAAACACACCTCAACGTGGACGACGAAAGGAGAAACCTGTTTCCTTCAGTTGCATATCGTGTGATATACGGGGTGGCTCTACAAGAAAAATGGTGTGTTAGTTGACGTAGTTTGAACACGCACATTAAGCAATAATTATTATCAGCTTCGAACATCTATTCTAGTAATTTATAATTGTCAATGTCCTGGAAAACTATAGTTTAATCTTCTTGGTGAATCATTCACTTAACTAATTGTTGTAATATAGAATGCAGTATTTTAAGTTATCAGCAATAATATACTAGATAAGGACAACTACATTTTTTCTTTGAACTATTTTTTTTCTGATGTCTCATATAATATACATACATTTTATATTTTGATGCTTACTTTCCTATCAAGATTTTTAAATTTAACTTACTCTTTGATTGTAACTTCTCAAAGGACTCTCCTTTTTATTTCTTTAATAATACGAAAAGGTGTAACCCAAAAGTCACGCAGAAACCTCTTAAAACATTTCCATCTCTTCCCAAATTTATTTAGAATCCTCTCGAGAAATTCTACATCTTTTACAATTTACATTTAAAGTAATTTTTAAATTTAAAACCTTATTAAAATGTTAAATAGACTGTAATTAAAAATTACAAACTCTAAAAATTAACATTTTGTTTAATTTCGTTTTTTAAATCTTAATACATATTCCAGTTTTTTTTTCTTTTTATAAGATTCTAATCAGAACTGTATTAAATCCGTATAAAGAAAATTGGGCCAACCTCTAAGGGAAAATTAATGTTGCATTGAAAAATCGTTTTATATTTATAGTTCAACCCCAAAAGATTTTATTACTCAACTCCTGGAAAAGATTATACCACTTGTAAATAATTCCTGAAGATTTCTGGTCTGAGCGGTTTTTTCCTGGACCTCAGTTTTGCTTTATTGCTTATATTTTTCAAATAAGATTTTTATGTTGGAACCTCTAGGGAATTATTTATCCAACGAAGACGAGACCGTTGTATAAAGATCACTACCATTCAATTCCTCCATTCGTGTATGTATACTTATAAGGGTAGGTATTTTGGAGAAATACAAATATACCGGGTGTTTTAACGAGAAAGGCTCAACTTTAATATCTGAATTGAAAAGAAATTGAATAACGTGTGAATTATATAATTATTTTAGTCATTGGTGTACTATAGTCTTATTTTAAACGTCTAAGTACATTTGTTTTGGAGTATTAGAAATATCGCGCACACACTGACAAACCACTATTAAATCACCGAGGCTTGCCGAACATCATCTTCATTGCATGTTGACAATAACAAGCAGCGGATATCACAGCATAACTATTATTCCGTAGCCCGCCAGGCAGTTTAACAGTGCAGAGTGCATCGACTGATTATAACTATGCTGTGATTATATTCTATGGACCACCCGGTATGTTTTATTGACGATCATTTTTTCAAGTTTTGTAGTTATTTTTCTGTGAAGATAGGTACTTAAAGAACTCTTCAATAAATGATAAATCATACGGGTATACGGGTTCATATTTAAAATAAATGCAAAAGTCGAAATTTATTTCTCCTTTGAAAGCGATAGAAGCTTTGTAATTCTTTTTGCTAAAGGTTTTCTTTTACTATTCTGTAAATAGCGCTTCTTTTCACTTTTTCTTGAAAAGTAATCGTTTAGAAATGGCTTTTCTTTTATATAACAGAGAATGATGAATGCTCGTTTAGAATAATTTATGTATCTGGAAAATGTCTCTCTAGTTTTATTTTGTCAAATGGGTTTACCTGCATTAAAATAATTGCATTGTTGTAGAGTTGGTAATTTTACCCAAAAAAAAAGCTAGTTGCGTTCTTGTTATAAATACATTATTTCTACTCCAATTAGAATATAAACAAACACAAAACTGCGTATTGATATGCAAATAAGGTTAATAACAATGCCAAGCGTAACAATTTTTGAGGAAGAAACCTTGAAAAATGGAAATTTTTGTTTTATTGTATTTTTTAGCAATAAGGGATTATATAGTATGTCCACGGTTTAGTTTAAAAAGCCAGCAACGAAACTGTCATTTTTGGTTAGGTATTTGATTGGCACACCAGCAATTGTGATTTATACATATTGCTATAATACTATAATAATGGTATTTACATTTTTATATATAGTTATTATAGAAATGTTATTAACTTTTATTCCGGTTAAAAAAATTATTGACAACACTGTAACTAAATCTTCTTACCATTAAAAAAAATTGTTTTACTCCTGCTTTGAAATATTGCTGTAGGTAGAACTTTCCCACAGACTACTTTCGGGGGACGCTTTGCTATTTTTATCAGAATTGTTATAGTCGTAACGAACAAAAATAATAAGCAACAAATAATATAATGCACAAATAAAATGTACACAAAATAATGAAAGAAAGTTTTATTTATTAAATCTTAACAGAAAGAACACAAAATAAAGGAAAAAGATCAATTAATCTTCTTTTGATAGACCCAGAAAGACTGATTTTTATGATTATTGAAAAGAAATTAATGAAATTGTAATTGATCTTTCTGCTTCCTTAACTTTTCTTTACATAAAGAAACGTAAATTTAAAAAAACAAATTTAATCACTTAAATAAAAAGAAAAATATAAAAATTAATTATATTGATAGTCTTTTTATTTTTCTATGAATTGAAATTTCTCAATAAATTGGTATCTAAAATCAACTAACTAAATGGTTATTTAAAAACTTTAATTTTTCTTTAAATTTGCGCTCGCAAAATTCCCATGTTTAAATATTTACAGGCCCGTGATACTAATTTCGTGTCTCTTAGGTGTCTCTATTCAAAATTCAAAATCAGGTTATTCAAAAATTCATTAAGGTAAATATTTCAATATTTGACAGCTCTTTCAATGTCGATCCAACAAATTAATATTGATCCACAAAAATAAGAGTTCTATACAATAAATAATAGTGTGTTATTGTTTATAAATATAAGATTATTAAGGTATTATTGAGTTTAATTTCTGATGAATCTTTACTAATTTCTTCTTCAATTTTTTATCATTAACGATGTTAATTACATTTATTATAACCTCACTTCATTTGACTGTTGACGTTTACATATAACCTCATTTAATTTGTCAACATAAACCTACAATCTTTAATTTGAATAGCCAGAGAAATACATTTTCTTCCTTCTGTCTTTTATGGCTACTTCTTTGTTTCTTATGAGCCCTGGCTTATAGATTTACAAAAAAACAAAAGAAACTTCCATTAAGAACTAAATGAAATTTGGTGTTTAACAAAACATACCCAAATTCTTATTTTAAAGTTACCATAATATACAAACTAAAAATACAGAAATGTATATCTTAATTTGCTGATGTCAAAAACATATAATACTTGGTTCTATTTTAAATTTTCATACCTCTATTTGAATGGCGATAGCAAAATCAGAATACAAACCAATACAGCTCTACTTAGAGAAATATAAGCACGAAGTGCAAATCGTTATACCAGTGGCGGATTTAGGCACAAGCGTTTGAAGCGGCCGCTTCAGGACCCACAAGTCAGGGGGCCCCGCAGAGGCCTCCTGCCAAGGACTGCACAGGACACGCGACAAATAAAAATTATTGGCATGGGAACTCACTTTGTCGTGAAGAGTGAAACAAGAAACAGATCATTCTTTCCTCTTTCCAAATTCATCATAAAACATTAGGGTTTCCATTTAAAATAATTATCGCTTACGTCATAACTCAAAAACAAAAGACGATCTTTAAGTGACGATTACAGTAAAATATGTCTCATTTAAGATAAAAATTGACGTGTTCGAGGATTTTTTTCAAAAACGTTTAATAAACGATTTATTGCAATGGTTCCAGACTTTACACTCGCACTGTATACAGTAAGCGTTTCGTAAAAGAATCCTTTTAAGTTTGAAAATATGCGAATCGAATGCGTGGACACACTGTAAAATACTGTGTACTTCGGTAATTAATACCAGACGCCCTCGCGAATCCAATGATAATTAATTATGGTATCAAATACCCAGATAAGTTTTGCTACTATTATTAGAATCGGGATTTTTAAATGTTTATCATAAAGCGAAGAATAATATTTATGTTTGAAGCTAAATCAGCGCAGTCATTGTTTCGTTATCAGTTTTTAGTACGATCTTATCATAACAATAAATAAGCAGTAAGTTTTTAGAATAGACGTATTGTAACGTGGGTTTTCAGAATTTCCAATTTAAAATTTTTATTTATAATTAATAATATTGGTCTAGTTACTTAAAAAATTACCCCGGTATTGTTATATAACACATCTGATTTCAATACCTTGAAAAGCAAACAATAGGAAGAGATCGGTAAAGGTAAACGAAATGTAGGCGAATTTCGTTGATAGATACTAACATTCAACTGATAAAGGTAATAAATACACTTTTGCTCATACTGATTTATGAAAATATTTTGCAATTTCCCTGGAGATCTTCACAGTACTGCTCCAATAATGCGCCTACGAAAAACAACTAACCATAAACTAATTTTCAATGGACGTAAGAGAATTTCACAAAATACTTCTCATCACTCCTCATAGTATTTATAATCTACTAAATAACACAACCACAATGAAATAGCTCTAATAAATAGCTTTATTAGAAAAACCGTCAATGTTACCAAACATTAACTATTTTTCTACTGTCATACTCTAATTTAGCAGTTGGTAGATAATATGCAATGGTGGTTTCTTAAATGAGGCTCATCGTGAGATTCATAATGCAATGGAGTTGTTAACCGATAAGGTCATTCCTTAGGAACGAACCAAAGTTTATATAGTATACAGGGCGATTCACTGAATATTCGTATCCTCTGGACAGGTTATAGTACTCATCAATAGGAACAAAGAATCATTATGCCATTTTTGACTTTGCGCACATCGGATAATATTTGGTAAAAAGCTCAACTTTTGGTAACTGCTGGAAATAATAGTCAAAACAAACTGTGATATCACGTAGCATCAGCTGCATCAATGTACCAGATATCACGTTGAAAATGCAGTTGTATATTCTGCTGCAACTGCTATTCTTAAACCAGTGACCACCAACCCACTTTTTAAAAACAATTTTTTTCTCGGTTATTATGAAAGATAGTCCACTAATGACATTAAGCTTTTTTGTTGCATTTTATGTGTACTATTACCTGTCTAGATGATACGAATCTTAAGTAAACACCCTTACATACATGAAGTACGGTCCCAAGTTCCCATTGTAGTAAAATACTCGGAATAGGACGTTTCGACGCGTCGATTCGGCGCAGGCGGTTCGGCGCACGGACGTTTTTGCGCGGGACGATTCGGCGCGAAATACCTAATCATAAATTTGACGTTGCTTTAACATAAACCCTCGGAAGAAACTGTAACTTTTAAATTTTATAAGTTTATTCTGTCCGGAGAAAAATGCGATTTTTAATTTATGCATGAATGCACTCAAATAACACTGTAAGCCGGTTTATGATATGTGAAAATACGGAATTGAAACGTGTTTAAAGCAAAAATTAGGATTGGTTCAATGTCTTTCTGCAAATTATAATTTTGTAACTGAAATCCGTTTAGAAATACATAACAATAACTAAAACAAAAATTTAGGAAAATTTTACTAAATATTATTTTTCCTGTTGTAATCTGACAGACTGATGATTTCGTCACACAAACAGACTTCTTTGAGAATTTGGACAATTCTGCATATTTTTGTGCGTAATACGATACGAGAAAAGAAATTAAACCAACCCCAACTTATAAGAGGTGTCCAAACAAATAAAAAATTATGCCTTGTCGGAAGGGATTACTGATTTACAGAGAAATATTCCAATATTTCAATAATATTTCTTACATAATCTTGAAGATTTTCTAGTAAACACCTGTGTGAAAGCAATTATTATTTTTTCATGTTTTATGTAATATTATATAACTTTTCGATATTCTTAGTCGTATTAAAATTGTTGTTTACAGGATGAAATACTCCAAATTGTACTGTTGTGTTCTGATGCACATGTTAAAGTTTTCTAGTAAGGGAGCGTAATTACGTAAGCAACATTTTGTCGATTTTAAATCCCCATCCTCCCTTTGTAAGGAAAAATAAGAAAATTACGTAGCCCCCCCTCCCCCAAAGGATAAGACGTAAGCAGTTTTTTGTGTTTTTTATTAGATATCAAAATTAAAACAAAAATCATAGAAATCAAATTTCTAACGTTAATGAACTACTTATTTAATTATGTTTTAAATTGAATAAATAAAACGATCTTTTATTCAAGCTAAAAGAACAAGAAGAGCAATCAAAAGGAAATCGTATAACAAATGTCATTTGACTCTTATATTCGTTTGTTTTAATTTGTTTTGAGTTGATATATCGGGGATTCCCCGAACATCGTGTTAAAGTTGACTACTTTGTACTATAGTGCAGCGGCATGGAGAATACCCGGAACAAAGGTTTTGCTTATAAAGAATTATAAACAAACTTGGTTTAAAGTAGAAAAAGTAATTTTATGGATTTGAAGTATCTTAGAAAGAGTACAGCAAAACCTAAACATATAAACAATATGTATATATCGCGCCGAAACAGCGTCGCGCCGCATCAGCTTGCGCCGAAAAGTCCTCGCGCCGAAGCGTCTCCGCGCCGAAACGTCTTCACGCCGAAAGGTCTGCGCCGAATCGGTCGCACCGAATCGGCTGCGCCGAAATGTCCTAGTCCGTAAAATACTAAACTTGAATGTACTTCATCGTCCATCGTCACACAGTATAATAAATTAGTATTATTGATAATTTAAATAACGAAATTTTGATTTTAGTAGTATTTGGTATTTTTATTTATCAATTTCGTAAGTCTGCCTTAAGAAGTAATAATTAATTTCGCCACGAGTTTGTATAAATAAAATGAGAGTTAAACCTAAGTAGTTGCGTACACAATGCGTACAAATTACAATTCGATTTTATTTCATGTACCTACATTAAAATTTCATATTTGCTCATCTTTTAAGTAAGTCAATTTAAAAACAGCATTATAAAATGATTAACTACCTCTGACATTAACAATCTTTGGATTCTACGTGCACCATTGATTTTATCTAAGTACTTTTTATTAATTTATTTCAGTTTTCACCTTTAATAAAATATCATGACATTCAGTATTATTTTCAATGGAGATCCTTATCAAAGTTTATTTAATAATTTCAAGTGTAATTATGTATAGAGCGTATTTAAATGTATAATAATATCAACTACTGTAGTATATAAATTGTCCTCGTCTATAATAAACAAGATACATAATATTTATTTTTATACAGGTTTCATTTTTGTCATTCAACAAATTATCTAAACTCTTTAACTGGAACGTAATTTGTTACGATTCACTTATCTTTAAAATAGAAAATACTTCATTTTCATACTAGTTACTATCTTCTACTCTGCTTATCATCATTATTATCATCAATATTCATTAATAAAAATAATTATTAATCATCATTTTTATTTTTAATTTTGAGTTTTATATATGTATTAATATTGTATTTAAGTGAAGAAATTCGAAAGAAACATATTACTAATATAGAATTTGGCGATTTAATATAGCAATAACAACTTTATTAATTAATAATATATGGCACCGCTAGCAATTAACATTCAAAAGACTAATATACCGCAATTAGTTCGCCCAAATATGGCGTTATAGTTATGTTAACGTAAAATGGCTCAATAATAAGCATTTCTATTCATTTATAACAAATTGACGAAATAAATGACAAAAAAACATATAGTCGTGGCTCATATCCAAATAACGCAAATATCAGAAAAAGATGTAAACAGAAATGAGGAAATTAGACAATTGAGAGAAAAGATAAACAAACTTTTAAAAAGATATTTAAATAAATACTATAAAGCATCTTGTTAGTTAAACAGAACATCTAATTAATTGAAAAAACTAATTAAGATTAAGTGAATTTAGATTATCGTCATTCCTGTGTAAGCATAGAAATGACGTTCCGTGAAATAAAAAACATAGCTATATGCACTTTGAGGTTAGATTATTAGGGATCACATGTTCCAGAAATTCGTAAAATGTCTATTGAACTATTAGCTTGAATGAATTTTAAAGTAGTTACGTAACTTGATATCGCAAGAACAGAAACGACGGCACCTACTCTGGTAAAAAGAGCATGCAGGAATTATGTGAACGTAATCGTGCAAACATTTATCGACCACTTTATTTAATTAATGCATCATGCATGCATGAGAAGTAGACAACTCGAAAAAGTAACAGCACGCAGAACGTGTTATTATTCTTATGTTTTACTTTATACATCTGTATTTTTGCAATTATTAGCAAATTAAAGCTATTTTTTATGAAATATTTATGAAATAAAATTGCAGTAATTTGTTTCTTTGCATTTGGTAGAATGACCCATACATTTATTAGCCAAAAGTACAAGAAATTAATACCAGTACTGTTTGGTACCAATCAAAATACAATACCTAAATAACATAACATTTTTTTGAAAGGAAAATTAATGAGATGATAAAAATAACAAGCAAAATGAGGAGATTTAACTCAAAAGAAGAAGAAGGCATAAGAAAACTCAACTTTTTGGAGATTTATTAATATACAGATTTTTATTAATTTCGACATTATAAAGTGGAGGTACTTCATCCTGTTGTAATGATTCGTGTATATCGTAAACTTTATGGAATTTTACTTTCACTTTTTATTTTTACGCCCAACTGGCGTCTCTGCGAATCATTTCGTTCGCATCGGCCATATTATGTACATAGTTGCCAGTGTGCACACGGTATAATAAACCAATAGGAAATATAATTTTTTATGTAAACTAAGAAGCAAACTGTAATTTCAAAGTGACCAAGGATTTTTTCCCGTATTCTTCTGCCTAATGCATGAATTGAACAAATAGTTTTTTCACAAGTGTCATTACTATAGGTACATAACTACATTAGTAGTATCTATAGACCTTCGACATTCCCCAATATGTAAGCACGCGGCATTGTTAAATAATTCACTTTTTCTAGGATCTACCCTTCTATATCATTACCTTACTGTAATTTCGTATTCACCCTAAAATGCAACTTATGCTATATAATCATTAGTCGATAGTTTACACAGTAAATTATCTTACATGAGAATAAACAAAACAAGGATGCTAATGTACATGGGTTGTGTCGAAAACATTGCATTATTAATGAATGTGAGTTCTAACAACATGAATGTAGAAATTCCATTCTTTTGCTAACTAGTAAATACTCTTTATCTTGTGAGAACCTTATAACACAGAAACAAATTGGCTCATATATAAAATATTTTTTATGAAGTTTGCTGTTTCTTAATGCTTAAAATGTCGGTATTTTTTATACAATACCGTACTTGTATTAAAAGTTAGTTTTTTAACTACCTGGGAATATATTTAGTATACATGAACATGAATATATACTAAATATATTGGTATCTTGCCATGCATACAATATTCATACAAAAGGGTATTTTAACTTGTTGAGATTTTTTTTATTAATTTGATTTTATTGTTCAAATGACCATCCAAATTACATATGCTATAACAAAGAAAATCTTTGTTAGGTATAAGCATCGTTACATACCACCACCTGCAATACGGGAAAATATAGTAATACAAATTTTATTATAGTGAACATTAAAGATAAAGGTTTCTAACCATAGACAATTAAAATAAAATTTACTAAATAAAAATTTATTGTCTATTGATAAGAGGAAGAGATAAATATAGAACAGCCTAGATACATAATAAAAATAATTGAAAGATAACGTCAGGAAAATTTGAAAGGATAAAAATTTCTTAAAATGTAAAACATGTTAGATATTGTATAAAACTTATAAATTTGGATAAAACGGTTAGAAATTACATTATAATACTTTCTCTTTATGAAACTGTAAAAGTAAGTAAATGGTCATAATACAAAAAATCCGATGCAAGTAACTAGTGCTAGTGTTTCATTATATAGATAAAAGGAAGAAACGTGGGGAGAAGGTAAACTTGATTATCGAGAGAGCTGATATATCATGCTAAGGTTTTGATTTATCTGAAACATACAAAGAAGAGAGTTGAATAGTCAATTGTGATTGTGTGCTTATTTCTCACCACAAAAGAAATAACCCATACAACATATCAGTTAAGGTGTGGTATAATAAACCTAAATATAAAATAGTTATTGTAAAGCACATGTAATTTGGTAAATGCAGATTGTCTTTAGCTGTCACCATAAAATATTGTTTAATGGAATTAATCATTCCTATTTATATTCAACGTAGAATAATAATACTCGGACAGTAGAATCTGACATTAGTAATAAAAATCTATTCATATGCCAAAATAATGTCATCTGTCACAATTTAGGGTTTTTAAATAAAAGAGAGAGTTTGAGTAATATACCAGTAAATGGCTTCAGTAACAATATAAGTTCAAATATAAATAAGCGGGAAATAAAATATTTTCATAAAATATATCCCATTTATTTGTTTTTTCATATACCACAAAAAGATATTTGTATTTATTATTGAAAATTTTACATAATCAACAATTACATTTATAAATCAATTTAAAGAGTCTCACAGCAATATTAGATAAAATTTTATATCTAACTATCAATGTTTTTTTTTATTAATTTGCTGAAATTGCAATAAGCACCATTTTTAAAAATCAAAGTTTGACTTTTACTTTGAGATAATTGATTAAAAACATTTTGTAGCTTCTAAAATGGAGTAGACAGTCGTAAAATGTAGTATGTAACATCTGTAAGATACATAGAATATTTAAAGCGTTTTCTTTTATCAAGACAAATTATAAAAAGTTGTGTTCCTGAAGAGGGCATTTCTTGTCTAGATGGACGAAGTTTGAATAATAGAGCTGCGATATAACTATAACATTAATTAGAAATTATAGAAATGAAATTAATAAATATATTAAACTTAGTATTTATTGAAACAATTACTATTAACAAGACTCGACAAATGGTGCCATAATACGGAAACTGTTCTAAAATTACATCTAATCAACCAGTACCTGAGTACAGCAATCGACGCCATATTTGGGCGAAGGAAGCACGAAATTGTTCGTTATTTTTATCTGCATCGAATTAAATTAAATCCACGTTTAGTTTAAAATTTTTTAATTTGTTCATTATTAAGAACACGCTTCTCTGTCCCAGTATAACAGCGATTTGCGGCACTCAAATTTGAGTTGAGAGAGTTTGATTGTAATTAACAAAACACATCCTGAAAACACACTAGAACAGAAACAAGTGGACGTTGATTCACTTGGATGTTACACCAACTGATAATGCTAACCCCCACTTCAATTTTTAAAAAACACTTAGTGGACGAATCATCTAGATGTTCAGCATCAAAAACAAGACTTCAACGACAAAATCCAGAGTTGAAAACGGAATCATGGTTACGACTTTTTCATTAGACCAAGAATCCTGGTCTACTGTTCAGGAAAGTGTGCTGAAGTCCTGGAAATAACTCAACTCAATGCGTTTTACGGACTGAGGGGAGTATCTTTTAAAATCATAACCAGCGCTGATGGAAGTAACATGGGTGCTATAGGCGAATTTCCAGCACTCTATAGGTCAGGATCTGTTGCTATAACGTAAAAAGACTTAAAAGCCTAAGTGGAGAACTGATAGACAGCAGATCCACCGAATGTCCCAGAACATCTTACTTAAAAGATGCTTAAAGGTGTTGTAAAGCGGAATTACAACTTCAGCTTAATAAATTAAACAAAAAATGTAGATAGCCATTTCACAAGTAAAATTTCTAAATTCTTAAAAATAAGCCTGTAATTAATTATTGGAGTCGAAAGATTCGAAGCGTGTGACGTCACGCGTGCCCGCGCCTAATATGCACAACACACTAAACTGTTTTGGTACTAGAAATCCGACCACAAATCAGTGCATTTCACGTGTTTGGAGGTAAACAAAAAGTGTTTATGTATTAGGTTATTTACTGGTTATTACTATTGTGTAGTTACCCATTAAAACAACATGCCTCGATGTTGTATATTCGGATGCAAGAATACCAAAAAGGCTGGCGAATATAATTTTTCTTATCCAAATAAAGATAAAAATCTTTACCAGCAGTGATTGCAAAGAGTTAAAAGGGTTGATTGATCAAGATTTTTCCAAAAAATCGAATGAATGACGAGAAAAAATAATAACTATTTGTAATAGAGAAGAACTTCCTTGATCCTACGTATTCGAATATTGAAAATGATAAACATATAGTCATAATCTCTACAGATATAGCCACAGCAGAGTGTCCTTCGTTGGAGGTAGCAAAAAACTCATTATTCCAGATATAATCATTAGATGTCCTTATTATTATTATTGCTAATAGAACGTATACAGGGTGATTCCGAAATAACTGATATCCTTTAAATGGTAGGTAGAGGGGAGGCAGTAGAGCTAATTTACCTTGACAAGTATAGGTCAAAAACGAAGTTTTCCAGAAAATTAATTTTAAGGTTTTATTGAATCCGGTCCTGACCTTAGATCCTTTTGGATCAAGGTAAATTAGCTCTACTGCCTCCCCTCTACCTACCATTTAAAGGATATCATTTATTTCTGAATCATCCTGTATATAAATTATACGTGAAGAGTACATGTCATTTTTAAAGTTATTTTTACTTTTTTATAACTTATGTAAATATTTAGTTAACACAAAATATTTAAAGAATTATTCCTTTTTCTTAATCAAAATAATCTGGATCTTCCCCTTCTGCAGGACGAAACCGTGTATACACATCATTATCTTCTGGATATTCGCTTATTTTTGAAACGACATAAGCAGGTGTCCTTCCTTTTATTTTTTCCCAAAAGCAACCAAGAATTTTCCCAATAAATAAATTTTTTATATAATATAGGTCGCCACTAACGATTACTTAATTCGGTAAGATGTTTTCTATTAGTGTGATGAGCTCCAAATAGCATCTGGTAGCGAGATGCTTGCAAAGTGTCTAGATTTAACACTACACTATGAAAAGATTCGAAATTATACACTAACCCACCTTTGAAATCGGAAATTTCATTTATTTCCACCCATCAATGTGTTTCATAATTTGTACTCATAGGAGCACAAAATTTGCAATTACATCAGGCGACGTTTCCGATTCTAATATTGTCTTCGTCTTGTGATAAATCGTTAACCGATGCCTCCGAATCATTCAAAGTGTTTAAATGCATATGGTGTAATTTTATCCATTCTACAGTATCTGGCCATATTATTAGGGACATCCAATAATTTTGATGTTAAAAGTTGTGTATTGTTAAAACCAGGAATAAAAGAATTTGGAAAATGTTTCACGTATATTTATTAGCACGTGTGGTATTAACAAACAATTCAATAAAATAATTATAAATAATAAACTGGTATACGGTGAATTTGCTGAACACGCCAATAACTGAAGGAAGTAATGTCTTAGAGGATATTGGAAAAAATAATGAAGAAAATACTTTACTATTTCTGTAGAAGGGACTTTCTTGGAAACGTTTCTACGATTATTTTCTGAAGAAATAGTAAAATATCTTCTTCATTATTTTGTTTAGTACCCTCAAGACGTTACCTCCTTCAGATATTGGCATGTTCAGCAAACTCACCGTTAATACCAGTTTATTATTTACAATTATTTTATTGAATTGTTTGTTAATACAACAGGCGATAATAAACATACGTCAAACATTTCCCAAAATCTGTCATTCCTGGTATTAGCAATACATAACTTTTAACATCAAAATTATTGGATGTCCCTAATAATATGGCCAGATACTGTATATTAATACACTGTATCAATAAAAATTGCAATAAACACTTAAATAAACTAGAACTAAACCCTATACGTATAGCAAGTGCTTCTGTCGCAGGCACGCGTGACGTCCAACGGCCGCGTTCGAGTCAAGCGACAACGGGTTTACAATACCTTTAAATGCAATGGTGTTAAGTAAAATCATTGTTTTAGAGACCTTATGGCGGTTAAAGTATAGCTAAGAGGAAGAGAAGAACCAAGGGAAATAATTATCGGAGCAGCCTATCTACCCTTGGAATAGTGGACGCAGTCGCGATGTGGCGTATGCGCTATCACAGTCGCACACACTGCGTACGAGCGTGATGGCGCATACGTCGTATCGCGACTGCTTCTTATGCACCGCACGCTTCTGTATATAAGTGTATAAGCATTTCTATTTTAAAGCCATCTCTAACCTACAAACGCCATGAAAATCATAATTGGCTTTGTAAAAATTGGTCAGCTCTAAAGTGATCAGTCTGATTCTTTCGTTCACACGAAAATGATTCTTTTCTTTTCTGATTCTTGGTTCGTTCCATTTGAAAACCTCGTATCGGAATACATGGATTGGTGTTTTACACACTCTAAAAAATTCCCCTTCAATTTGCCTCCATTTCTTGGGGTAAATTTACTTCAAAGTGTAATTTTCATAGGAAGTGGGAAATTTCAATATTAGGTTAAATTTGCATTGTCATGTTTCCTTTTTAAATAAATTTACAGATTAAAATTACGATCTCAATACAATCTTACATTTCATTTTAACATTAAAACACCTGCGTAAATTTATAACTTTACCTAATATTGACCTAATATTGAAATTTCCACTTCCTATTATTACATTACATTGGAAGTAAATTTACCCCAAAAAATGGAGGTAACATAGTTGCCTCCATTTTTTAGGGTAGATTTACCGGTATTTTTTAGAGTGCACCTTAAGTCGATTATGACCTTTGAACCGTTTGAACTTTGGAGGTCATAGTTGCATTTTTTTCAAGAAGTTATGAAACAAATAATAAACAATCGGTTTTAAAGAGTGATTGTAATTAAATGGGTAAAAACAGAGAGGGTTATTCAATTTTAAAATTGAGTGCTTTGATTACTTTTCGAACCTGCCAGAGAATCAAAAATATTATAAGAAAGATTATAACAGGCAATGAATGGGTTTGTTTGTTTTTGGGCGAGGAATCAGGATGGCGGAGCATCCTTTGTACCTCATGGCACCGATTGCTATGATCATTTGGCCAACCCTACTAGAATTTAGCCGAATCTGGGGGAATTCAACCCCCCAGTAGGGATCTTTATCGTGCCAAACATCGCATTGACACGGGACCTACAGTTTTACTTCCTATCCGAGAAGAAGGCATGTTTTTAATTTTTCTCCGCTATGAAAAATTACCAGCTCGGCCGGGGATCGAACCTGCGATCTTTGGATTATGAAGCAAACATGCAAACCACTAATCCACCGAGACTGGCGGCAATGAATGGGTAAATGTCGATTCGTGAATATTGATCGAAGTATCATTGTTACAACAAATTTTGCACATATGTTTTTCTCACGTCCATATCTCGCAAATATTCGTGTTAAATTGCATGACTGTTAATTAAATACGATCACTTTAAATTACAGTTTGTGTATCCACCATGCAAAATAAAATAACTCTAAAAATAGCTTTATGGATGTAAAATTTACAATGCAGAAAATTAATTTTGGGCAAACACATAATTTTACTTACTTAAAACTAGCTGGATCATAAATATTAACAATCCAAGAAATGGTTGTTAATATTAACAGTTTTTTTATTTTAAACCTGTGGGTGTGTACTGTGTACAGATCTAATGGACGAAGTAGGCTGATAGACTGCGTGATCGCTTATGCTAAAAGTAATGAAGGTACAAAGTTATTATGTATTATAAGTTTAAATATTAGAAACAATTATAAATTATGTAAATATAATTAAATGTATTAAATGCATATTAACCTAGTTGGCTGACTAGATCTGTATACAGGATGTAACTAAAACTTGTAATCTAAATAGCGAAAAAGTTCTTATAGAGGTACGTTAAAAAATGCACTATTTTCTGATTTGCGTTTGTAATACGTTTATTAACGTCTATCAGTAGGAGTCGTTTATGGCTATCTATAAAAGTACACTGTACTTTAATGAATTATAGGGTTATTTAGTTTTTAAGGGTTGGATGGGTAATGCGTGGAATGTGACAACTTCAAACTGCAAGTATCTGTCAAAATTGTCAACCTCCGATAAATTTTTAATTAATATCGTTGAATTGGTTCGCTGTTTGTTGATTGTTACTTACATGAAATTTCACTTGAAGTTATGGTCTATTTTTACTTGGAAAGAAGGTTAGGTTTTGGATATTCCTAATTAGTAACATAAACAAGTCTCGTACCTACATCAAATCTGCTTGGACAAATCAGTAAGTCCAATTCATGTTTGTAATTTTATGGTACCATAAACAAGACACGTATCATCGATTTAATCATCTTTGCTTTTTTTCGCGAATTTCTGGCGGAGTGCAAATTAAGTTGTCTTCGCTCATATTTTATTTATTTGTAACACTAATAAAGTAACAAAAGTAATAACTAATTTATTTGAAGTGACGGATGATGACAAATGATTCAAAAACTCAAGTGGACGTCGAGTGTTACCAACTGTTACCAACTAACACAAAATTCTCTGGATGACCAAAAATTTTTTTTTGTATTAAAATAAGAAAAAAGGGGGCGCAAATTAGAAAAAATAGCATAAAATACTCGTTTTATAAGAGCATTGGCGCACTCATCCCATAGAAAAACTCGCCTGCGGCTCGTTTTCTAACTTGGGATTCGTGCGCCAAATCAACCCTTATAAAACTTGTTCGTTCATATACCATTTTTCAATGCCTATGGTACTAAAGTTTTTAAAATGTTGATCTATTATTTTAGATCGCTTAATATCGAACGACCATTTCTGGGGGGGGGGGGGTTCCTACCCAATTTGTATTTAGTTTATTTACTATTATATGTAGTTTATTGTAAAAGAACAAAGAAGAGCTAATTCAAAGCTTATCCATAAATAGCAATAACACTGGTTGTTCGGAGTAAGGAGACTTCATCGTTATCATAACGCGTTCGTGGTGACTATTATTAAACGCATTCGTTCGAAAATCTTTCATTTTCATTATATGGATCAATTTTATTATCATATTAATAATCGTATAAAAGAACCTGTTCATTGCCATAATAAATTAATAATGATTTGTCTTGTATAATATTCAATAAGAATTTTCATGGAGATAACGAACAAATTTATCAAGCATATAAAACGATTTATTGATTGAATGAATTATCTGTCAATAGTCAATGTAATCTACCTTTCTCTCAATGAATATAAAACATTGCATTAATAAACAGTTATTGTACAATAAATTACAAATATGTAGTTTGTTATGCTAATAATATTTTTCATGGTTACAATGAAACCACATACTTACAGTGAATAATCACTGTTTATCTATATTATGGACTATATTCTCTTGAGTGCAGATAGTTTCTGTGAAATACGGTGACAATGCTGAGTTTCATAAAGATTAGTTATTTGAAAATGTTGTAAATTTCCATTTCCAATTTATTGTGCCTGTTATAGTAGCCGTTATGAATGGGGCTTCATACTCAAATTCAATCGTATTCGCGATTTATACTACTTTGATACTGTGTGTGGCTCTGAATAATACTATATATTTTATTTAATTTTATTTATGTCGAGTGTAAGATAAATCTTAATAAGGCACACTCGTCGAGCTGACTTTTCCACTCAGAACGAATGACATGACATAAACCAGCAGAGGGAATAAAAATAAAACTTCCGCCTGTCAACTGCAAACACAATAAAGATTCTCTAAAAATCATACATAAGAACATTGATAACATGCAATTATCCGTATTTTCATCTCCCTTAGTGAAAATATAATTGTGGTCATTTAAAAATGATATCACATGAAAAACAACTGGATCAGTGCTCCTATTGTTAAAGATGATATTCCATCCCCCAGATCCGTTAGTTACCCTTCTTTTAGAATGAATAACCGTTTGAAAATCTATGCAACCCCTCAGTGTCATATTCAGAGGCAGTACTAGCGAAGTTAAAAAAATGAGTAGGCTTCAATTTAAAATTGTTTGACGGGCACGTGTCAATAGCTGTCTGTTTTTCCCAAATTATGAGTTTAGTGGTTGTTTTGGATAACTGGCTTAAAAGCAAATTTAATTCCTTTGAGAAGATGTGATGGATGTAATCCTTTATATATCTGATGGGGGAAACGGAAGTGATTTATTTAATCAGAATATTGAATTATTGCTATAGAAATTTCTTATTTGTTTATTTTTTTATCAGTTGAATTGAATGTTAATTGCCTTTATTGTTTGTAAAATATGCTTTATATTGACAAAAAATATTTTTAAATATTTTTCTTGCCAGTAATAGTTATTTTGTTAATGGTGTACGGCTTTTGTTTAAAAACATTTGAGATTCATAATCCCCTTAGTGAATTGTTTTAAAATAATAAATTATTGTAAGAAGCAACTCTTTTTTTTAATTGTAGGTCTTTTATATACTAGATATATTAGTGATGATTAGAGGAAGACTGGTGATGATGATTATGTTAGGAGCAAATTTAATTTTTAAAAATGTAGGACAGTCACAGTGTGACTACTAAGAGTGGACGTTCTGTACTATTCTCTGTGACCCCTGCTAATGACCTCGAAAAAAATTAATTGACAAAACAAACTACTCTATAGAGGTTTTCAAGACCTCATAATACCCTAGGAACATATACCATACGCTCAAAACGTCACCTTTGACCTATGACCTTCCAGTAAGTGGGTAAGAGAATGGCCGATGGTCACATCTGACATAGAAGGGGACGTTTCTAGGGTCAACTACGTAGGACCTCGTTATTTTTTTTCTAAGTAGTCCCAGTGTCCCGTGACAGATATGTTAGTAGGTATAGTCTCAAAGCAGATATTAAAAAAAGAAAAATTACCAACAATTATTTCTGGATCAGATATAGCGACATCTATGATTAAACTAAATCTCCAAATAAACCTTTTGAAGCAACAACTTCAGCTTTGGCTTTAAGAAACTGTATATGTATTAGAACTAGAAATTAACAGATCAGATGTCATAAGCTATGGATTTATCATTAGTTATTCCGGATAATGTCTAAATATGTAGCTTCTAAAAGGGATGCTCCAAATAATTTTAGTAGTTACCATTTGAAAACTTTTTGACGTTTGTCTGCTGCAATCTTGTTGTATTTGCAACAACGCGATAAGACAGACTAATTTTTAAATTTTATTGGTTATGTGTATGTGTAGATTATAAAAGAGGTTTGTCATACGAGCAAAGTTACCAAAACTTGAGTAACTGTTGTCGAAAAATTTACATCAAAATCTAGGTGTGGAAAATCTAAAGTCATTGGATCCCACACTAATTAACTGAAGATATATAATTGTGATCCTAAAACTAAGCAGCATTCTAGTGTTTAAGTTTTTGAAAATAAGAAAATGCCTACAAAAGTCATTCCCAGTAGAAGTGAAAATCAAAAATGTTTTCTACTTTTTTTACATGCAATGGCCCCGTCGCGTCCCAGCAATTCCCTTAGATAATTGAAAAACTGTTACTTTCGAATTTTTGGGTAGCAGATACGTGGTGGCATAGTAATTGCTACTTTCGTGCAACTTCTTTTCTCTTCTCTTCTCTTTGACACATTGTGTCGCGTGGTTACTCTCTCTTACTCTTGCAACTTAACAAATATTCTATCATTTTCTATACTAATCCTGCGATCGTGTCACAAAATGGATTACTATTTTATCTGTAATACGTACTTAATAATACAAAGAGCGATGAATTGTTTGATTATTTTGTCATTACAGTAAACCAAAATTATAAACCATTGCAACTTTTCTGTTGAATGTGATCGTGATAGGTTGAAAATAACAACGCGTCTTCTTAAATATATTTTTCAATAAAAAATATCTTTAATAAAATATGACAAAAATACTTATGTACTAGTTGATACACATGATAGAAACTATTTTAATATTATTCCTGTTACGTTATTTTATGTGTTTAAATAAAAGATACTCAATTATTGTCGTTAATTAACTTTATTAATATTGACTGAGCAGAGAGCATAACATACACAATGCATACATTGTACAAGATGTGTGTCCTCCAAGCCGACGAAGTGGTACTGACAGACGTGCCAGGATTTGCTAGTTACATCTACAAATAAATGTTGCCAACTTCAAGTTTCGTACATAACAATTCCTAAGGCACAATTTGGCACTAATTTGTTATTTTTATTGAAGGTTATGTAGTAAAACATCTAATAACAATCATAACAAAATGCAAATTGATTAATGGCCTCCAACATTTTACAAGTAAATATGGAGATGGAGTAGTTTACAAAAAATTACTTTAAAGTGATTCTCCTGGATAGCAAAAACGTAAGTTTTACTTTCAATACTACTGTAAGGTTCTATTACTTTAAAGGGTTAAAGAATGGTTCCAGACTGGTGGCAGGAACTTTCAGTACTACTTTAAAGTTTTAAAAACTTTAAAGTAGCTTCGGGCAAGTTACTGTTACAATCATAATACCACTTTAAAGTTGTAACGGCTTTAAAGTAATTATACTATGTGGCACCACCGTTCCGTATACTTTAAAAGTTACTTAGAAGTAATGGAACTACATAGTTCCAATAAATAGTATAAACAACTACACAATTACTAAAATATTCCGAATTGAAGTAATTAAACCTATAAAGTCATAAATTTAGTTGTAGTTTCGTAACAACTACTCAATCAAAGTTCCGATCTCCATTACTCTACTACTTTCTTCGATGCTGCTTGGGAAGTGCTACGGGCCCTGGTATTATATCTATTGATTCCTTCTGAACGTTCTGTTTAGTAGTAGTATTAGTTTATTGATTTTTGTGTTTAGATTTAAAAAGTTAATGGACGTGGAATTTATTTTTACTATGAACTTATAAAAATCAATTATGAATAAAAACTAAGAACCGATTGTATCAGATCGAAAGCAGCGATACAATAAAAAAATTGGGTTATGATATCCGATGTATGCATTTAAATATATTAAATCCCGCATTTTGCAGTTGCGTTTGGAAATCTTTTCTTCTTCCAAACTCCTCGAGATTACGTTGATCCAACTACTTGACGAGAATTAATGGTCACACTGTGCTGGTGCTGTCAAGTTTCAGAAAATGCTCCTTTTCATTATAAAGCCGCCGGTTACAAGCTGGCTCGGAAAGCCAAACGTATACGTGAATATACATTTTTAAGATTACAAAGACTGCGTAGCTTGCGAAACTCAAACAGAAAAATCTCTTCGTATTATTATTAATCATCCAGATTAATTACCTCGATTATCTGGAGCGCGATTATGAAAAAATAATAGCGCTAATAAAAAATTTATCAAAACTTGATCTAACCGTAGCGGAAATTGACGTATTTATTGTCAAATGTTTTACCTGTTAACAAGACAAGAAAGTTTTAGATTAATGATTTAACTGATTTACAAATGTTTTACATTCGTGCTTAGACGTCTGTTCACTTAATTTTGATTTAATAATAGTGTTAGGATATAATTAGTATTTAAAAAATTAAATGTTTATTTAAATTACTACTTAGAAAATAGAACTAACTTCCTGGTTGGGCTTTAGAAGGATATAGTACAAGAAAACAATTGTATTAGTTACTTAAACCAAGAATTAATTATTAGAAATTATAACTATCGATTATTATCGAAATTACAAAATGAGATATGAAATAATGCAATATGAGATTGAAAAGATCTTTATTTCATACTATATCGTATTATCCATGTTTACGGTAGCGATTTCAGTCCGGAAAATGCGATTTTACGGTCTAGTATGACTGTAAAATTTTTTATGTCCGGTCGGGCGATTATGACCTATTTAGTGGCCTGTTTTTAGAGCGTAAGTTGCTGAATTAGAGCTCTAGGGCTCTAAAACTTCTTAGAGCCCGCTAGAAAAATTACTACCCTTGTTTACGCCGTCTCCATAGTAATAACAGTAATTACATATATACCATTGCACCTACTTCGGCTTTCGCCTCAGGCTCTAACTGACTCTGCGGGCTCTAACACACTCAATTAAGCCCTTAATACATAATATACTATTATCTTCAAACGTCAGTAAAATGTGACATTATACTGCTGGATTGACAGTACTATAGTGTCACTTCGTTGACATGACACTTAATTCACTTTAGCGCCGCTCACAAACGGCATATAATGACTTTAGTGCCGCTTACAACTTTGTATTAAAATAATTCATGAATTTCAATATTCTTTAAATACGTTTTCTATTGTCTACGTTTGAAGATAAAATAATATATATTTTCTATTGTCTACGTTTGAAGATAAAATAGTATATATTATGCAGAGCTAAAGCGACTTTATGCGGCTCATCTGTAATTTCTGGACTCGCTATCGCTCGTCCATTAAACCAACAGATTCGCCGCATAAAGTCTTACTTTAGCTCTTTATAATATACTATTACAGGACTCAATTAAAATAAATCAACTGAACAACGCTTTAGTATTCAGTTACCATGGACGCTCATTTTATGTTTTGAATTCGACTAATAGTTGCCATAGATGCTATAGTTTTTTGCTATAATAATATAGATTATATATAACGGGTGTTCGAAAAAAACTGTGGTCAAGTGGCCTATGGAAAAATTTCAAACATAGGGCGCAGCTTATATGTTACAATTGGAACATAACCCTATTTATGAATGTCAGAAAGCTACGAACTAATTAATAAATGAAAATAAGTAAAATGACGTTTGACATTAGACATTAGAGCTCCAGCTGTGGCTCTAGTCACGACATACGGTAACGCTGACAAATGCAAACACCAGCTAACTTGACCACAGGTTTTTTTGAACGCTTGTTATATTTTTTAATTAAACCAATAATTGCAGTATGAAATAAAACGCATTACGTCATACGTCCTGGAAATGTTCTTACAGTCTCGTTTCAATGTTCCGAACTCTGCTCCTTCGTCGCCTTGTCCGTAACATCTTACTCGACTTTAAAATTCCATTTCCAGGACTTAAAACGTAAATGACTATTAAGTAACTTATCGAAGCACTTAGACCAGTAAAAATAGGATTTTGCTTTGAAATAATTCATGGAAATCCGGAAACTGTTTTAATATCTATTTACTTGTAAATATAAGAATTTGAACTTTGCATGGATTTCTTACGGGGTGTACCGAAAACCTGGAAATCTTCGGACTTTTTCCATTTTTTTTGCAAATAACTCAGAAACGACGCATTCCTTGGAAAATCTTGCTCTTTTATAAATTAATGGACATTAAGTTCTGCATCCAATGCAGAATTAGTTGAAGTAATGTAGAAGATGCTTGAGCTTCGAAAAATGGTTTCTTCTATATTTTCAGTAAAAGTGATTTCCGGCGTTTTTACCTCAGTTTAGCAATCTAGGACGCGTCGTATGAAAAACAGCGCTATTATAAAAGTAGAGCATCAAATTCTGCATTTAATAATTACTTCAAGTGCCGGTTTTGGCAAATCGTATGAGATACAAGAATTACAAGGCTGAGAATTCCTGAAGACCATAGAAGAGTTTTTCGAACACGAAATGATGCGGTGTGGAGGAATTCATCAATAGAATTTAATGAAACTTAACATGGAGTAGGGCTGGTATTGTCTTTAACTGCCTTAGACATTTTAAAGTCTGTAGGGAAATAGAAGACGTTCTTTGACTTTTGTTTTTTATTACTAGATAGATTTATTTTTATTATTACTAAACTGAGGTGAAGAAGCAAAAATTTGTGAAATTTATCAACAATATAGAAGAAATCATTTTTTTTAAGCTCCTGTACCTTATGCACCGCTTTATTCTGAATTTAATGTACTGTAATTATAAAACACCAACATTTTCCAAAGAATGCATCGTTTTTGAGTTATTCGCAAAAAAGAGTGAGACCGTTGAACTTAGCAGTTGTACAGATTTACGTCTTAAACCTCGCGAGACTAAACCTGTCAGTTCCATATACGTTTTATGATTCTGGCAGATTTTTGAAAATTTCTCTTTCAATAACTTTTACCTTCCTTTTTGTTCTTTCTCTTTTCTAGGTAGAAGGAAAAAATATATGTCATGGAAAGCCATTTCTTCGCATTGTTTAGCATTTACGGCGGAAGTTTCTGCACTATCAACTTCTAGTCATGGATTCATCTGACAGGCATATATATACTCTGTAGAGACCAGATTGGAAATTCGAGAATTTCATGATTATAACGCTTTTTACACTACCCCCTCGCATAAATTTGACTCGATGGAATTAACAATTGAAACTAAGACCTGCTTAAAACGTGCTCTTGAAGAAGCGAAGCTTGCAATGAGATTTGTGTCATTCTATTCAATTCGTAATTCGATGTCGAAATATATACAGGGTGTGTCACTTAAGATTCGTATTCTCTGAACAGGTGATAGTACTCTTCAATAGGAACAAAAAATCCTGATGCCATTTTTGATTTTACGCACATCAAAAAACATTTGCTAAAAAAGTCAATTTTTGGGAACTGCTGGAAATAATAGTCAAAACGACCTGTGGCATCAACTAGCATCAGCTAAGCAATAATGATCTAGGACAGCAAGGCTAATATGATGCTATCCTTTCTCAGTGTAAATGCATAGAATAAAATAATAAAAAATAGCATCATATTGGCCGTGCTGTCCTAGACCATTATGAAACCAATATTACATCCAGCTCCAACTGCTATTCTTAAACCAATGACCACCCCACCCACTTTTCAAACAATTTTTTTTTCTCGGTTATTATGAAACATAGGCACTAATGATATTAGTGTCACCTGTCCAGAGGATACGAGTCTTCAGTGAAATACCTTGTATGTATAAGGATCGGTATGTTTCCATACCCTAAGTACCTACTATAGGACTATATCACAATTGTTACGAATATCGTACTATAAAAATTAAAAATCTAGCGATAAGATCACAATAGTTGAGAGCTAGGATAGGTTTACGTTAACTAAGATTAGAGTTTAGGTTAGATTAGGTCAAATTTATGTTGGTATTTACTACAAAAAATTATCATTTACAAAAGTTAGTTGATGACACGTTTTGTAATTGAAATCACCTCGGAGCTGGAATATGGACAAATATTTATAGGCTCGTACGGTCCCCTGTCCAAACACAGTTGTGCTCATTCTGCCATCAGGTGGCCAGCTCTTGGACTTGATAGTGTAGAACCATCACGTACAGTTGACATTATTATTTAATGTGTAATTGTGTATATTAACATAGTTAGACCTTACAGAATAATGTATGTTCATTTTTCTTTGCTTGGGGGTTTGGAGCCTCATCGATGAATTGGAAAATGTTAAAGCCTAAACAAATGGTTGCAATTGAAATTATGTTTAAGAATGTAACTTGCAAAAATGAAGACAATTTAGATTTGCAAAGAAGGAATACATCTTACTGAGGGTGGCAGAGTTTTAAATATAGAATATATAGAAATATAGAATAAAATTTAATGTAAAACATATAGGTTAATATAAAACATTTATATGAAAATAAATATAATATTTATACCTATTAGTATCCCTGTAATGGGTTAGGTTGTTCTTCGTTCAATACAGCGTTGCCAAATTGGCAATTTTTCCCTTAAATCTTTTGTACTTTCAAATATTCCAAAGATCCTTCGAGATAATTTCTGGGAAGGTTACAAATTATGCAAAATACAATCTACATACTTCTAACCGTTACATATTACTCTTTCTAATTTTAACACATCCGGTTATTTTAGTACATATTTACACTTTGATAAAGATACCTGTATTTGCTAAACTAACATTATGATTAATAATGTATGTGAAACTAAACAATAGTTAGTTAGTTTCTAAAGTTGTAATGGAAATTATCACTTTTAGTGAAACTGAAACAAGGAAAAAAAATGTTACAAAAAATGAGAGGTTATAATAGCTGTATACAATTTCTGCAATCAACCAAACTTCTGTTTTCTTTTTGGAGAAAATCCTGTTCTATAAATAACCATTCCGTGCTGTATATAATATTATTATCATCATTATCTAAAGTACCGCGTATAAATCTTTGATGCGATGATATAACCTAGTTTTTTCACCGTTTATAAGGTTCTACGAAGAATGACGAAGAACAGGAGGGGGATTATACTTACTCATAAACCACGACTGTTGCACAAAAAGTGAAAATGAGAATTAACGCTCGTTTTCTGTAAATTTCTAAGTGGTAATTTTAAATACACAGGAAATGAAACCAGAATTGAACTGACAAGATTACATCTAATGATGCGCTTGACCCACACTCTTTTAATGAGAAATACAGTTAAAGTAAATTTTAAGAAAATTGTTTCATCTGTGCTGTGTTTATTTTTAATCGGTGATGAATGAGTTCTGGAAGTGAAAAATGTATCAAATTTTTCCAACCGTAAAATATTACTTTAATTAACTCTACCTTTCGATTTGAAAAATGGAGTGAAGTTTATTATTGCTGACTAATAAATAAACAGTGACATTTAAACCCGTAAAATTGTAGCGTCCAATAAAAATTGGTTCATTCTAATAAAAAGATGGAATGCTGTTTTTAATGCAGAGGAATTTTTAATTTACTTTTTATAAGAAAAGTTGCCAGTTTATGTACTATGTATTAAGTACTAGTTAGAAAAGTTTGTAATTGAATCAGAAGCCTCATATGAAAACATTTATCGAACTAGTTCAACCGTTTTTAATATTTTAACATCCATTTTTTCCAATTCAGAACTGTTTCCATTGTCCTAGTCTTCCTCGGTTTTATGTTTCAGTTTTACGCTTCCACTCCATGAACTTACAGACCCGCACTGGTATATAGAGTACAGGCATATTTAAAAAAAACCGTTGTTGGTCTAGAATTCTTTGACTTTGCAATTTATTGCTTTAGACTGATGTAACTCGATATGCTCTTAATCATCTACATATATGTCTATTAATTGTAGATCGAAGAATTTCTTATTGAATCTGTAACTGGACACGTATTTTGTTGAATTAATTAGTCTATTATAAGATAGAGCTAATAGACAGATAAAAATAGCTTTCTGCAGTTGCCACAAAGTTTCTCGCCCTGGTCTTTAAAAAACTCGCTTTTAAAAAAAGATAGGTTGCAGTTGTTTGATGTATGATCTTCATCGACAAGATCTACGATGAAAAAAATCTAATTGATGATTTTTTAGTAAACTGCCGAAAATCTGTTTGAAAGACACGTAAGAACCAAACTAAATCCGCTACTGAAATAAAGATAAACCCAAAATAAAAATGCGTTTTTGAAAGACTCGTACATTGTGGTAGTTTGTAAGTCGAATTAAGTGGAAAGATGAAATCATACCACTTGCAATTGGCGCTTCCTCTAGTTACATAGGTACGAATGTTACACAATACTCCGCAGAAGTGCACAATATTTCCAGTTGGATCCATGAGGTACTAAACAGGGTGGCCTAGCTAATATTATAAACCTCTTTTAAGATGTTTTCATTAGAGGCTTTCAATCGACTTATGGATAAAACAATCAAGCCAAGGGAAGGTCCATAAAAATACATTGGAAAACTTAACTGCTTATAATCTGTTTATCTTTCGATCTTTGACCTTGAAACCAATACTATTCTATACTACTAATCGAACCCTTTTACTTAACATACATCATTGTAGCCTAAGGAGATGGCCAATGAAGGTTGGACCATGCTCTTTTAATCCAGTACACATTGAAAATGTGCTCTCCTCTTCCCGATTCGATAGTTATATAGCCGACAAGATATGGGAATTTCTCGACTTTTCTTTGCAAATGAATAACACTAATCTAACCTAATTTTACCTCTGATATCCTGTCAGATAACTCTGGTCATCGGGGTAACATTTTGTCACTTTTGGAGGAATTTTTCTCATTGGGTTTTTTACCAGAAAGTTATTGATTACTGAAAAAGATTGCATTAATGAATTCGCATCTACATATTTTTGCTTACTACGTGTTGTTCTCCGCGATATTTCGTCTGCGGTCAATTGCACGGCGATATTTTCATTAGCGATACATTCATTCATCGATACTTTTTAACGATTACCTTTTTTTATCTACACCCTTTGATCTACCTTGATATTTCGTAATATATGTAATGAATTTATATTAAAAAAGCTACTTATTTACCAGATGACATGAGTTAGTATTTTTAGTATATCGACCCTTACTAGAAAAAGGTAACAGCTCAGAATATCGCGCAGCAAATCGATAAATATCACGGTGGACAAATCGTCGCGAGCAAGATAGAGGTGAATTGATTACTGAAAATGACTTCAATAAAACAAGCAGTAACTTTCTTGCAAGTATTCAATAGATAGGAAAATTTCTCCAAAGAGGCAAACATTACACCGGTAGCCAGACTTGACGGACCCCTCTTGACGGAAGGTTGTAGGTTAACTTAGGTTAGGCAAGAGATTAGGGATTAGGTTACGTTACAGCTTAGTTCAGATTAGAGGTTATCTACTTTACTTGGTTACTTTTACTACGATTTTACTTTTCTTGGAATATTCTTGTAAGCCGGAGTTTCCGTTAAAACACGGACAGCGCCAAATATTTAGGAAGGATTCGATTAATTTTTATTGTATAACTTTTGCAATAATTTAAAAACCTTCTTGATTTTCATAAGTTTAAGTTTTCAAATTCGTTTTGAAATTTTGTGGGGGGGAAGTGTTTATGCAAGGAAATGAGCATTTTAACTTTTATAAAATTTATAAAATATTGGCTGTAAATCTAATCGGTCTTTTTTGTTTCAGGTGAGTTCCTACAAGAGAATAAACAGAGCTATTGGTAAGGTAAATAGGTTTTGGTACTATCGTGTTTAATAATGAACTAGGTTAATCAACAAATAATTACTGAGTTCTCAACAGAATAAATTATCACTACAGTTATTGACTAGTACAGGCATCGGCAAGCTTTTTTGGCTGCGGCTCAGAATCAACCAAAATGCGATTATTAAGAAGACGTTTCGGGTCAGTGGGTATTTTCATTTCGGACAATGTCGCTGTATTCCGCCTATGCCATTTCTGCAACTTTGTAATCAAACCAAAGGTTAATCTTATTATTTATATTTTCTCAAAATGTTTATTTCACCTTTGTTTAATAATTAATTTTTATATATTATACTTTATTTGCACTTAAGTGGTCACTTGAAACTATCAAATGGTCCACTTGGTGACTCGCGGTTCATAGGTTACCGACGCCTGGACTACTGGGTAACCCTGAGATATCCGAGTTATTGTCAAACCAGACCATAGAGTCTATAAAAAGTGGCTCTTTTATCACTGCTTTTGCTTTCACATTGGTCCCGACAAAGATCAACAGAGGAATAGATTTGAGCTTTGCTTTTCGGGAAATTTGATGTTGTTAAGGCTACAAAACTGATTTGGTCATCAAGAACAAGTCAGTCCGGTAATCCATCCTATTGTCTGCTATTTTTACAAATCGATTTAAAAATATTTACTATAGTAACATTTTCCCCTTTTTGATATAAGGCAAATTAAGAAGGTAGAGAAAATGCGTCTTTTAGACATATCACATGCTCTTTAAGATACGGAGAGTTTTTCATACATAGAGTGGCCCACCGAAAACAAAACACACTAAACCGCAATTTTTGGAAAAAGGGCCGGACACGTCAAATTTATTAGGAAGAGAAACATGTCATATATGGCTATTTCCGATCAGCCATTTTCAACCCTAAAATAGGGGTGAGGTTCACCCTAGAGTTTTTAAATGGCATGGGATGGCAAGAGACATACATTTGAAAGTTCATTGAATTTGCTTTACAGTAGTATTTTTATTTTTTGGATTCCGAGTTGTAATTCCCAGGAAAATGAAATTCAAGGAGAGAGTACAAATTCAAATTTAATTTAAAATTTGGAGCATTTGTCGAGTGATAATACGGCATTCGTTGACCATACGTTGTCGTAAACATTTGAACGCTTTTTATTTTTACTTCAACATAAATCCTATATTTCGCAGTGTTCATTGTAACGATTCATTCAACATTTCAAATGGTTTATTCAATTGCAGAAATAGTTGATATACATCATAGCGTGTTTCTTTGCAAACTATGAAAATGCCAAAAGTAGCACTCAGTTGTTCAACCAGGCAGTTGTCCAGATAAGCATGTGAATCGCAAGTATGTCCTGGAGTTAGTAAGAAAACTTTGGAAGACCGGGTCTGTGGCAAAAAAGCGAAATGTTGAAAATCCGATAAGAAATAAAGTGGAGGAAGTGGCGGTTCTGAGCCACATTGTTTCGATCCTGCGTTGAGTACAAGGTAAATGGCTATTGTATCGGGTATTAATCGAACCAGTATTCAACGGATTTTAAAACACCGCAACTTTCATCCCTGCACGATTTTGATCGCCGTTTGCAATTTTGTGAGGCTTTATTGGCGAATGCAGTTTTTTCGTAAATGGTATAGTCAATGGCCATAATTGTAGCTATTGGTCAGATTCTAATCCAAGGATATTTTGCGAAACACATATTCAAAACCCCTAAAAACTAAATGTCTGGGTTGGCAGTTTTGACGATCGTCTGATTGGTTGATTTTATTTCTTGCCTGGTAATTTGAATGGAGAAATGTACTTGGAATTGTTAGAAAACAATATTGATTCAATATTAACTGATATTATAGAAAATTATGGTCATTACCTCGCAGATCAACAGGACGGAGCTGTTCCGCGTTATGCCCTGCCTGTTCGACAGAATTTGGATCGAAGGTTTCCGGGTCAGTGGATTGAAAAAAGGGACGCTCTTGAATGGCCTTGAAGTTCGCCAGATTTATCTCCGCTAGATTTCTTTTTATAGGATCATCTGAAGAATAAAGTTTACTTTTCGGCACCGGACTCGAAAATTTACGACAACGTATAACTACTGAATGCCGTCTAATCACTCCACAAATGCTCCAGAACGTGCGGCAACGTTTTGAGCAGAACCTTTATTACTATACGGACAACGTATGGTCAACGAATGCCGTGTTATCACTCGATAAATGCTCCAAACGTGAAATTAAAATTGCTGGAATTGAATTTTCGCGGGAACTATACTCGTAATCAAAAAATAAAAATACTACTGCAAAGCAAATTCATTGAGCTGTCAAATGGTATGTCTTTAACCACCCCAAGCCATTTTAAAATTTTAGGGTGACCCTCACCCGTATTTTAGAGTTGTTCCCCTTCCTAATAAACTTGACGTGTCTGGTCGTTTTTCGATAAATTGCGGTTTAGTGCCTCAAATCGGGCTTGTTTCGTTTTCAGTGGGCTGCTCTGTATATTACAAGTGCTCTGAGTTTCGCCACCATTTGTCATTCTGAATACGAGTTGCTGATGTGACGAAAATAATGATGAGCGGAACGCGAGTCATTATTTTGCAAAAACAGCAGCAACGAATGAATTGCAAATATTGAGGTAACACTTAGACCAAGATTAAAATGCATTGATGAAAAACGTTAACGTGAACTGAATCATCAATGTTAGTCTATGATACTACAAGTTAAAGACGCACTTTTTTTAGCAAAAACTCCAGATCGCAGTAACCGAAGTCGCCATATATGCAGAATGAAATATACTATCTCATCAGAGGTGTCTCTTGAATATGGTGCAGGGTTGTGCATTAATAATAATTACCACCGAATAATAATTAAAATATTGCAGTTAATGTTTTGTCTTTCATTCGTAAAAGGTCATCTTCTTTCCACTTTTTTCGCTACTGAATTTGTAAAAGATCGAGGTGGTTTTGACATCGTACAGTGCTTCTAGATTTCTGTAAATAACTACTTAATATGCTCTTTGTTTCCTTGTTACTTATTATTGTGTAATTTCTGCCATATAAATCACTTTATACTCAAGATAATTATTTCTACATTTAATTAACAATATTATAATAACAATAAATCAAACACTCAATTACTTTATAGGTGATATTTCTTTCTTCATAATGATTTATTCAATTGGACGACTTACGAAAAGGTTGATAAATACAGATTCTTTGCATTAAAATATCTCAAGATAAAGAAAAGCGAAACTCACATTTTAGTTATGCAAATTTTCCTTCTCTCGGTATCTTTTCTCGACCATGCAGTGTTTAAACCGAGATAAAAAATAATCTAATTTTAGGTAACCACAAGCAACCAGCTAGCGCCCACCCACCTTACCCATCCATCCATTAAAATTTATAAACCAATACATCAACCGGCATCTTAAGAGCACGCGCTTTGAACTTGGAAACAAACTTAATTACCTGGGAGAAAACTCGGGCATTTTCCACAATGTCGATTACAGGAGTATCATAAGTAAAGGCGCTATTGGGGAGATATTAACTCCTCCCCCGCCTCCTTCTATACTTTTAGTATTGTTTCACTAGTTCACCCTAAATTAACCTCGAATATAATAAAATGTCACGCACAGAAGAGGCAAGTCTGATGGTTAAGCAAATTTCCTCTCAATGATGTATGAATATACGGTTCAGGATTACGTAATAACGCTTACGGTATTACGTGTAAATTCTTTTGCTGATTACTACAGGTATTGTTTTGGGGCGCTTTTACGACCTGACATTTCGTGTTTAGCAATTCGACGGCAGTGGTATTTATTGGTGCGTCCCCCATAAATAGCCACTTCTATTACATTGAAATCGTAAAAGTACCGAATCAGAATGGACCCGGTTCTGAATGCAGGAGTAGCTGCCATAAAATACCAGATGACGTAACGAATGCAGTATATACGAGAGCGAAGAGGTCATGTTCCGTCACAATATCAAGGAAATGTCGTGCTATGGTCAATAAATTGCTTCTGACCGTAGATAAGTTTGTTTAGTTTTATCGGACTTCCAAGTAGCTTCTCGTTTATACTGCGAGCCATGCAAGGTTGTTTTCAAGGTGTAAAGTTGACATTTTGATTAACTTGTTAGGTTAGCAAAGCACCGAATTCTATTGGCACGTAATTTGAAAGTGAGTTTATGTGTGTTGGTAGTTCCGATATGTAGGTGTTGGGGAACTTAGACATTAATAAGATGCTTTATTAAGCCTTTGCTAATCCTTTGTTATAAATTATAACACTTCTTTCTATATTAAAAGCAGGAACGAAAATAAAGTAGCATTAAAAATATTTGGCTCCGATTAAAACGAAGAGATCCAGATTATCGCGTTCTCTAAACAAGTATGACTAAATCACGGATTTCGGGGTTTTTGATTTTGTTGCAGTACCCATGGTAACGGTTTGGATCATACATATATTACACAATATAAAACGAAGCAAGTATACATCTATCGATAGATGAGATTGATGTTATTAATTTAATTAATAGCCTTGGTAGTGTAGCGGCTAGCGTGCTGGTCTTAGCCAAGCGGACCGGAATCGAATCTCCAGGCAATGGATAGTAATAATTATTACTATTAATATTATTTACTGATGCAATAATCATGTAATCGCTTCAAAGCCTTACACAGTAGTGTTTGGGATCACTTTGTTTCCAAAAATTCAGGTATGCGAGAGACCCTCGATGGACTATTGTATGACTAACTGTTCTATCGAATGAATTTCATCGCTCTACTTAGCTGCAAGAAAACTTCTAAACAACTGTTCAAACGCATGAGTTCACTCTAACAGTAACTTGTAGCCTATTGCCTTAAAATTTTAAAATCGACCGTATTTGATACTAATGGTATTTTATTTGGTTTATGTATGAACGTTCGGGTGTTCCTTCCCGTCTGTTAAACATGATTTGAGTTACGCTCAATTAGTGCGCATTGTCTAAGACAGTGCTACCAGTAACTCACTGGTGGAAGTGAAGTTACTATCCATCCTCTACTAGCTCTCCAGATTAGTACCGGAGCGATAAACGTGCTCACCCGTCGGCACCTTCTCCTAGGAGATGGTACCTCGTTCAGCTTCGGACTTTCCCCCAACTTCCACTACCCGATCGAATCCAACCTCAGTTGTGGCTGGACTTGGTTTTTAATGGTTTTGCCACCCGGTCTACCAGATTATAGGCTTAGTATGGCGTGCCCTCGACAGTGCTTCGTTTCAAGTCTACACGTTATAGACCCCCGGTGTGTACCCTTTCAGGTGAAGTTGAGTTGAGTTACTTTAAGGGGAAGGAAGCGAGAAGGGTTTCTCGCTTCATTCCCCTTAAAGTACAGGTTCTAGAGCCTCTTCGGATCACAGGACCAGGACTAGTCACAAGTCATAGAATGCAGCTGGTGGCATGAGTTTCCCACTTGTCCAGATTTACCCTTCTGGATTCGGGATAAACTTCACTTCAATTATCCTCGTTAAGATTCAGTCAAACAGCGGGTTCCTAACGATGACCATAGATGACCTTGTCCCAGGTAAGAATCAAATCCACCCACACCGGTACTCATGTTAGCAGAGTTTCCTCCGCAACGTTTATGAGTAAACGTCGAGAACACTTGCGTGCTTCTCTCCCACACATTTGATCCTGGAAGGCCTAGGCAGGGGACCTAGAAACCTTTGTTTACTAAATAACCGTTACCCAGACGAAGCCTGGGATAGGAGAGGTCGGACCAGTTCTATGGGCAGGCGCCGCGTGGTCTGCTCCGCCAACCCAACCTCGATGGATTATACAGGCACTTCATCGTTGTGGAAGGTTTATATAAAAATGTGACCCTTGGGCCCGTTACCCTCTCGGAAGGGTGGGGGCAACAATCGTCAAGAAAATGATTTACTACTTTAACCATGTAGGTGGATAGTACTTGATCAGTTGTTGCTACTGGTAAAATTTAACGTCATTTCAGTAACCCACTTATGAGTTATACAGCTTCAAAATGCCAAAAATTACTCTATTTGGGACATTTTACAATCTTGTAACTCTTGAAAATGGGCCGACCAGGGCACATGGCTTACACGATTCTATTGCTTAAGGATAGGGTTATTGAACGACGAAGATTTTAGCCTGATCCATCTAACCACTTTCGAGAAATCTCTCTGTTTTTACTTAATCAAGATAAAAAATTCTAAAAGATAAATATAGACTGCAAAAAGTATCAAGTATATACAGTGCGAGTCAAAAGTAATGAATAATTTTTGGGGAAATTCTAAAAACAAGTAATTTTGTTTTTAAAATCCGCACTTTTTGACATAATATTCGGATATACAGGGTGATGCGTTCAAGTATGGTGACTATAGCACTTTCTCGTCTTCTTAATTTTTTTTCAAAAACTTCCTTATGTAAGGTAACAAACTTATTACATTACCATGTTGGCAATTGGATGAGGAGTCAGAATTTGGAATAAAAAATGGCAGTTTTTTTCTATTTAAAACTGCCGATGACGTCACCAAACTTCACGCATCACGCATCATCAAAAAGTGCGGACTTAAAACAAAATCGACCTGTTTTTGGAATTTTTCCAAAAATCAATACTTTCTTTTTTATCGAATTAACTTTTGACTCGCACTGTATATACTTGTTCTTTTTGCAGTATAACTCATAAATGGGTTACTCAAATGACCTTAAATTATACCAGTAACAACAACTCATCAAGTACTATCCACCTGCATTGGTAGTGTAATGTCTAGCGTGCTAGACTTTCACCCAAGCGGCTGGAGATCGACTCCCGGTGACGGCAGATCTGGTTAAGGTTTTCTGTAGTTGTTCTTAGTTGTGACACAAATGTGGGATTTGCGCTGTTCCATCTGTAAGTCGGCTGCAGCCGCACGTAGGGCCTACGTAATAATAATAATCGCCCGCTCCCTTCCGCACAAGCTTATAACTTCTGTGGCCTGGTTTCCAGGTTATGGGTTGTAGCAATTACTATTATTATTTAATTTACTTACACGGCTCTGGCCGGTATATATTCTTTACCTACCTCACATCTGCCACTGCTTGACGTTTGTGAGGTTAGGTTTGATGCGCAAAGGTTCTCAAGACCAAACCTTGGTCTTCAGAGCTACCTTGTTTGTTAGATTTATTTTTTAAATTTTGTTTATACAGAGCTTGTTGTACAAAATAATACATATTTATGGAAAACAAAATGATGATGCGTTTATAAATGTTTTAAGTTTTTTTTTAAATTATAAATGTTACATTAATACTTTTCGGACTATATGTGCTGTGCCTACAATAGCGGCCTTTTGCAACTGATAAGGGTTGTGTTGTATAGGTATTCGTTAGGTGTTCTTCAAAGCTTTTGGATACATATCCCGTTGCTCCGATTACTATTGGTATAGTTATAGCTCTCGTATTCCACATTCGCTGTATTTTTATTTGCAGTGATCTATATTTAAGGGTTTTTTCTGCTTCTTTTGTTATTATGTTTCTGTCTGCCGGTATTGATACTTCTATTATGTATGTCTATTATATTAATATGTCTGGTTTGTTTGCTGGTACAACTCGGTCTGTTATAACTTGTTGGTCGTACAATATTGTTACCGTGTCGGTTTCATTTACTGTGACTCATTGAGGTGTGTGGTCGTACCAGTTTTTGGTGTTAGTTTGACAATTATAGTAGCCGCATAATTGAAAATGTATCGCAGAACATAGTTTGTTATGTCGCTCTATGTATTCCCTTTCTGCTAATGTGGGGCACCCTGATGTTGTATGTTCCACTGTTTCTTCAAATCTCTGACATATTCTGCATTTGTTATCTTGTCTAGTCCGAAAAATCCTGGTTTTCATATATCTGGTTTTATTGATTATTGAAGTAATTTGATTCAGCATTATTGTTTACAGCACTATCAGTACACATTTCTCAGTACTCCCACCCCAAGCATGCGCGTTATTCATTTTTGATTTCGGCTACTCGCTTGTATGCACAATGCAGTTTTTACAATCTCTTCCTTGATTTAAAACAGCGCAACATTTAAACTAAGTAGTTATGACAATTCTGATGTTATAAATTTTCAGAAACGAAGCAATAATAATTAGGCTTCTTGAATTTGAAAAAAAATCTATTCGTACTAATACAATTTGAAACCTTACAACCTGTACATAGGAATTTTCTTTCTTCTTTCTGATGATTATTTGACCAGCGACACAGTTTGATCATAAGTCATTGAAACACCGTGTATAGTACTGGCAGCATATTATTTGTGGTCCATTTTTAGAGTTTCTGTTTCTGTTCTGTCGTATCGTGACGCCTCTCCGTTTCTCAAATTCTTCAGTGCTACTTTCAGGTTCTTCTAATGTTACTTCTTCATCTGATTAACAGTGTGTTTCAATGAACTTTCATATAATTTTAATGTGGGGTAGTATAGGAACAAAAAATCCTTGTGCCATTTTTGATTTTACGCACATCGAAAACAATTTGCTAAAAAGGTCAACTTTTGGGAACTACTAGAAATAATAGTCAAAACAAACTGTGACATCACCTAGCATCGGTGTATCAAATATCACTTTGAAAATGCAGTTAGGTACATCCAGCTCCAACTGTGATTCTTAAACCAGAGACCACCAACCTACTTTTCAAAACAATCTCTTTTCTCTGTTATTATGATGAAAGATACGCACAAATTATAGTAAGTTTTTCTGTTGCATTTTATGTGAACCATCACCTGTTCAGAGGATACGAATCTTAAGTGAAACACCCTGTATTTACTTCCTGGTCAAAATAAAGGAAATATTAGCATTGACACAGATTTAAGATATTTAACATGGTGTTAACGGTATTCTCCAATCTCCATGCTCATTTGGGACGAACGAAGTGAACATAGATAGGTCCCAAGACTTCCCTCTGGCGTTCAACATGCCTTAGGTTGAAACTAAAAATACTATCACCCTCTAAGAACAGTTTTATCTAGTATAGCTAGGATTGTCATATCTTAAACACTATAAATCGGGAGACATTAAGATCAAATTAAAGCACATAGAGTATCAATTTTGCGCAAAGTGAGATTAAAAGAAATATGTTCAAAAAAAGCTTAAATGAAGTTAAGAAAATGACAAGGTTATTGTTTGCGCGTCAAGATATAATTTGTATGACTTAAGGAGTTGCAAGAAACAAATAAGGACAAAGTCCAAAATAAGGAATCTATTAGATAAGATAGCATACTTATAACATGTTACTTAACACTTGCCGGGACTGATGCATCATCATCTTCTTTTGAGTTCTGAGTCAGAACTGTCTGTATACCATCAGAAGTTGTTTGAACATGAGTATGTACTCTTCTTGTTTCCAATATCACGCATGTGGGAGTTGCACCCAACAGCAATGTTGTGTCAGCATATTGCATCCTTTTTGTTGCACACGGCGCACCATTCACCTGGTGGGTAAATCAGCATATTCTAGATGCTTCAGTCTAATCGTACGGTCTTGGTTATTATTCTTCTGCCTGGTTTAAGTCTAGTTTAAAGATAAACTGGATTTGCACGTAAACAGTTGAAACGAGCAAGTTAATAACACATCATTTATTAACAATAATTGCTATAATGTAATACCGAATTATTTAACATAACACAATCGCATATTCTATAATCGTAAATTAAGACACAATGCGGGAGGTGGGAGTTTATTTTTAAAATCGACAGGGCAACTCTAAGTATAGCCAGAAAATGCATAGTCACCAGTAATAACGGTAAATTTGGTCATTAAAGAGATATTTTATACCAAAATCGTACTATTCTGAAGTGGATTCTGATTTACATAAAGAAAGAGAAAGAAGAAATATACCGGATATACACTTGAGACTTTTCTTTAATATACTTTTACTTACCTTGAAAGAATTTCCTTTTAAAGCAAGAATACATGGTAACTAATTATCTTATTTATAAAATCATTTCCTCCTCCGTAACAAAATACTTTCACGGTTCAATAATAAACATCAAGAAATGGATATAAAAATAAGCAGGAGACGTTCTTATCAATTATTTCGTGACAGACTTCCTTTAATTAGAGCTCCTAATTGATATATCTCTGCCTTGTATCTCACCATAATAAGCTCCGATAGGCGTCGAAAGCTCCATTTAATCAAAAAATATAATAAGCTCCTCGTAACTTTTTATGTTCCAACGTAATGAGGAGCTAAATGAAAAAGGTAGGAGCCAAAATACACATAAATTATCTCATTGTGACATATCATCTTGTTACTGTTTCTTTAGGAAATTTTTTTTAACTTTAAAGGTTGGGAATGGTGTTTGTGGTAAAGCATACATTTTTAAACATTTTCACGAAGTACTATTCCCTAAACAGTGAATTGAATTAAGAGAAAGAAAATTGGATTAGAATTATTAATGTTGTTAAAATGACAAGAGAGAAGATGAACTTTTGAGAGAATCTAATATAGGTTAGGTCGGTCAACTTATGTAGATAATAAAAGCTTTCATAGGCATGTTGGCTACCGGAATTCGAGACTATTTCCGGTGCGCCGCAGTTAATAAAAATAATTAGTAAATCAATTCAAAACTATGATATAATAATAAATATTAACGCGAAAATATGTTATCAATATTCAGGACCAAACGCCCCTTTTTTCATTTTATGGGCGAGAAGTCAACTCATGTAAAGCTAAATTACAGTCGTACACAGTAAAAAATTTAGTGTAAAATTGGAACACTAGACCACTCTAAAAAGTGTGTGTTTAGGTCTAATACATTTAGAGTAAAATATCCAATCTGTACTTACTTCGTGCAGACTACAGAGGAAAATATCTAATCTGTACCTTCGTATAGAGTTAACTTCAATACAATGTTAGTGTAAATTTATTACACTCTAAAACAATTATATCTTTAATATATTTTGGTAACTTCTTTACACTAAAACAGACAAATTTCTAATCGTTTCGGAGTAAGATTTTACTCTTGAATTTTGAATCTTTTACTCTACATTGGGAAAAATATTGCCTATTTAGATTGTTGTAATTGTTATAAAGCTTTTGTATAATTTGTTTTCTATTTAGATTAAAATTTAGAGTGAAAATAGTGTAGTTTTCGAAGGTCAAGGTCAATAATAAAATAAGTGATTTATTTATTTATGCAATGCAAACATACATAAAAATTATTTATATATACAATTAAAACATAAGAAAGTATTGAAAAATATATATGCGAGCCGAGTTGGGACACTTCTATTTTGATTAAAGGAAATCCCGGAACCTTTACTTCGATATTGTTTTGCTTGTTCCATGGTATTGTTGCTATAGTGAAGTACTGCTCGTGTTCCATGCCAACTCCACCAAAGGTCAAAATTACTACAATTATTATGTAATTACTCTTTTTTGTTCTGCGAATTAGATATAATTATAATTGCTTTTACTTACCTAATTTTTTAATATCTCTGTTTATTGTTTGGAAATAAAACACTGAATATGAATTATTGAAAAAAGTACAGCTTCGTTGCGTAATCAATATTAAATAGTTTACGGTTGAACAGGTCTTGTAAGTTTCCAAGTGCTCCGTCTTACTCATCATAAGTAACCAGTTCTACCAATTTTAGTAACTTTTGAAATTGCCAAGTTTCAACTGTTATCAAATCTATTGTCAAATGCATTGTCAACTGTTTATTGGTGCCAATTAATTTTATTTACTCTAACTAGAATAACATGAACACTAACAAACATTGTTTTCCCAATTTAGATCACTTTTTAACGATTTTTCTTCTCTGTAAAGAATTAAAATTCGAGTGGATTTTGTTATGCTTTTAAAATAGAATACTATTAGATTGTGTATTCAATCTATAATAGAGTTAATGAATAGTATAGAGAGAAAATAGATTTCTGTAGTGAACAATTATTTTTGCTATAACAACAGAGTGAAAAAGAATGTTTTTAGGTACCATCCCCCCGGTTAATATAGTTGTGAAGCTACGTCTGATGCACCCTAGAGTTATGTTAATTACAATTCTTTTTTATAGTTGTTTGTAATGCTAGTTTCTGTTAAACGAGAAGATAAATGGAATAATATGTGTAAACGTTGCTTTCCGGTAAACTGCCCAGCAGCAAGCGTAACAAACAAAGAGAAATAATTGCGGTGTCTACGAACTCTGCCTTTGATCGCACTTTGATTTTATGTCCTTGATTGAGGTTAGTTACATAAGACTTTCTAGATGATAAAACTGCTTGTGCTTTTATTTAGTATAAGTATATAATTGCGGATTAATGAGGGTATTAAACTAATTTATATATCACAATTCCAAGAGGAAATATTTCAAATTAAAAATTAAAATACCTAACGGTTATGCACAGAAGGCTTTGACTGGATCAATAATTGCTTAGCGGTAATCATTTTTAGGTCAAAAATTACGCTTTATTAGCGCGCTTCGTTTAGCCAAACCGAACATACATATACTTTGAAACCTCAATAGCTAGAGCAATAAAATGCAGATGTTACAATCAAAATTATTCAGGATCTAGTCAGCACGTTTTACCGTTTGTATGCAGATCCTAATATCTGCTCGCCCTTAACTTACTCTGAATTTCTGTCGTTAGTGGGAAAACGTTTATATGATTCAGCGAATATGAATGATGGTAAATGATGATAATGTTATTTTCAAAGCGAGACGGTTTCAGGTAAAACTAACTAAAACCTGGATTATCATTTTATCAAAAAGATTTTCGCGTATAGCAGATTTCCCTAATTTTAGGGAACTCTTGAGCGTATTCATTCGCAGGGAATTCGTTGCATGCATTTTATTGATTCCTCTTGGATATGGAAGATTCTTCAAAAACAAAACAGCGTACATGAGGATGGGTTTTTGTTAGGATAGTGAGATGAGATTAAGAATTGCAAGGTTGCAACGTTACAATAGACAATTACTATACTATCGCTCAGTCACTAACGCAGTAGATGAATACTGACAAAATTGCTTGTAATAACTACCCATTCCGCTTTTCTGGAGGGGAGTGCTTATATACTGCTGGGAATGTAGACGTGATTTTTTACCTCCCCACTTATTATTACCTTGACATTGGAACTGTACGTTCCACAATCATATACCTATGAAACTTAAATTGAAGTTGTGAATCATCAGAGATTGAAACATCAAAGCTGTCTCTAAAACTTTGAAACTATAAATCTTTGCAATTATAACGTACATACTACATAGTTCATTAAACAGTTGCAAATGGGTCGACAATTTTGCTCGTAGAACCTGAACCACCCAAGATTTGAAATTTCGTAACGTTTAATTTATTGGATCATTGGAACTCATTGAACTCATCACAACCAACCAGTCATTACAACCTTGACTTCAATTTTAGAACTGACCTACATAAACTTCATTTTTGAAACACCGAATCTCTGAAATCTAGATTTTTACCAGAAATATATCAGAACAGACATGGGACTACCTAAGTATTCAAGTTTTTGCATCCATCAGATTTTATGGAAATATGGCACGCATTCCTGGGACAAAAACAAACAACAAGTTCTAGTATCACAATCCGTGAAGAATAGGACCCCTCCAGAGATCTTTTGGAGGTCAAAAGACTTATCTTTATGACTTACTGAAATGACTAAGCAAGGGACATCCAATAAAAGTAGATTTTTTCTACTCCTACCTGTAAATTACCCGTTTTCTTCACGTTTCGCGCAATGGAAATGTATGCAATTCCAGCAAGGTGTACGGATATAATTTCATATCCGTACAGTGTACGGATATGAAAACAACCAATCAACGTAGTCCAATTTGACACTTCTTTATTTGTAATTAATTTATTGACAATTCCTGTCATAAATATAGAAGTAAAAGTAAGTTAAATCAATGTTTCCTTCTTTCAATAACACATAAAAGCATTTGAAAATAACGTGATTTGTGAAATTGTATCTTTAGCAATTATACTTTTATAATTAAAAATACATAAATATTAAATCATTTAAATAAGTACAACCTACTTTTATAATAAGTATAGTAGACACGGTTTGTGATGGGGCTTGGTAGCTCAGTCGGTTAGGAGCTAGGTATAAATAAACTGAAGCTGACCGACGCAGGTTCAATTACAGCTGGGAGAATAATTCTTTTTTAATTTTTTTTATAAAACAAAATTTAAAATAATAATTTTCTCTTCGGAAATGTTAATTTTTGCAAAGTTTTAATAATTCTCTTAAAAATTCTACAATGACAGAGGGATTATACAAACCATCTTTTAGCATAGGTTAATCCTTATATTCGATTTCTCAAGGAGACATGCAATCTATTTTGTAATTGTTTTGCTTAGTCGAAGAAAAAAGATACTGTACAACTTGGACGACTGAGGCACTTCGCCTTCGGCGTCGTGCCTCAGACTTCGTTCTCGTGCGATATAGGCATCATATCCACCCTTGTTGCACAAACTACTATAGTGGTCACCTTGTTTAGGTGACTAGACTTAACTAAAGGTCAAAACACCAACTTTAACGTGGATAGGCAAGTGCGGTGTCATTTAAACGTTTTTGGCCCACTAAATGCCCCCTAAACTGCTAAATGTCCAAATCTTTGGCACATAGGTGTATGAAATAAAGCTGCCCGGTCATATACGTACGTTAGTCTTTATAAAGACCGCGACTGTGAACTTTACGTCTTTCTGCACAAGTCGGGCTTTTTGGCAGCTGCAGAATATCACGGTTTTCAAGGACGATGAAGCTGTAACTTTGGATAGCTGGATAAGAATGGAGCCAAGACACTTGGTTTTTGCACCCGCATTACAAGCTGGTATCGCATTTGTATTATTAGCCGATTCTGCCAACAGAGACCTGACCCAGATACGTGACGTCGGGACATTACAACATAATCAATATGGGAAATACTTCGTGGCAAAATTCTCCTTAGATCTAGTTATTCCAACGCATCTTAAGTGAGACGAAGAGCTTATCGATCTTTTAAACTTTATATTTAGATTTATTTTCCCACTAGATGTAAAACCGCAAGTAATAATGGGTGGCTAACACTAAACACTCTTCCTGCGGGTGGCAAGCCATGCGCTCATTGCACCTCATTGCAGCCATGCGCACTTCTTTATATTAAACTTTGATGCCCTTGGTGACCACTTGCACGATTTTTAAGCTATAACTGTAGCGCAGCTTTCTAATCCTCCCGAGTTATTATTTCCTTGTATGACAGTTTTTTGGGCATTAGAAACCACACAGATGGGGTTCTACGATCTGACCGTTGGCTTTGTCATTATAAGCAGATCGAAAGCTTTCGCATGGCACCAAACTCGTTGATTTACATTGAAGATATACATTTTGTGACTCCTAGAGGTTATTGGTATGATATATACTGAACTTGATTTGCATGGTATTTATCAATAAATCAATAGTTTGTGAATCACACGGTGTTTTAGCAGGTCAATAGCTTTAGAATGATAGTGCACTTTTATTTATGTTAAAATTGAACTTGAGCTTTGATGAACTTTTTGTATGTCGTGGTTCACAGAACCCATATGCAGATTTTGATCTAGGTAGTCTGTTGCATGTTCCTTTACTTTTGAATTCAAATCTCTGACAGTTTAGGAATCTGAAGTATTGGTAGTTTGAATTTTCCAACGTCTGAAACTTTTTGAAACTATACTCCGAAACTTTTGATAAAATAACTTAGCGACGTAAAATAACCCTTGAAGAATAATTCCTAGGTTATGTTACGTTATGTTAGGTTTGATTAGGTTAGGTTATGTTGGGTTGTGTTAGGTCAGATTTGTTAAGGGCTATTTTTTCGTTGAGCTGTTTTCATTAAGGGTAATTTTCTTGTTGCGTTATTTTTACATGGAACCACTGTATATGTTATATTAAGAAAAGTTAAATAAAAATATCAATCTGCTCAACTAAAACTCGTGTAGCAAAGGCGCTTCTTCTGATTAGTATGAATATTGCTGGCCAAAAACGGGATATTCAAGATCTTGATGAACTTCGAATTATCCGAATTGGAACCATCGGTAGTACACGCTTTTCTTAGCTGTTGGTTACTGAATATAACATAGCCGACCAAAGGCGGTAATGATGGTGATCTTGATCAACCATACCATTTTAGGTTCTGGTTACTGAGCCCAATAAACTGGCCGAAAACGGTAGTATTGTTGAGTTGGGGGGGGAGGCTGGGCGCCAATATTAGGAACTTTTGTTGACTATTAGGTTCTGCATCTAATAGCACTGTTCAAAGAGAGATAGATATTGATAAGATTCGACAACCGAATCTTGCCAATGGCGGTGGTTTTGGAGACCTTATTGTATGAAGACCGTCATCGACTTCCAAGCAACAATTCTTTCGCTTTTCTTCTGGAAGAGCCAAATGACAACGTATGTAAAAAAAAGATATAATACAGAAAGTATTAACCGCAACCTTGTGACATTTCCAATTTTTATTTATTCCTCTTGATTCTTTGGAGTCAAGTTTCCTAAAAAAAGAAAAGAAAAGGAATTGTCTTTATTGTATGATGTGCTTACCTAACTAACTTTAATTATTTTTATTCTTTAAATTACGATTCGGATTTTTCCTTTAGGGGTGTTTTCTGATATTTTCCCGTGTATTTTTGGTTATCTTATTCTAAACAATTGTCAGCCATTTCTACTTTCTTTTTATCTCTTGGAGTGAAAGTTTTACCAACTATGTGTAGGAGGAATTCTAATCTCTTTTTGATAATGAGAAGACATTTTAAATTTTTCAAGCTCTTTTCATATTGAACTTTTGGCCCAAGAACATCCAGGTAAATATGTTTGCTAATTTTTGAATTTTTCTAATTCTCTTTGATTTTCATTTGAGATTTATACCTACTTTTGCTTGGGGGTAATTTATTATTTTATTTTTAGGCCTCTCTTATACGAGGGTGGTCCCAGAAGTACCCGACCTGACCAAGAGGTGGCGGTAGTTGTTTGAAAATATCACTGTATTGGAAAGTACGCAGTCTATAAAGCATATGTTTCAAGTTTGAAAGCGCCACGTTGTTCAGTATTTGTTTGGCAGCCATCAATAGTGAACGTTGTCAGTGAATTTGTGAAAATGGAGAAAATTGGTCATCGTTATGTGATACAATACTTTTATTTGAAAAGCCTCAGCCCAACCAATATAAAAGCTGAACTGGATTCTACTCTGGGTGAGTCTGATCCTTCGTTTACAACAGTTAAATTTTGGGTAGCTGAGTTTAAAAGAGGCCGTACGAGCTGCCAAGACGAGCATCGCAGTGGTCGACCAAATGAGGTGACGACTCCAGAAATGGTGAAGAAAATCCACAAAGCGGTACTTGATGATCGTCGACTGAATGTGCGCGAACTAGCAGACATTACGGGCATTTCAAAAAGTGCGGTACATCGCATATTATCTGAAAATTTGGACATGAGAAAGCTGTGTGCAAGATGGGTGCCGCGTTTGCTCACACTCGAGCAAAAACAGTGGCGTGAAAATGTTTCAATTGAGTGTTTAGCGAAGTTTCACAGCAACAAAGCAGAATTTTTGCGCCGTTTCGTAACAATAGATGAAACATGGGTCCATCATTTCACACCCGAGACAAAAGAACAATCGAAACAATGGACTCAAAAGGGAGAACCGGCTCCAAAGAAGGCGAAGACCGTTTCATCTGCAGGCAAGGTTATGGCGTCGGTTTTTTGGGATGCGCGTGGAATAATCTTTATTGACTATCTCGAAAAAGGAAAAACTATCAACGGCCAGTATTATGCAAACTTATTGCAACGTTTGGCTAAAAAGAAAGTGTTGTTTCATCACGACAACGCGCCAGATCACAAATCCGTTATTGCAATGGCCAAAATTAATCACTTATAATACCATTAGTAGTCAAAGTTATGTCGACTATTTTTGTGGTGGTTTCACGAATGTCTATCATGCTTGCATTTAAATACCACGAGTGCGCAGCACGAATGGTATTCGCAAGCATGATAGACATGAGTGTTAAGCACCACAAAAATAGTCTACTTAACTTTGACTACTTATGGTATTCGAGAGACTATTCAACGAACACGCTTTAAAAAATCAAATTGTTTTTCATAAATGTAGCACTGTTACATTTAATAATTGTGCGTTCAATACTCAAAAATAAATGTTGTTAAATATTTGTGTTTTATTAAAATTGTCGATTGTTATCACTAGTGAAAATTGTCGACAATTTTCACTAGTGAGAATTGTCGATACAATTCATTTTCATTGGATTAAAAATATCAAATGCTGCATTTTAATTGGTCAATTTTTAATAAATGACATGTGAGTTGAATAGTCAATTAAAGTTTGAATTGCTACCTCATGCACCATATTCGCCAGATTTAGCCCCCTCGGATTATTTTCTGTTCCCAAACTTGAAAAAATGGCTCAGTGATCAAAGATTTTCCAACGATGAAGAAGTGATGTCAGCAGTTAATGGCTATTTTGAGGAGCAAGACAGTTCTTATTATAAAAAGGGTATCGAACTTTTTGAACACCGCTGGGAAAAGTGTATAGAGCTGAAAGGAGATTACATTGAAAAATAAATAAATCTTTTTCCAAAATTTTTGTGTTTTCTTTGTTGGGTCGGGTACTTCTGGGACCACCCTCGTATACCCCACATTTTTCACCTTAATGGATGAGGGTTTTCTAATTTTATTGAGATCTACTTGGCTAATCTTATTGGCTTGCATCATGGAAATGGTTGCTTTGGTCTAAGCAAGTTCTAAAAGAATAGTATTTTTTGTCCTGCTAGTTGGAATTTCCATGTGAGAATCTTACCCTCCGGTGATGGTGGTTTAAATCATTGAAGACACCTGTAGGCCACAGCACTGTCTCGCAACCAGGGTTGGTTGTTGTCAACTTATTTTATCCTGCTATTTGGGATTTGGATGTGATAATCTTACTCTCCGGTAATGGTGGTTTTAACTCTATGAAGACACCCGTAGACCACATTGTCTCACAGCCAGGAGTTAAGTGTTCCTGCCGTTTTATTATAGTAGCTGGTTTGTCAGCAATCGACATCTTTGGTACTGTTATATTTTGGTAGATTTTGAGAGTTGTAATTGTAAGTATTACAGAAGTGTTTTTCCTTCTTATTATCCTGATTCCTAATTAAAGTTAATTACTTACCTTCGTTGTGATCAAATCTTTAATAAGTTGTACTGGTGGTACTTTTGCTTCGGTATTAATTATTGCTGGTACGGCGCCTTATTAAGCAAGCTTGCCTGAAACTATTACAGGTTATTTTTTATGATCTTTTTACTTTTATTATTACTTGTTTTTTGGTAAAGATTTAAGGTTAGGAATTGAGTTTAAGAGTTCTTACCTGTTATATTGCTTCCTACCCACCTTTTACTGCTCCCAAATTTTTTTCAACTTTAATTATTTACACCTCTGTTCACTACTGTTGCATTTAATATTTATTTGTATTTTGTAATATTATTATTGTTTTGTTTAAATGGCATGTCATATTATTGATGCTTCATATTGATTATTTATCAGAGTTTAAATATTATACTGGCTGTTAGTCATATCTGTGGTCATTTTTCATACCATTGTGTGGCCATTTATTCTTTATTATAGTAGGGTGTTTGTTTAGCCCTTGGTGACTATTGTTGTTTATTAAATTTTTGTACCTTTTGTTATTACTTATTTGTGTATTTGTTATTACTACTGTTACTATTTACATTTATATTACTTTATTAAATCTTAATATTAATTATACGTTTTACATGATCGTGTTGTGTTTTTGTTATGATTGTGTGTATTCGGTTATTCCCCTTCTTTCTAGGTTTCTAGAATGGCGCCCAGGCAGCAAATCGTTATTTTTTAGTAGCTATCATCGACGAACCAACCTACCAGCTCTCCTTTTAACTTTGAGCACCGTGAGCATTAATATTGTACATCCTGGCTACTAGGATGACACAACCTTAGAATATAAAACTGTAGGAAGGAACATAATCATCTACCACATGAGACCGGGATGGGGTTTCAATATGACGGAGTAGGTGTTTTCGGTTTTGTAATGAGTTATTTTCATTGGCGGTATTCGTTGTCTCGAAATGCGCACTTAAACTACATAACCTCAATTTTATAACATAATATTTTGAAATTAATCTTAGAATATAAATTTTACATTTAATATTTTAAACCAACTAATACTTACTTATGAAATGTAATTATCTTCTTCGTATTTGTCGGAGTTTGAGTGAAAAGCAGATTTAGATGGTGTCTAATGGCGGCCAGTGGGCCATATCCGTCGCTTTTAAAGCTCATTGCGCCGGGTGGTTACGCCCCTTCCTACAGTTTTATATTCTAAGACCGCAACCGATATTAGAGGTTGTACTACTACTCAATATACAGATCGGCTAACTTTTTGCGGGAATGGTTTAAGTTGAAAAGTAAAAAATATATTTCTGGTAAGAGTTGGCTATCAAATTGGGAGAACAATCTAATTCCGAGAATGAATTGTAAAAACAAACCTCCTATCTCTATCGCTCTTACGAGAAATATATTTTCTTCACTTTTTAACTTATACAACTCCCGCTTTGCACGAAAAGTTAGTCGATCTGTATAGAAAACACTGATCGCTGCTGTCATGGACTTAATTGCTGATTGCTGATAAGAGTGTATGTTGGGACAAATCTTTTTGGGATGGTCAATATATTGCCGCTGAATTATTACCACTGCATACTGAACATTATTAGCGATTACGCGTAGCTGTTGCCATAATGAATAATTTATTGTCAAGATATAAACGGAATCCGTTTTCTTCTTTTTTTTTGACAAAGATAGGTGATCATTGCTTTACTCTACCCTAATAATAAATACTCTATCCTGCTCAAGGGACGATCACTAGACACATGCCTTCTAAAGCCGTCAACATTTTGACAGGATATCTACTAATTTCAGAATGATCATAAAAAGAATCTTGAAGAGAAAACTAGCAATATGTCATGCATAATTTTTACGCTACTAAACATTGCTAGCCCAAAAATTAATATTAATAATAATGGCCGCGTTTAGCAATGCAGAAAATTGCTCTAATTTAATGAAGGTTGCTGTTCACAGCTTACAATGCGATGTATCGCATAAACACAATTTAATAGTATATTATATACCAAGGTTGTGAAGAGTTTTTTCTAGAGCCGAGCATTATTAGATCCCGAGATGCGCAGCATCGAGGGATATAAGATGAGAGGCTCTAGAAAACACTTCACAACCGTGGTGTATATATTATTTTTTTCACTACTAGTACTTTTATTCCTTTTATTCTTCTCACATAAAAAACGTACTATCGCGATCACGGATTTTTTCCTGGATGCCAGTGTATAATGGGATGAATTTTTGCCCCGTGTTACACTAAAATCTGGATTATTGACTAGTAGTCAATAATAAAAAATTATTTACCACTAGGCAAGAAGGCTAACTTCACAAGGTGACAACAGACTAGATAATAGTATGTTTTAAAGCTAGTAGGGAAAAAAAGTATTTCACATCCTTATACGGGGAGGTGTTAAAAAACTAAATTAACTTACATATTTCATAATAGATCTTTGCAATTATTCAATTGAAAGAGGTCAAACCCAATATAAACGTATTACATTCGAAGCGTATAAAACCATACCTTCTATTATAATTATTATATATCAAAAAATGACCGAACAAAATTATCTCAATGACAACAAAAACACATCAGTAGTTTTTTTAATCATCAGCATTATCTGATCTGACATCTGAAACAACCTTTTAATTATTTACCTACGGGAAGGCATCATCCGTTACTTTCTCGGCTGTCACGAATGAACTCCCATAAGAAAAGTAATCAAAATCGGGACGTATAACCGTAACTTTTCTCTCTTCCTTTACCTATCCACCTTTTTAGTGCTTTTCGAATCTTTTACTGTCCGCTTATTTTCTAGACGCTATCAAGCGTGCATTATATATAAAACTATTATAGATCACCTGGATGTCAGAAAGTTCCATTCTTGCAATCCAGTTTTTATATACTACAATAATGTTAGCTGTCGTAACGATGGAATGGCCATTTTAGGTAACGATCCAAGTGTGCAACTCTAGCTTATATAGCTATCTGCCTTTGTCTGTCATCATCACCAATATGGCACTGTTATCTCTCGTTTCCTGCAAGTTCAATGAAACGTAATGGCAATGAAACTGCTGACAATAATGGTGGTGACAACTCGAAAACTTAAAGTACAGGTTTTTTATGTAATAAGCGCTAGAGAAGTATTTTCTCAGGACAAGTAGAAATATTATGCAAAAACAAAAGAATTTAAAGTACGTTTACTGGTAGTTTTTTTTATTTATTAGATTGCATTGTTGTTTCTGCATATTATTCTGTTTGAGAGATAATCACATTTCCCAAGATTGTAAAATGGAATTGTGATTAGATTTACTTATTGCAAATATGCTTCCTCTTCCTGGCAGAAAATGTATCATACTCATTATTATTAGTTTATACTGTAGAGTGAATAATTTATCATCATTATTAAAATGTTTTCGTCGGCTATTAAACAATATAGATATAAAACCAGAATGTCGTTGGGTAGCTATTTTATTATCGTATCATGTAGTAATGATTCATATTTTGTTTTCCTGCGTTTCTGAAGTACCAGATAGTTTTAGCTTATTGTCCATCCATGAATATAACGAACTCTTTCGAGTACACACATCTCTGTGACAGCTTGTACAGACCCTTGATAGCGTTAGCTTGGCGTTAACTTTTTTTAAATATCTCCGAGTTTTGCCCTAATTTACCGCGCAAAAATATACATACACCGAAATATCCATGCGTCGAACTGTTTTTGCGTCGAAGTGTAATTGCGCCCAAGTGTCCCGACACCGAAGTGTCCCAAGCAGCCCTCGCGCCGTAATGGTCGCGCCAAGAAGCCCGCGCCTAAACGGCAGCACCTAAATCTCCTAGACTGAGTTTAAGATTAGGTTAGGATTAAGTTAGAGAAATAAACCTTTTAAACTCATTAAAATTCACTGACCCATAAGACTTCATTTGCCGCGGTTGCTTGATAATCTGAGGATACAAATCGACTTATTTTGCGCTAAATTTGATTGATATCCCCATTGCCTGATGTCTCTTAAACGGAACTCTTACTTACCATTCTATACGGACTTCTATTAACTAATGCGTGGGTAGTATAATTGTTAACTGCTACCCTACTGTTTTAAGCAGTTATTCAGTTTAATTGTCACGTATCTCTACAATAATAGTTTCCAATTGGTACTATATTGTTTTTTAACTTATCCTTCAATATGCCCTTTGATCTTAGGTATAATTAAAGCAGATTCTGGTCTAAGATACGATGTAGTTGATCATATTGCAAGTTTATCAGCTTGCAGTTAAACAAGAGTAGCAGTTTTTTAAGACAAATGTATATCTACGACACTAATTGAAAAAAGAAGCTAATTATCTGTTATGGTTTTAAGCAATAGAGATCTTCGCCAAATCCTGATTTTGTTCTAGACTTGTCTGCAAAAAGCAGGCAAAGTTACCTACCTATAACTAGGCTATTTCTCCGTGTACTGGTTTTTACTGTTTTGATGCTATTCCTTTCATTTGGTCATGATTTCCCGAAAGATTAAAAAAAACTATCTAGGAGTCGTGTTGCCTGTTCTCCTCTAAGTTTATTTAGATCAATATGTACAGAACTTGTTGTATTTGACACTACTATATTCTATAACATCATGAGTAATAACAATAGGGCCTTCATTGCTGCCGTACAAGTGATTTTTTATCGCTTCTGGTATGCAGAGGTATGCAAGCCTTTGTAGCTTAAGTAGTTCGTACATTGCCAGTTCTTGCGTTGTCATTGTCCGCCAAAGGAATGCTGCATAGGTTGATGCTGTCTTAACCACCCCATTATATAACCAAGGTAGTATATCTGGTTCTAGCCTCCATTTACTATGAGTACGTTTAATAGATTTAAAGTTGCGCATATTACTATTGCCGAAAGAGAAGGTCACTATTGCCGAAAAGAGAAGGTCACTATTGATGGCCAAATGGATTATTTTTACTGGTCCAAGAAATTTTGTTGGTATTTAGTGCACACCACCGCATATGCTATTGTAGTTGATAGTATTTTCATTTGCAGGTACTTCTGAAAAGGAAAATGTATTAGTTTAGGAGAATTATAAAACATTACATATCTCATTGACAATGATAGAACATAATTTGGGTTTAATATAACAAAAAAAATTACCTTGACTACGGTTACTGACGAACCAATATCTGTCTTGAAATGCAATTGTTAATAATAATCATGATATTAAAATAATGACCAAAGACAGGCTAATTTAGATTGAGAAATAAACAACAGTAAGATATGAGAAATATTTGCAATCTAAACGAATTTTTAATTACTAAGAGGTAGTTAAGTAAATAAAAAGGGAAGAATAAAACGTTTTTAAAACAAAAACGTGGTATAAAAGTTGATCAGTGTAAAAGTTAATTAAAAGAAAAATAAATAGGAAAATTTGGCAGTTCCATAGGTGTAAAAAAAAGTTTTTTTTTTTATTTCAAACGAATATAATAAGAGAACTTAAAAGGAGAAAATAAATAAAGGAAAATTAAGTCGTACCAATAGTCCAGAGTGCAGTACAGGCAGAGTCTCATCATAGAGAGCTGTTTGATCCGAAAACGTAACCAGCTGGTTCGACGTAAACAAAGAAAGAAAAACATAAATTTTATTCAACAGCTAATATTAAAAAGGTAAAAATATTTAGGTGCAATTTACCTCAACTCTTTAGCTTCGGCTGAACATCATATCCTGGAGAAAGGTATGGAGCCCCATAGGGAGTAGGCAGATTCCTGCGTGGTGATCTTCCCAGACAGCAGGCTGAAAAACAAGAAACATAAAGTGCATCAAGATACCATGTTTCTGACAAATCAAAAAGTGATAATGAAGGCAAAGCTAGTATTATTCTAAAAAGAATCAAACGTGAATTTTTTAAAAGAGCAATTTTAAACAAAGTTTACTTACTAAAGATTCTTAAAGATCCTGTTAGTGATCATTTTCTTAACCTTAAATAAGAAAAAAATCAATATAAATTGTTTGTTTGTTTGTTTTTGGGCGAAGAATCGGGATGGCGGAGCATCCTTCGTACCTCATGTCACCGATTGCTACGATTATTTGGCCGACCCTACTAGAATTTAGCCGAATCTGGGGGAATTCCAACCCCAGTAGGGATTTTTAACGTGCCAAACATGACATTGACACGGGACCTACAATTTTACTTCCTATCCGCAAAGAAGGCATGTTTTAAATTTTTCTCCGCTATGAAAAATTACCAGCTCGGCCGGGGATCGAACCTGCGATTATGAAGCAAACATGCAAACCACTAATCCACCGAGGCTGGCTATCAATATAAATGTTTATCAATAGTAAAATCAAAACTTACTTGAATTTAACAGCTTTAATTCTGAGGTTAGGTTAAGAACCAAATGTCAAACTTTTCTTTCCAAACTGACATTTCAAGGTAAATGGAGATTCCCATTTATTCAAATATCGTAAAAGATAAAATAGCAAGTATCCCATTGGCTCAAATCTTTTTTCATAAATCTGTGAAGTTTCAAAAGAACCCAGAAGAGGAGGTATTGGATAGTGAACTAATCAGTAGGGTGGAACGAAAAAACGATATTTTTCATTTTTTTCTTAAAACGTGGGCTCTATAGCAATTAAAAGATTCGTTTTATTGTCCTAGAAGAGCTCACAAAGTTTCAAACGACTATTATAATATTCTGTGGTTCCTCAAGGGCCTCAAAAAAGTTTTCAAAAATTTTTTTTCATTCCTTCAAACGCGGGCGCTATAGCAATTAAAAGATTCATTTTATGGTCCTAGAAGAGCTCACAAAGTTTCAAAGGTCTATTTTAGTATTCTATGGTTCCTCAATGGCGTCAAAAATCTTGTTAACCTTTAAACGCGTATAGCAATTAGAAGATTCAATTTACTGTTCTCGAAGAGTTGAATTTATTGGCGTTTTACATACAGAGATTGTTTAATGATAGTACATTGTTTATTAAAAATTAAGAAACACACATACAACAGAGAAGTACATAGTAAAATACTGCAAACAATTTATAAAGTCATTCAGGTTTAAAATAATCCGACTTTGTTTCAAATGCTGGTAGAGTAGCTCGTGACTTTATTTTTGCATGAATAAAACCCTCACGGCGTTCATGTCCACATACTGCGTCAGAAGCTTCAGTAACAAGGCGCACACACCTTTCCACAACTTGGGTGTGACATGGAAAACATGTTAAATCTGCTGCATTTATATTAAACCCAGTTATATTCCGTATATCAAATTCCAAATGTTTCGTCAATGGTGGTTCTGTAATTCGTACCTTGTTTTATGAAATTAGTTCGGAGTAGTGATTGGCGTCAAAATTTAGTTCAGGCACAGTAAATATACGAATTCCTGGTTGTGCGTTACCCCTTGCTTTCCATATTCCCCGTAAAGCAAGTTCGCTATAGCTACTATTGTCATCTGTTAATAGAGCAATCAACAAATTTTCTGGGTGACAGAAGAAAGCGTTCCATTGAATTACAGGATTGATTATTTCCTTTATCCTTTCTGGCAAAAATCGGGTATACGCTACTATTTTGTATAAACGTCTGGCTCCTTCAAAACATGAGGGTTTAAGTTTTACGTTGAACCAAAAAGAGGCATAACTTTTGTTATATACTCTGTTAAAATGCACAAGTTTTCACATGGTTCTTGAGTAGCCACATATAACCTCAAAATCCTATTCGCTGTAGTAAGCCACCTGGCATGTGACATTTTTCCTGGATTTCTGGCAGCTAATGAGTCCGAAATATTACCAATTTGTATCGCTTCTCAAGCAGATACTTCTGATCTGTACTTAGATCATGGTTTTTGGAATCCATCTGTGGTAGATTATTATTTATTTTTTTGAAATCAGTAACCGGAAGCCTTTCGCAGTTTTCTAACTGTTTGCCAATAATACCCTTGAATCCCTTTGTCGCAGTTGTTTCCCCATCTAAATGTGTCATTAAATGTCTCAAGGGCAGCTCATTAACATGAAAAAGGCAAATCAGCCATTGGACTGGTCGGCCTAATTTCTCCTCAATTAAACGAACCACCCCTCCTTTATAACCAGTATTGGTAACAGTACCTTCACATCCAACCACAATCAAATCTTTGGTGTTAAAGTTCTTTTCTAGAAGATTAAAAATAGAGTTTGTTATATCAGGAGCACTACTGCTTTTTGGCACAGTGTGTCCCAAATATTTGGATTCTGGTTCTTCTACGACTGTAATATGTTCTTCCACTATCGCTCTTCTATGAAACGCAGACTCAGAGCCTTGTTTCTCATTTAATATCGTTTTATCTTTTCGTCCATCAAAAAACAGTCCCAACACAGGGGTTTTCGATATTCCTGCTGTTAATTGATTACGCTGAAGTTGTATTGCCCTTCTAATTTTCATCCTGTCGATTGTCAAACTTGGGTTTGTTTCTGATATTAAACCAAAATCTACCAGAACTGCACTTGCAATCATAGCAGCTGAGCGATCTGAAACACGGAGTCCTGTCACATGCAAGAGCTACAGAAGGAAGTTTGATTCTCATCTGAGATGATGTAGATAGACGATCTTCATTGACACAAGAAGAACTTGTCTCGGTAACATTTGAAGATAGCTCTTTAGATGTTGAAGCAAATGGAGAATCACAGACTTCTCCTTCACTGGTGCTGGAAGTGCTGGAGTTGTTACTAAAAGTGAAGTTTGGGGTATTTGAGATATTACTTGGATTTTCTTTAGATTTAGAAGCACAAAATCTATCCTCTTTCTTCATTTTCCTTTCGGCTGCAGTCTTCAATTTCTTAGTCAGTTTAACATCTACTGCGCCAATACCCATTTTTCGAACAGTACGCTGGTCTTCCAAGAAATCTTTTTCTGGAGCCGGAACTTTTTGTCCCTTTCACACTTACAGTTCTTCAAATTGCATTTGCAAGCTGCAATGTCGAAGAGATGAGACGATTTTTCTTTAAAGTGCTCAATTTTTGATTGGATAGTTGCAGTATTCTTTTCTGGCTTTCAAGTTCTTTTGTAAATGTTTATATTTTAAATGAAAGCCTTTAATCATATTGCATATCCGTAGTTGACTAACCGTGGGAATAGATGCGCTGTCCCAAATCCTTTTAATAACTGGCACTACAACATCTAACACCTCACGAATAGCAGGATCTTTTCCGGATTTTTGTTGCTTGAGATTATGCTGCGTAAACAAATATGTCAACATTACATCCTGGTAAGTAGGTAATACGCGGGAACTTAGCTCTCTTGGATTTCCCAAGATTTCACAAAAGTTTTGGCTTCTGGTAGTCATCACGCTATGCTACACCTCGCGCTTCAAAAATATCAAATAATAACTACGTACACTTGTACTTCATATGGAACAAACGATACACTACACTCTGCAGTTGTAGAACGACTGACGAGATTTTAGACGGGAGCACTGACATCGGCCCTCGTCCCGTGCTCGTCTTCTCTATTAGACTTGATATAGTAGGTCTGGCCGGCCATTCGCGGTGATAAGTCGAACTTGCAAACATTTTCATATTTCCAATCTGATTTATTTATTTTTAAAACTCTTGAGGAACCTCAAGACATTAAAATATCTCATCTAGTTTTTGCACAAATCAATAGTTTATATAGTTGCACCTTTAGGAAACTATTACAAAAAATAATACAAACCTTTTAAAATCATGATTTTGTAGGCCCTTGAGGAACCTAAAGACATTAAAATATTTTATCCAGTTTTTGCAGAAATTATTTTTTTATATAAAGGCACATTTTGACATCTATTACACAAAACAATTCCAAAATAAAAAAATTCGTTCCACCCTACTAATCAGTCCTGAATGCACCACAACACGCCATGGTCTGGCAACAGTTTTTTGGGACTATGAAGGGACTTTGCTTGCCGATTTCCTTCATAATCGCAGAACCGTTAATGCTGCCCATTTACTGCGAGCTTTTGGAGGAGGTGCGAATAACCTACAGGTCTAAAAGACGAGGCTTCTCCGTCCAAGACGTGTTGCTGTTTCGGAACAACGCCAGATCGCATACGCGGCTCAAACACAACGAAAATTGGCTGAATTGTTTGGACTATCCTCGAACACCCTCACTACAGTCCGGACTTCTCACCGTGTGATTTCCACATGTTTTGGCCACTTAAGGAGGCACTAGTAGGGGAGAGTTTCGATAATGATCAACAGACGGAGCAACTAGTACGAAACTGATTACACACACGTCCTCCTTGTTTCTACGACACAGTAATCCAGAAACGAAGAAAGAGTGGTTAGTTGGGATGATGAAAACATATTGAAACTTTGTCCAGCTGCCCCTCCAAACTTAAGCAACCCATCATTCACTAGCGGATACTTCCATATGCCGACCAAACAGGATTATCTTCGCTATCGATTTTGGTTAAACAAAAAAATCTTAATTTCGCTTAGTACCCTTGAATTGTGTTTCAGTTAACTTGGATTTTTACAGAGTTTGATAAGAGTCGAAGTTATAGTTGGTTGGAATTTCTTGTCGTAGTTAGTTTCACTTTTTATCTACATTATTGAGCATAATCCAGATTAGTTATTAGGTGTAGAATATTGTTATACTATATAGGCAGATAGCGAGACCATTCTTATCTTGTTCATTTCGACGTGGAGGCAGTGAGGATGGATGATAAGGTGACCTGTCTGACTATCTTCAACGTTATTTTTTTGTTCGAGTTTGTGAAGCAAGGCGTCAGAATGAGCCGAACAAAAGCGAAAGGAGACTTCTCTTCAGTCAGATGCGGATTTAATAAGTAATTGGATTTAAAACGAACAAACAACAGCCGGTGACGGAAGTAGAAGCGATCCGAAGATGCCAATGATCCATAGCTCAATGAAATGGCGAGAAGTAAAGCAAAAAACTGCTGTTTTCTATTTTGCGTCTATAATAAAGCTGTTAAAGCACCCAAAACAGTGCGTTAATAGCTCATTTGAGTGCGTTAATAGCTCAACTTTTTAAAAGTTGGTACCATTGAAAAAACAGAGAATTGACAAAAACTTCACTCAATTTTCTGTGTGAATCAATGAATTTTCAAATATCACATATCAGTGTTGTCAACTACCACAAAAATCCCCGAATTTTTAAATTGCGATATTTTTATTTAAAAACGGAATAAAAGACGCAAAATAGAAAAAATAGCATAAAAAACTCTTTTCATAAGTCATTATTGCACTCGTCCTTTAGAAAACTTGCCATAAGCTAATCGTTTTCTAAATTTGGACTCGTGCAATAAATCTTGCCTTATGAAACTCGTTCTTTAATATACTATTTTTGGAAACTGTATCTCCCCCGTTCTCCGGACCTATGTAGGTTGCCACTGGCGGTGGGGTCATCTAGTGACAGAAATGAACGGTCATTTTTCATTTTAGTCTCATTAAAGATAATAGAAAGGTGTTTTCAATATTTAAAATGCATGAGGCAGATCAAATAGCAGACTTCATTTATTATCATAAATTTTTCGAATTTCTAGAGAATTTTCAGCTTTTAGTGTTTTCATAATAAATTATCTGTTATTACTTACGTACTTGTTTTCACTTTTTTTCAACTATAAAATAATAATAAATAATAGTTGGCAGCAATAAAATAAATTTATGATTGAAATAATAAAAGCGCGTAGAAATAAAAAGTAAAAGTATAGTACTACATATTAAATGTTTCTTTCTAACAAAGATACAGCGTATCTTCAAGTGTGATCTTAACATATGTAGTTCTCTTGTTCTGAGCACCAACACTCATTTTTGATCAAAGAAAACCGCACTGAAGCGTGACGGACGCAGAAGACGTAACGCGCGACCACGACCGCAGCGGTCGGTCACTTTAAAAGGCTGCTGACCGTTTATAGTACGCTACTCAAGAAGTTGTTCAGGTAGTAACCTTGTTTTAATGGCATACGTCATTGTATTTATTGTTTGTTTTAATTTTTTCTCTTCCTCTTTGCATAACCCAGAAAAGTGTGTATTTTCTCAAAAATACATCTTCCTGCACGTTATTTCTTTGTATTTTTAGCTATTCGTGATGTTGGGAAATGAAATACAGGCAAGTGCATATTAAAAAATGTTATACTTAAAATGCATGATGTCTTCCTACGAGTATGTCTAGTTCCATCTAGAGGAGCTGCTATTGACCTGAATGAATGTCTTTCCTCCGTCTGCAATGCACGGAGACACCTCTTTGTCTCTCTGTACATGTCGAGTTACAAAAATAAGAGACTACATATAGAGTGTACTATTCGTAATATGATATGCTTTGTTCCTGCCTATTACGGAAAATTTTAATCATGCAGTGCATCCGTTGTTTTTATGTAACACTCATTTCCGTCAGTTTTTGTTTCATAGAAAAATTTGATAATAGTAGATTAAGGCCAATCAGAAGTTAGTGTTCTAATTAGCTAAAAGATATAGACTGGCCATATTTTAGGAAATCAGATTTTTCGGACATTTTTCTTTTTAAATAACTAGTCTGATGATAGAAACTGGGAAGATTGACATTTATTAATGATTGATTTTAAAAATAACTGCTCTATATTCTGTTAGAAGTTTAGAAGCTTTTGTGTGAAGTGCGTAATCGTCTTGATCCTAAAATATCATCGATTTGAGAAACAATATCAAATTAAAGTCCAATAACCCAATAAGACGATAAACTGTGCAAGAATGTACTAACAACGCTTACTTATGCATGTCGACAACTGCATGTTGTAGAAAAATTGTACCTACTATCTGGAATTGCAAACTCTTGATGAAGTTCTTTGTTAAAGTCTGAGAAACTTAGAAGCAATAGCGGGCAAGGTGGCAAGGATGGCGGAAATTTCGAAGCATTTGCGAAAAGTAGATGACATTGTAAACTTAAATTAAAAAAAGACGGAGTACCTGAAGATTCTTAGAATGAAATAAATAAGAATTGTTAGTTGCTTTTTTAAAATAGTCGGCAGAAAGTAAGCATATCTTATACCATTCTTTAAAAATCGTAGGATCGGAACAAAATGACGATTCTTTATCGATATTTGATTTACGCAGTTAGCCAGTTGTCTAAATTCTAATGTATCATCATTGTCAGTATCAATATTTGCCACTACTGTGTCTTAGACGATTTTCACAAAGTGTATCCTGAAGTCAAAACAACATATTTGATTGTCCTTGAAGGGACGTTTAATGCTCTTATTGCTTTTTACAACGATGTATCACAATCAAAATTTACCCAAGTAGCGCACCCATATCGTTCCAATATTAAACCAATGCCAAAGATATATTGTGCCAAACGAGTTACTCTATATTGGATCAATGGAAAGTGTGGACATTTGCAATATTGACCCAACAACATACGCAAATATTTACCCAATATTTACCCAACAACATACCCCGATATTTGCTCAACAACATATGCCAATATTTGCCCAACAAAATATGCCAATGTTAGCCCAATGACTTATATACTTATATTGCACGAATAACTAATGCTAATTAAATTAAAATAAAGAAAAATTTCAGCCTACAAAAAAATGAAAATTTATTTCGAAAAATTTAAAACTAATGCCAATATTGTAGTCCAAAATTAATAAGTGTTAGGTAAATGTTACATTATACAAGTACATATTGTATTTATGCACTATGCTGCTATTGTATGTTATAGAGGAAATATTTAAATTTACCTGAGAGAAATCGTTTATTATAAATTTTAGAACTTAACACATGCATAGTACCTAGAGTACATCACAGCATTTTAGATTAGCAACCTGCCTAACGTCATTACTAGAGAAGTCACAGTTATCTTTTCATGTTCACAACTTGATAATCAACAACAACAGCAACAACAAACAAGATTTATCGTCTAGCGAATTGTCAGCCACCAACTGGAAGAGTCTCATCTGTGCTTTAACTACAAAACAAAAGATGCGCAGTTGCCATGTTTCATTATTTTCTCCACCTCCAACTGATGGGAAAGTTATCCAAATTATTTATTATTATGTTAATTCTGACATTGTCAATTAAAGCTACTTTTGAGATAAATTGTTTACGTCATAATTATGGACAATAAAACCGTTGAAGTAATTATTTTTATCCAACACCTCTAAATAAAGAGGGCTAAATCATGAGGTTTGCAAGCAATTAAAGTTGAAGTTTACTCACTTGTGGGTAGAAAACATTGTTACCCAATTTAGAATGGTGATTGGCTGCACTTATAGGTAGCAACCAATCACTAGCTTACATTGCATAATATTATTAAAATCCAGTCATCGCTCTAGAGTATTAAATTTATTACCGTCAAAGCTTCAGACTAACTATACATTGAAAATTCGATATTAAACTTCAATAAAGAGATGTTGGATAAAATTTTGTATGGCACACGTGAGTTAAGGATATTCTCCACTCAGAAAAATTAACCCACTCGGGCCTGCCGGCCCTCGAGGGTAAATTTTTCGTTCGTGGATAATATCTTACTTAACTCACTTGTACCATAAATAACTATTATGTCACTAGATGGATATTGAATCCTTGGCATAAATGATTTAAACATTGGTTATATACTGGAATACTATATTGGAACAATATAGCCATTTCCCACATTTCAAATCATCAACATTTTAAAAACCAATCTAAGGCCAATATTGATAAATCCAACATCGACTAAAACTAGGAAATTAATATTTGTGTAATATTGGTTTACAACATTTCCAAAACAATATCGCACTAATATTGGCAAAATATTGTAATAACAATGAAACTGAATCAATATGGGGTCAATATGAAAACAATATTTAGCCAATATCATGTGCTATTTGGGTACTTGTAATTTCACAGCGACGGAGAACGAAAGTTAAAACAAAAAGCATCGCAACTTGAATGAAACTGTCCCTTCTTCAGACAGGAAACAAACAACTGAGTCAAAGAGTGTCTAAGAAAACTTGTTGCCCTTTATTTGAAAGCGCATCAGCCCTGTCACTTAAAACTCTGACATTGAATGGCACCAAATTCATACCTACCTAACAGCATGATTCCATCGAACATTCCATAGCTGCGTCCAATCGGGAGTGAGATATTGGGTTCAAATTCAATAACATTTGTGCAAAGATGTGCGCTACGCGAAAATCACAGACGACTTAAAAATTCTACTTCGCTGATCAAAAAAATTGCCATTTTGGTTTTGCAGAATTTGATTAGAGGTATTAAAAAATGAATATTAGTGACCCACAAAAATCCAAGAATATTTATGACAAAATCTGTTTCCTTTAAAAAAGTCCAAATACTTAACTCGAAAACGCTGACGGGCTCGCTCAGAGCGAAATATATTAAAAAGCCCATATCGGACCCAAACTGAACACTCAGGTCGGATGGACAAGATCTTTCGATATTCTTAATATAATCTGGCCCAAACCCGTTCCTTGTCCGTCCGACTTAGACATTCGGTATATGTGCGACTCTATAGCCTTACAACTGCACTTCACTAATGTGAGAAGTTTCAAGGTTCAGTCGATTAAGTTATAGTTTTTGTATGACCTTGTTTTAAGGTAAGGTAAGAGGGCAATCGGTAATTGCAACATTTACGGCAAAGCTAATTCCACAGTTACGCTTATTACCTTAATCACGCCAAGGAAATTGTTAAGATGGAGTGCACACCTTGTGGTACTTAAGTGAATCCAATAGTATAAATGTGTGTTGGGTTATTTATGAAATAGTGTACTAAATTTATACATGGCAAAATATTACTGTTCGAACTTGAGAACAAGGTTCAGTTGATTTGTCGATATGAGTTCCAGGGCGGGTCAAAATTCCAGTACTCCGGTGAAAACAACACAGTGTGTATTACATTATCGATCAGCACTGGCACAGGTGCGACAGATAGATGATCATTCCTTTTTCGCTCCTATGAGGTGTTGGAAAGTTGTACACTCCTGTAACTACTAACCCTCAACAGCTCGCACGTATGCGTTTGGAGCTGGATTGAGGACCATGATATGTTTCCGGTGCATGGCCCTTAGATTTGTTTGTGGGTAAATTAGGACTCGTAGAATTTTCGTAGAAATTGTAATTTTTATAGTTTAGAGACGAAGAACGCGATTTCGAAGATCAAGATTTTCTTCCAAAGCGGGTCAAAGACCCAGTACTTCGGCAAAGGCAACGTGGTGCGTATTACGTTACCGCTCAGCACTAGGGCCGTATTACCACCCTATCCGGCGCGACAGAAGATTGCTGATAATGCCTCTTTCGATCATATGAGGTATTGGGAAAGGCGTATAGTACCGTAAATAAACTCCTAAATGCTCGTGCGACCATGATATGTATTTGGGAGGGCGGAACTGTGTTAAGGCCATGTCCTGGTAAATATGCTCTTTATTATTCGTGATTCTGATCCTGAGTCCCGCGCCAAGCGCGGTTTATTGGAGACTAGATGCCTTTACCAAGACTGAAGAGGAATATTAAGACTAAGACAGCTACTTACCTGCGAAGTAGGGCAGAAATTGACTTTGATTCTTCACCAACACCTCATATGAGCGTAAGGGAAATGACCGACATTTTGTCGCAGCGGATATTGCAATACGCACCTAGATTTCCATCTATCAATGGCGAGTTGCTTAACCGTAGTTAAAAACCACCACTGTTATGATTATTGAAGTTTTGTTTGTTTGTTTGATTTTTGGGTGAGGCACTGATAACTATGATCATATGACCGACTTTACTAGAATATAGTCAGATTTAGGGTAATTCTACTCCCTTTAATAACTCTGTAAATACAATAAATAGGAAAAAGCATTTAATGTACAGACTGCATAATATGTAAAAAAAGTAAACCATGTCTGATGCATAAAATTACAAAACCTCTTTAAAATATATTATAATGTATAGACGCCCTTTCCTTTACTACACACATATGCCACACTGGATGCCTACCCTCCTCCTCGCGGACCAATAGAAACGCTTGAAACGAACATCCCACAGACGGACAGAAAAAGCAAGTTAATATTATATATACATAAAGTCGTCATATTTAAAAGTTTTAGCGAAATTAATAAATAGGAAACCATTACTGAAAAATCTAAACCATTCCAAGACAAATCTGTAAAGTTAAATTTGCGTTTCATATCATATGGTAGTTTTGCACCAACTGTCAAGTATTCTGCAAATAATAAATTGCTCTATTAAAATGTTAAGGATGGAGGAGGTAGAAATTTAAGAGCTATACAGCACATCCTACAAATAAATTTCCACGTATTTAGACTGATTGAAAGCTATTAAGCATGTTCTTTTCTGCGTTTTTCTTTTGTTTTAACGCGGAACCCATGGCATTATTCTAAGAAAAAATTCTAATCTGAATTTCATTACTCTCACACTGCATAAAGGAGGTGATATATGGATAATTTACGAAAAAATACTGTTATATGCTTATTAAAATTTGTTTTTCCTAACAGTGGGGTGTAAATTAGTTTTTAGGGTTATGTGCGTGTCTACGTCATACTTGTTATGTAACATAATTGTAATATACTACATACTTATCTGATTTTTCAAATAGCCCAAAAAATGAAAAGGACGAAAATGAAGATGTAATCGTATATCAACAAACAAAAGAAAGAAAACAAAAGACAAAGGAAATAAAGAAGTTCTTATTTTCCTTGGGTATCTCATTATACGCATTTTAAAAATTGCGTTTAAAAAATAAAGCAGTCACACGTGCTCGGAAAACCAATTTTATTTCGCCGAGTCTCCACACCAGCCACCAGCATCTAACTTGCTAACAATTTCCGCGGGGCTTCCCCTATAAATCCATCAGTCTTCAACTTGAGTGCACCCCATCTTCCTGTTAATTCTTGGACTACCGAAGTAGGAAGATTGGTAAAATAGGCTATAAACCTAATCGTGGTATTATCCTGGTTTATCCTCGAGATCTGCCGTGGAGTTTAGTGACCCGGGTGCGCCTTTTAGAGTCGCTATTGATCCTTCGGCCGCGAACGTGGCTCCGCAGGTCATGCAGAGTTACACACACTCATGCCCCACTGACTGCTAAAGCGTGTGTGATCCGCCCACGGGATATTTATACCTAGAGGGAACTACGTTTACGCTAATTCGCTGCTGGAGGTGCGTGCCGTACTACGGAGAGATACGAACGCGATAAATTTTCACTGCCACATTTTGCAAGAAAATAATCTCCGCCATGCGAGTTATCTGCATCTTCGCTTTTGTTAGAAAGTAGGTTATCACTAACTTATCAGTGAAGGTAGCGGGGCATAGTCTTGTTGCACTGTGCTGTTAACACGGGAGTGGGATAAAGTTAAAAGGCTGAAAGATATTTAACGTATTTCAACGCGAAACTATACCATCTGTTGGATTTCAAGAGATATTAACCCGTCAAGTTTAAACAGATTAACACGAGGGTGACGATGTTGTTTATACAGTGATGTAACACACTTGTACTTAATCTTGTTTAAGCAAAACTAACTTAAATTGTCTTTGGGCATTCACTTCCAGAATTGTATTTTATTAAATGGTAGATATTGGAAATACCGATTATACAATAACGGCTGCAGTTTATTACATTCCCATTAATATAGTATTTGTAGTAAGAAAGTCATTAAGCACTTATACGTACATTTTCCGGATGTTGCACCTCGATGGCGTCGCACAGATAAGCACCTGTTTTTGTTTTATTCTGTTACCCTTTTACCTTTCTCTGGTTGCTATACGCATACTATTCATCCAGCTCTCAATTTCCTCTACAACCTACCTTCAACCAACAACCTATACTGACCATAGGCTGACACTTTTCAACAAGAGCTTTATCAGGCGATATTGGATCAATATGCTATATTACATCGCTATACAATTCACCTTTCGACAAAGAAAGCTGAAGAGAATACTCACTTACGTTTGTAATGTACTGTAGTATTTGTTGTATTACATTGAGGTTTGGAATGATTGGGTATCTTTTGGATTCCGTTGTAGGTTGATTAAAACACTATTTGTTCATTAAAAGCTTTATTATTAGAATTTTGTAGATGAGAGAATTAATGTTTGACTGGTTTTATTAATGAATGAATATCTTATTCCTTGTTTACATCTGTTGCCTTGGATACTAAAACTTATCCAAGGCATGCTAAATCACTACAGTACACTGAAGCAACACCAATCAATGTAGTGATATACCTATTACAGTTCTCTATACAAAATACTTACAGACGATGTCAATCTAAAGGATGAATGCATGAGATACTACCACACATTTCTGTTCTGCTTCTTAGTTTTTCTATCTCAGCCTTCTTGCTTTGATTTCTAACATCTCTCAGCAATCATTTCCATTACCACTTTATTACCACAATTAACATCAAGAAGACTTAGGCATGCCGCCATGTTACTTCCAATATTCATCAACACCTGCCATCCATTGACCAGCAAACCATTAAATTTGTACGGTTGCAACCGAAAAATCTTCAACGGTAGTTTATCAAGGCACATTTTTCTGATATTCACATCGAATGAATCTGGCTTGTATGCCATTTTTGACATTTCAGATGAATAAAAGTGTCTCTCTTATGAGAATTGAAAAGTCGAAATTTACGCAGTCGCAATAGACCGTTCAGAATCTTGCGGTCGCAACTGTACCACTTATATGACCGATATTACTTGTCAAAACTGTCAGTTTGAATTTCGCGCCTTAGGTTTTAGTGTATTTCACGTTATTGGTGCAGCACTATTGAAGTGTGTTACGTCAAAGTACAACGTCAACTCGTCACTTTCTCGAGTACATCATTGTGCTTTGCCACGTTGTTCTGGGGGTTTTATTGAATTTTTGCTTTATTTCCCTTGTTTTCGTATTTTACAAAACAGTTCTTTTTAGAACTACAGTTTGTTAGACGATTTTATTATCAAGTAAGTTTATTATTTAAAATTAATGAAGTTTATAAGCTATATTATTTTTCAGACGCCACTGTAAACTAAAAGCAAGACAAAAATGTCTAAAAAGTAAAAAGTGTTCATGTTGCCAATGCGACAATAATTTAACGTGGCGGTAAATTCAAACTGTCTTCAGTCATTTTGGATCACCCTGTACTTAGATGAGCAATGAGCATCTGACTGGATAGTACTTGGGTGATGAATGTTTCTAAGGTTAAGGTTTCAAATGTCAGGCAGGGTTGCCAGATTTGTTTTAGCATTTTGCGGGACACATAAAAAATTAATAATCTTTCGCTTGAATGAAATTAAATTCATAATCCGAAAATTGTATCGTATACATATGCACCGAGAACGTTCGAAAATTGTATCACGGCTGCTCTAGCGGCGTTCGGAAATTAGCCGGTGTATACCCATTTCGTCTACCGGATTCATGATTCGTGGGTCGAGATCTATAGTCGGTAAATAGAAGTAATAAAAAAAAGGTACCCGACTGTTTCAACAGAGTCTATTGAAGATGAAGATCACCCTGAACCTGCTTTCACGGCTGTTACTGAAGAGAACATCAAGAAAATCGGAAAAATGGTGTTGGAGGATCGGCGAATTTGAATTCGTCAGATAGCGGAGGAGTTGAAAACATGAGCAAAGAACGTGTCGGGGAGATCTTTCACCACTTCATCACAACCATTTATATATGAATAAGGTAACCCGTCACTGGGTTCCCAGAATGTTAACAGCGTTCGACCAACTTCGACGAGTGGAATGTTCGCGCCAATTTTTGAACATGTGCGGGGATGCTTCGAATCCATTTTATCGCTACATCGTAACATACGATGAAACCTGGATTTACCTGAAATCAAAGCAGGAGTCTATGGAGTGGCGAAAAAAAGACTAACAGCCTCCTCGCAAACGCAAGGTGCAACTAACCTTCACTAATTTTATAGCAACCTTCTTCTAGGACTGCGATGACATTAGTTATTGATTACCTCCCCAGAGGATCTATGATAATGTGCCTTCCTACACGGCTCATCTTGCTTGAGGAAACCAACCAATCACCATACAGTTCAGACCTTGACCCAAGCGATTTCTATCTGTTTTTCAATCTGAAAAAAGAGTTACGTAGTAGGAACTTTCAAGAGAAAAATTGGAAAAAAACAGATATTTAAGAACATTTTGCAAATCTAACTAGTTTTTACACGGGTTAGAATTGCTGTATAATCGCATAACCAAATAACTCACACCTTATATCGCGGGACGCGGAACAGAAGCTTTAAACGCGGGATAATCCCGCAGAATGCGGGTCGTATGGCAACCCTGCGTAAGCCAGGCAATGAAAAAAACTACTATTTACTTTGTTGAAGGAATAAAATCAGAAGAAATAGAGCAAAAACTAACATTGTCAGGAAGACAATGAAATAATAAATGGCTTGCGTTCATACATCTTAAAAAAATCATAAGTATGCATAACTCGTTGCTTCTGAGCTCACTTTACTCACAAAACTTGGTTCGTGATTACTGTGGATGAGTGTGGATGTAGTGTTTTGTTTTGCATGAGGAAATTGTATTTTTGCTCTTCTCCTGCTTCAACAAAATGATAAATCAGCAGGAACTTCTGTCATGTCTGCAACCATTCATTCAATTTGAAAGCTATCACTGCAAAAATAAAATTTTGATTTATATTCAAACACTTATTGGATGACAAAATAAAAATCTATGAAATTGACATTAAAAGGTATCGTATCAGGGCAATCTTTGCATATTTCTTTTACAGAATTGTACAATAGCGTTAAAGAAAGTGTAGCAGAAGCAGCTTCTACATGTTGGATTTATTTTATTTTGTGCTTGAAACAGGAAAAAGAAAGAATGCACCAACTAGCATTGGTTCCTGGATAAGACTCTGCGATTATTATGGAAATGAATAATCGATTATTTAAAAAAAAATAATCGAAGAGTCAATTAATTGATCAATTCATTTAAACGATTGATCGATTAATCACTTGGTTTAATAATTTGTGTCTATAATGGTATAAAGCCTTTTCTGAATTAACATAATTAATTACGAGGATAGATCGGAATGTTTCTAGAATTAACCACAAGATGGTGTTATGTGCGCGTGCTGATTAGAGTCACTGCATCTAGTTACCTAAGCCAGCTGGTCGACCAGAGTACCGCAAACCGCCGCCATATTGGGGCAAACGAAGCACGAAATTGTTCATTATTTGTCCTGTATTGAATTTAATCAAATCCACGTTTTCTTTAAAAGGTTTTTTTTATTCTGAAAGACCACGCCTCTAATATGTCAAACACGTAAAACGTGGTTTTAATTTGTCCATTATTAAAAATCATCCTTCTCTGCCCCAATATGGCGGCTGTTTGCGTTACTGATTGACCAGCTGGCCTAGGTGACTAGATGCAGTGACTCTAGTGCTGATCACTTGTTTTGAAAGCGCCATTGTTCGTACAACAGTTGTCAAATTTTCAAACGGATTGGATATAAACACATGCCGTTACAATGGATTCAAGTAAACAATTTGACCATTTTCTTAATCATGAATAAAAACGAGTTCCGTGCAGTGATAAAACATTTCTTTTTTAAAGGCTTAAATGCTAAACAAATAAAAACGGAGTTAGATGAAGTTCATGGTGAGTCTTCGCTTTCGTATGCAACAGTTGCAAACTGGGTTGCTGAATTTAAACTCAATAGAACAAGCATAGAGGATGCACCACGCTCTGACAGACCAAAAACAGCTACCGATGAAGAAACAATTGAAAAGTCCATAAAATCGTGATGATGGATCGCCAAATAAAGTTGGGAGAGATTTCATACGACCGTGTGTGTACATTGCATCTTACATCAACATTTGGACATGAGAAAGCTTAGTGCTAGATGGGTGCCGCGTCCGCTGGCAATCGTCCAAAGCGAATTCGAATGATCATTTCTCAGCAATATCTGGACATGTTCAAACATAATAAAGATTTTTTGCGACGTTTTATAACTGTTGAAACGTGGATTCACCACTACACTCCGGAGACCAAGGAGCAGTCAAAGCAATGAACAAAACGTGGTGAGCCAACTCCAAAGAAAGCAAATTACTTGCAACACGGGAGAACAATAACGAGCGAGTATTATGCGTCGTTATTAGACAGACTGGACAAAGAAATCAAAGCTAAAAGGCTTCATTTGGCAAAGAAAAAGGTCTTGTACCACCAGGATAACGCCTCATCCCACATGTCGGCAATTGCGATGGCGAAACGGCGCGAACTACGATTGCAGTTAATTGAACATGCATCCTATTCGCCAGACTTGGCTCCGTCGGATTTCTTCTTGTTCCCAAATCTCAAGAAATGGTTGGCTGGAAAGAAATTCTCATCGAAGCTGTAAATGGATATTTCGAAGGATAGTTCTTATTTTTGTAGAGGGTTGAAGGTTCTTGAAAAGCGTTGGACTAAATGTGTAAAGCTGAAAGGAGACTATGTAGAAAAATAAATACGATTTTCTCCAAAAAATTGTTTTTTCCGTCTTGTTCTAGAAATTTTTCGATCTATCCACGTAGTACCATCTTCTAGAATTTTGCTAAAGTACATGTTTTAAAATCCAATTCAATTTGTGTGCAGTGCATGTTCTGTTTGGTCCCAGTCCGAGCAAAGAAATTTACTAAACATATAGATTATAGAATGTTTCAACACAAATTTTTTGAGCATCCATTATGATAAATATGATTTGGAAGCATTTTGTAGTAAAGAGACACTTTGAGATCGCTTCTGAATTAATCCAAATAAGCAAAATCCATGTAACACGAGACATATGGTTTCTTTCAGAAACAGGCAAAATTACAAATATTTTCTGAGGGACCTTAAAAGTAACAAGCTCAAGTTTTAGGAATATCAACAATAATAGATCTTTAATCAGATTGAACTATGATTGATCATAAATTACCACACACAAAAATTAAAAACTAGAGGTAAGAAGATATGAAAGTGCATGATACTGACAGCGTGGTTCTGTAGACTCAAAAAAGGCGGTAGATTTTCTATAACCTCCAGAATATTATAGCTTGTCAACGTTTCATCAAATAGCATTATAGATGTTGCAGTTCTCATAATCTTGGAAAGGTCTTTATATCACACAGAATGAAAGATATGGTCCTGTACTTTCCGTGTTACCCCATGACCTACTAGTTAGATGACTTGGTAGCAGCTTTAATGATTTTAGTTTCGTAGCTGTATCTCTATTCAGTCACATAGTATATTACGCACCGTCTGCATTTTTGCCAATCCTAATGGGTTCGGTTATGGAAATAAATGTATGACTTTTGATTGGTTGGGGGTGCTCACGTGATGTGCACGATGAGTTGTTTTGTATTGTAAACAGTTAAACATGACAGGTGACAGTAATTAAATTAATGTGAATAACTGTGTTGTTAGACAATTTGGTGCAATAATATGGAAATAGAAAATAGGTGTAAACATATTCTGCCTCCTGGGTACACATACTTGTTTGGTTCAGATGAAAATATATTTCGCATAAAAGAAGTAACTGATCAGCATTCTGCAGAAGTACGTATCAATAACTATGCAAATTAGCTATGATTATTATTGATATCTATGCTTACCCATTATTTCCCATGTTTGTACTCCTTTTTAATAACGTTTGTTATAAATTCCATAACAGGCTTGGCTTAATATAAGATATAAAAATAAATGTAAATCTACGAGATCACCATTACACAAAATTTAATTCATTACCAGTGCAAAAGAAAGCACCTCATAATTTACAGACAGCTGTTTATTTAAATAAACGTGCAGAAGTACGTATCAATAACTATGCAAATTATGCTTGATAACAATATTGCTATCTTTTAAAACAGAATCGCACCGATTATGTATGGTCGTTCAGTGTTTACTCTATTTTAATTATTTTATATTATTTAGCTGAACCTTAACGTTTTGTTTCATAATTTGAAGTACCTAAATAAGTGTAAAAAATAAAGATAACGAATTTCAAATTTGAATAATTACAATTGCGCCAATACTGCTGACCAATCAAATGTATCCAATTTATTTCCATAACCGAACCCATTAGGATTGGCAAAAATGCGCACCGTCTTGCTAATACCATAATTTTGTTGCTTGCATATTTTTCATATTCAAGGGCATCAAATGATGTGTATGTCTGGGGCTGACAACTCATTGGTTAAAGGCTCAAGATGAAAGAAGCTTTTAGTAGACCAACAATTGCTTTAATCTTTAAGCAACTAAATAAAAACTGGTGAAGTCGTACTTAAAGTTTCAGTTTTATTATATCTTATTTATAAATTATAATTCAACATTAGCTCAAAGAAATCGTAATTGTAAAAATGTGCGAAGTGTACTTCCTTTTATTAAAAAGAAATTCATCATAATCATTTCCTTTTATTCTTTAATGATTCTGCTTGAAAAACAATAGCTTAGAATTTCTCCATTGTGATTTCTCTAATGTAACGTTTTTATTATAAATATCTATATATTTCAACTTTTTTTCTCTTGAATAAAAATATGTAATACTATGTATGTTGAAAGTAATTCTTTTGTGCAAATTGTAACGAAAAGTGATTCTGTTACAGGAGCAACAAAGGAAATTGGAACCGCCCTAACAAGGATATGCTTGAGACATAAAGCTGTTGAAACACGCCTGAAAACATTTACAAGGTAATTGGATACTGCTGCATCTTTTTCTTCAAATGCTAAATCTAAAATTAGATTATTCTAACAAACCGTCAAAGATATTAGGATCTAACTTTAAATTAAATTTTAAAAATTCATTCTTTATATTAAATTATTTTTATATTTGTAATGAAATTTCAAGTAAACAACCCTGACATGGCAATATAAAACTGTTCATATTTTATTTTTTAAAAAGTGCACACATAATCATTCACTCACCACCTTGGGATGATAAAATATAATAGTGACAGACATTATCTCCCCTTCATGTTTGCTGTTTTGAAAAATACCTCAGCGTTCGATAATGTACCTTTTTCAGTTCTAATCTGAAAGTGAATTTTTTATCAGCTGAAAATGATTTGTGCAATAGGAATGGATATCTATAAAAATATAATGTAATAATTGTTATTGCACAGATGGCAGATTACACAATTAGAACGTGAAGGTAATGTGATAAAGAGGATTTGTAGGTATTACAATAAATACAGTAAGTATTATTTCCACCAACCTTTTTTTAAACATTTCACTTTTCAAGGATCTAATATATCAATACTGTTTCTGAAGTTTTGTTTCTAAAATTTGTAATCGATAAATAAATAAAATGCTACTGATTAAATTCTGATTAGCTTAATCGTGATTAAATTTGAAATCTAGAAACTTCATTGGCTGACATTTAAAAAACCTGAAATTTTATCCAATTATATTTCTGGATTTCAAATTTAATCATGATTAAGTTAATTAGAACTTAATCAAGCTTTGTGAAACCTGCCATAAATGTATTATGGTTACTCGATTATATAACTCCATAGGCGCCGACTATGTGGTGGCTCGAAAGGCTGTGGCCCTCATTAACATGATTAATATATTTTAGGCAATAAAAATTCTAAATTGAAATTTTAAAGAGAGGAGTCTACGCATTTATCCAACTGGAATACTTTTTGGTGTTTTTTCTCAAAAGAATTAGACATAGAGTAAATTGCAAATACCTTCATCGAAAGAAAAAGTGTTTTCTTCTAAATAAGAGCTTATTATTTTATAATTCAAATATTTTCTTTTAACTGTGATTAGTAGTATTATTATATTATTGAGACTCGCCAAAAATCTAAATTTTATTAAAATATTGGATGGCTTAAAGGTTACATTACAACTAAAGCATGCGTCTCATTGGTTCATGATCAACTATGGCATATCGACGTTAATTTGTTTAATTTTGTTGCTGTACAACGCCGCACACTGGGGCCAAGTGCAGCTTTTGGTGGTCAAAAATATGGGGCCAAGTGCACCTTTTGGTGGTCAAAAATATTTTCTTTGCTTATTTTGCTTTTTAAGATTTTTGTTATCATGTGTGTTAAAAAAGAGTATATAAATTTTACATTGCCACAGAAAAGGTAATATTACTGCTAGCGATTCATTTTTAAATTCTGCAACGATTAACTATTCCTGTGTAAAAAAGTAACAAATAATTTTCTTGCAATATTAGTATGTATATGAATGATTCTAAATACGATAAGTTTTTAAATAAAAAGGCTTAAATATACTACTTAATGTACCGTAGACACTTTATATTGGAAATTTAATTAACATTAACTGAAATGGTAATTACAAAAAGAAGCACAAAAATGCTCAATAGTTTTTTACTTGTAAAGTAGTAAAAAGCTATACAGAATAATTCTAAGCAAAATTTATACTTTGGACTACTATGGACGATAACTATAGCTCAACCATACTAAAAAGCTTTCATAGTTTTATAGAAATTCGAACTATTTCCTTTTAAATTTTAAAGAAAACCTCAGTTTCTAAGACAATAATAAGTAATTTGATTTCTACTTACGTCTTGGAATAAAATCCATACTAAACAACACCCCTAAATGAACTATAAACACTATTTGACAATACCTAAATAATAAGTGATAGGCAATGACTACACAACCGCATTTAGTAACGTTGAGATTCGAAATAAGAAAAAAGACGCATCTTTTGTTTTATGAGCTTTTCTTATGTAGGTTCAGTTAGCCTGATGATCCCTTTTAAAAAGTGCATGCCGAAAATAAAATATTATACAACTTTTTAAATTCACTTTTGACCAGCAAAATGGGTAAAAAACCCCAGTGTGGGCGCGCACCGTCTATATTTATTGACGGTGTAATAATTTTGAGAATGTAATTTCTGTTTTTAATGCCCTATATCTGATTTGAAAATCAAATATACACAATATTGCCCTGCTCTTTTAAAAAATCGATTGTAAAATCTCCCCAAATAAATAAAGTTATTATTTCTGTTTATTATTTTGTTTATTAGCTTAAATCAGGCATTGGCAACTTATGACCAGTATTTCACCAAGTAACCCACTTGAGTGTAAATGAAGTATAATATATAAAAATAAATTATAAAACATAAACATGAAACGAACACTTTGAGAAAATATAAATAACAAGATTAACATATTCGTTAAAGTTGCAGAAATGTCCGGTTGGTCAGAAACATTGTCCGAAATCAAATACCGATTGACCCGAAACGTCTTTAATACTCACATTTTGGTTGATTTTGACCCACAGCCAAAAAAGGTTGCAGATGCCTGGCTTAAACAATATTCATATTCTGAAAATGACGACAAAAATTACATTTAGTATCTTTTTTAAAGAAAAATCATCTAAATTAGTACCACCTACTTTTAAAATAAGCGTGGCGTGCTCGAGCGCCGACATGATATATAGCTTAGTTAGCCGGAGCGGAGTGATAATAATCGTAAATCGCTGTCGCCCCCGGTTCGATTCAAGCTGGCAGATTTAAAATTTATTATTCTTACAATAAACACAATTTAAAATGCAATCTTACTCTTTGAAAATGCTTATTTTGTATAATTTTAATAAATTGCATAGTTTTGTTTTACTGCTTGTTACTATTTTTCACATTTTTTGTTTCTGAATATTGTTGAAACTAATAAACAAAATGATATACAGAAATAATAATTTTATTTACGTATGGATCTTACAAACGATTGTTTAAAAGAACAAGTTAATCTGTACATTTTGATTTGATTTGAGTAGTTTGATACAAGAGTTTGTGTGGACTAGACAAATCAGCAGGTGACTTAGCATCATGGAAGACTTCACCCGAGGGGAAAATTCACTCCACCCACACCAGTACTCATGTCTGCAGAGCTTCCTCCCCTAATGTTATATCCATCGAACACACTTATGTGAATCCCTACCACACATTACTGACTGTATCATCCGTTACCCACATTTCTGGAATTGGGTAGAAATCAGTCAATTCTATAGGGTCATTCCATGCGAAATCGATCACTAAAATGGGTCGATCTCACGGATTTCAATAAAAATCAATTATAAGGTAGTAATTAACTAAAGAACATAACTTTCATTCATCAATTTGCTAGATTACGCAGAACTTCGGAAATATTTAGACTGAAAAAATTATCAAAACTGCTTGCACGTCTTTAAAGAAATATAAATATCTCGAAAAGTATTTATCCTAGAACAAATATTTTTTTTATATATTGCTCACAAGAAGACGGGCTTTTTAGGCGACATAATAATTTTTTATTACCAAACGTATTTTTATATTTTTCTAAATGAAATATTTTAAAAATGCAGAAAAATCGATGTGGTCCCATTTTTAAAAATCTGAAAAGAATTGTATAGATTCTTTGAACATTTCTGTATTTAAATGAAAAATGGCAAACTGGACGTTTTAATACTTTTGGCAGGACAAATTTTCAAAGACCGCGTTACAGACAGCCGGCGCAACATTGTTCACGGCCAGCCGGCTCAACCCGCATTCGCTACCTTCTAGTATGTCAATACGGTCCATATTACCAGCGGATTGTCTTAACTAATGTACATAAAATAAATGCATATCTGTGTGGATATGATAATACAGACTGATTAGTTAATTACTTATATATTTAAATCGATTTCTTCGGGTGTGTTACATAAAGTATTTTTCTTGCGGCCACAAAGACGCTAAAATATTATAATGCAAGAGCTTAAATACCAGATTTGTTTACACAAAATGCGTTTTTGATCCTAAATTTGAAAAATAGATGTTTACTGGGTTAGATTGGGTGCTATTGAAGGTAACAACTAGCAACCAATCATCAGCTTACGTTATATTATGTTATAAAAATCCAGTCATCCGGGCTAGTGTCAAATTTATTACCGTCAAACACTACAGACTAGACTATAGGTTTATTGCAAATTCATTATTAGAACTTGTGGCACACGTGAGTTAATGATATTATCCACTCCAAAAATTATCATAATATCTTAATTAACTCACTTGTATCATAAATACCTATTACTGATCTCTATTGTAGGTTTTAATGTTTAATAAGGTCAGTTGCGCTTATTGGAGCGATGGGGTAACTGGAACTTTGCTTAATAAAAGGTAAAACCATCGTTAAACGTCTATGAGAATTATGTGAATTTTTATCGACTATACCCTATACACTCTTCCGATTTAGCTGCGATAATTCCTGAACTATTCCTACTGCAGCCCAAATTTTTTGGGGACATTTTAAGTAATATCCTTAGAGCGTTTCATTTACCCAGAGCATATTATAAAGTAACGTGGATATAAAATATAAACGATGGTTCCATTTACTCCAATCTATTGGGTAATTGAAACCACCTAACATGTTTTTTAAAAATAATTTTTAATACAGTAGCTGGCATTAGAGCTGCTTTATTTTAACATTTGCTTTTGGAAAATATATTAAAGATATTATAAAAAAGTCCTAAACTTATACATCATGATAAAAATGTTAAATAAGAGTGTGAAATGAGAGTTTAAAGCACGATACTTGTAAAGCTATGACCCAATTATACCAACAGACCTTAAAACTTAAATTAAAAAAGCTGTTGCATTATGTTTTAGGATCTTTGACAGTCGAAAGAAAAATACTTCATGTATCACACCCTAAGAAATCGATTTAAATACATAAGTAATTAACTTACTAATACTAATCACTAGGTATAATCATATCCACACAGATATACATTTATCTTATGTACCGCTAGGATTATGGACCGTATTGTTACTAACTAGAAGGTAGCGAATGCGGGTAGCACCGGCTGGCCGTGAACAATGCTGTGCCGGCTGTCCGCATTTGTCCTGCCAAAACTATTAAAACGTCCAGTTTGCCATTTTGCATTTAAATACAGAAATGTTCAAAGAATATGTACAATTTTTTTCAGATTTTTAAAAATGTGACCACACCGATTTTTCTGCATTTTTTAAATATTTCGTTTAGAAAGAAATAAAAATACGTTTGGTAATAAAAAATTATTATGTCGTCTAAAAAGCCCGTCTTCTTGTGAGCAATATATAAAAAAAATATTTGTTCTAGGATAAATACTTTTCGAGATATTTATATTTCTTTAAATACGTGCAAGCAGTTTTGATAATTTTTTCAGTTTAAATATTTCCGAAGTTCTGTGTAATCTAGCAAATTGATGAATGAAAGTTATCTTCTTTAGTTGATTACTACCTCATAATTGATTTTCATTGAAATCCGTGAGATCGGCCCATTTTAGTGATCGATTTCGCATGGAATGACCCTATAGGCAAACAGTGTGTGGTCTGCACCGCTCACCCAACATACCTAGATATATCTATAGAAGTTTAATTAATAATTTATCTGAAAATATTTATATATGCAGACCGTGTTTGTTAGTTGGTAAAACTCTAAACTGGCCAGCCCTCATTAAAATTTTGAAAAGTCGGCGCCTATGTATAACTCTAATAATATTCTAAGGGATTATAAAGATTACAACAAATTAAAAGCTTGGTGAAATTAACAAAATCTCTTAGAAAAGATGTAACAGGTACATTTTTATCAATAGTGTTTGAAAGGTTGCCTAATGCAAAGTAGTAGAAGCGAAAAAGGATTTTGGTAGATAATGTAATAATCTCTTTATGAAACATATTAAGCTCTGTAATGTGTATAATTTTACTTATACTTCAGGCCATAGTTATTCAACTATAACTGCTATAAAATTTATATATTTGAGCTATTTACCATATATTTTGAATGCGTTAACTTATAAGATTTGTTTGTCAGGCATTCACTACTGTAAGTCGTACTTAGTTGTGAAGCAATTATATCTCACAGTGATTTTTAGACAAAAACATATATGTGTTAAATAAATTATAATTAGGGATGCCATCTACATACAAATCTAGGGCACTCTAGGACATGCTACATCTAAAACCTACAACAAAGACTAGGACACATTAATTGTAATACTTTTTTATTACAAGTAAAGTTCTAGATATAACAACTTTTTATTATATTTACTTATTATTGTTTAATTTAATATTTTATTTCATTTCGTATTTCAAACAATTCTTTATATACCACAATTAGTAATATAAAGTATATCTTGATCTCCGTTGTCAATGATACCGGAGTTCAAGACGTTCTTGATCTCCGTTGTTGTTGGTAACGTAAATAATTTGATGTTGCATTATAACCACATACATGCATGCATGCTGCTTTTTATCTCCTTAGTTACGCGTATGATCGCACAGACAAGGCAACTTGCTTCTTTATACAATAAATTCGGATGGATTTTAAAAGGGAGAAATTAGGAGCGAAATACGAAATAAAATAAAACAACTTATGCAATACGGAGATCAAGCTTCTTTAAATCCTCGAAGATGTTATAACGCCTCGGCTGGCGCCTCGGCGTTATACATCTTCTTGGATTTAACGTATCGCTTGATCTCCTAATTACATAATATATATTATGTACAGTTGCAATCATTCTCTAAGGAGCGATAAAAAAATCATGACACCCAAGTTTTCAGTTGTTTGCACAAGTTTATTATATTATGGTAATTAAGAACATTTCATTTTTTAACATTATAATTACCCAGTCTGTAAATCAGATCATTTTACAGCATACATTGTACAATGATCGCAACTGTACCTTTGGCATAAGTTAAAAAATAATTAATTTTGCACACATTTTTTTTAATTTGATCATCGTGATGCTCAACTTGATTGACTGCTTCAGTCATCTTTTCTTTAGCGGTGCACAGTTGTCTTGTTTTCTTAGACAGATACCCATAGAATCTCTATGAGATACAAATCAGGCCAGCTACTTTACATTTACTTTTTCCTGAGCTACAGAATCCTCTTAGTTTGCGTAGTTGTTTTTATATTCCTTTCTATATCACTATATCTTGGTCGGTACGTAGTGGGGATTTTGTAATGTTTTGGCTCATACTTTCCTGTTTGATGTTTTCGTTTTCCATGTTGTTACTTTCATTTGCTTAATATCCTTTTATACATCTTCTAACCATCTTAGTTGTGGCTTGCCGATGTTTCTGGTTAATGATGGCAAGGCGGGGGAAGGGTTCACCTAATTATTATTATCATTATCAGCCAACTCAATCTTTGAGATCACATATATCTAACATGTTTTCATTGTTCATAAGTTATTGTAATTCATAATTCATTCACTTCTCTCACATTTCCATTTTCTTCTTGTATTGGTCCAAACACTATCTTTCACAATTTGCAATTGTTCCTCATGTATTTTTGTTAAAGTCCATGTTTCACTCCCATGTGTGATAGCTGACCTGCTTACATTTTTGTAAATTCTCTTAGTTTAGATTCAAGAAAAAATTGATAACAAAGCTTATATTGACTCCATATTGTTATACAGGGTAGAAGGTGTTACTATGCATTAATTTTAAGGGGTGATAGAAGACATCAAAAGGAACGGATAAAGTTGTAGACTTTGACATCATTTTACCGCGTTAATAATATTAGTTTAACTGATCTAGCACAACAAAAAACCTCAACATTTTTCGTATGATCAATCGTTTACGCGTAATATCGAATTCTTTTCGGGAAACGATTAATCATACGAAGAAATGTTATTAAGATTGTTTGTTGTGCTAGGTATTATTAACGTGGCAAAAAGATGTTAAAGTTTACAACTTTTCTTTTTTTTTCTGAAAAAGTGGTACCTCCTAGAATAAAGGAGTACCAGACTTTTTTGTTCCTTTTGATGTCTTTTTTCTATCACCCCATAAGATTAATTCATAGTAACCCCTTCTACCCTGTATATTCCTTTGAAGATCTACAATTTTAGGGGCTATTTTTACTCAATCTTCGACAATTCTGCTAGTGGTGCAGCATTTTTTTCCACATCCCTCTTTTCGATTCGAGAGTGAATCTATTTGTTTGAAGAGCTTAATAATTTTATAATGAATTAGGTTTTGGTTAGTTGAATCACTAGTTATTTGCATCAGCTGCTTATAATCAAACCCCTTTCCCTATTATTAAATGCAAATTCTTCCATTTATTGGAATCACTAAATTCTATCTCTGTCGGATTCTTGCATTATTAGCCATAAAAGTAATACGCCTAACATACAAAACTGTTTTTGTACATACTAACAGTTGTTTACTACCTATTGTAATTCTTGGTGTTTTGATTTTCCATTTGCCTACATTAATTGAACTTTAAATGGTTATGGGATATAACGGATGTTTCTTTCTTTTCATTTCTTTTCAGAAGAATCTTGTTTTTTTTAAGAATCTGCTTAAATAGAGACATTTGCAGATTCTTTTTAAATCCCAGAAGTATATATTTTATATAAGCGCTACTTAATTGCATCGCCGCTTAATTGGCTCAAAAACGACGTGTACGAACGTGATTTTAATAAGCAGTATATTTTAATAATAAATCTTTTGATTTGTAATGTTTTAAGTGTCATTTAATATTTTTCACAAATTTTCTTGATGATGGTTTTAACTGGACATTGCATCTAAAAGTACCCTTATAGTAATCTTATTAGTTAAGTAATTAATAGAAAAAGCTTTTCAGCTTAAAGTGTGACAGATTGCGGTAAAATAACTTATTTCAGTTAAGCATCAATTTACGTAGAAATCTGTAGATTGAGCAAAACCTTGAGTTACGAGCCCAGGGCTCTCATACGTCTCCCAAGACTGAATAAATTGTAATTAACAGAGAATATGTTATGAAAGGCTTTGACGTTTTCATTCAGATGATGATCATGATGATAACCATTATACCAATCTTAATCTTACTCGTTTCAGTACAAATCAATTTAATAATTTTTGAATGAGTTATTCGGGTGGTAGAAAATCCTTCCTAACTCATGGCACCGATTACTGTAATCATTTTGATCCTACTATAATTTGGCCGAATCTGGGTAAATTCCTCCCCCAGTAGGTATTTTACCATGGCAAACATTGCATTGAAATGGGGCCTATGGTTTTACTTCCTTATCTAAAAACAAGCCATGTTTTAACTTTTAAAATTGCCAGCTTGGCCGGATATCGAACTTGCAACCCTTGGCTTATGAAGTAAACATGCAAACCACTAATCCACCGAGACTAGCTACTAATTAATCGTTTCTTTGTATAAACTGTCTTCAAGTCTGTTTACTTTTTATCAATTAATGTTTAACATTTCTATACTTTATTACACCTCTATTACACCAAAAATACTTTAGTCTTTACAGTTAAACAGTCCTTAGTGTCATAAGATATTTTAGCAAAAGTTAGAAGAATTTAGGTATTCAGCCTATTTCAAATCTTAATCTCATATTAAATATAAGAATCAGTTAGTTATAGGGCGCCCAAGCCTGACTTCTAATATGTTAAGGGGATCTAAGGAGGACAATCATTTAAATGAAATTGAAATTCAAATTTTGTCTGTGAAAATTCTGGACAGGCCCCGAAATTCTTGGTTATGCTACTGATAAAAATAATGTCTTTAGGGTTAGTAGTGATTATACAAAGTTTGAAAAATAATATAAATAATTATTCACCACAAATTGACACTCTAATTACTTAGGTTTCATCAATGTCAAGGTTGTAATGGGTATCTGAGATCATCAGCAACATTAGACATTTCTGTTAATCAACGTAAATTGGTTCAAACACTTAATATTTTCTAAAAATAACATGTTACACTTCCTGAAAACTTTGATTTTGATTGTTTTAATTTAATCTTAATTAATATCTACTAATAGCTAGTAAGTTCTTTTTGAACAATTAAATCAGTTAATTTACTTTTAAATTAAATATAATTAAAACAAAAAGTGAGGCCTTTCGTGGTTGAATGGTAGAGAACCTGTTTCTCACTCAGAGGGACATGGGTTCAAATCTCGGTTGCGACTGAATTTAAGAAATTTAGTACAATTGTATTTGAGCTCATTAGAATAAGGTATGAAAGTTGTACGAGTGATAAAATATGGGGGAACCTAGTGTACTTGCTACAATAGTGCACTCCCATAAGAGTGTGTACTGCAAATGCTGTAAAAAAGGAATGGATTATGTATGTCTGTAAAATAAAATTGATTGTATTTTTGAATTCCTTTTTCTAGTGCTATTATGGACTGCCTAATAGTCCCACTTCAAGAGAAACTGGAAGATTGGAAACGAACGGTACTTAATCTGGATAAGGAACATGCAAAAGGTGAGTAAAGAACGAATAATTTAAAGTTTTTAAAATAATTTCATGTCTTACTTGTCTATAGTTAATTTAATTGTTTGTTTGTGCTTTGTTTTAATATTTAGATTATAAACGAGCCAGAGCAGAATTAAAGAAGAGATCTACAGATACCTTAAGATTACAGAAGAAAGTCCGCAAGGGAGCTAGTGGAGAGTTACAAAAAAGACTGGAGTGTGGATTACAAGATGTAACGGAACGCAGAAAATTATTAGAAGAAACAGAAAAACAGGCTGTGCGAGCTGCATTAATCGAAGAACGTAGCAGATTCTGTACCTTTGTTGGATTCCTCAAGCCTGTAGTTGTGAGTTTCACTTTACAATCTTATACTTTTGCTATTGTTTATTAAATACTAATCAATGTACTATTTAGGATGAAGAAGTTGCTATGTTGACTGAACTGTCTCATCTTCAAGAAGTAGTAACACAATTACAAAAAAACACAGCCGATCCACAAACATTACCGCCTTCTTCCGAACAAGTGATAGCTGATTTGAAAAGTTCCGATAGCGGTTGGTCTTTTCAAACGCCTCCTTCATCACCTTCCAGTTTAGGTTCAAGAAAATCTTCCATGTGTTCAATAAGTTCATTAAATAGTTCTTCCTCAGGCAGTTCTAAAAGTCATCACTCACCTAGTCATCCACATTGGCAACGTTCATTATCACAGGTATGTGTTATTAGCTACATAGATATTTTAGCAGAAGGTAAGATAGTAAAATAGATGTTTCAGTATTTAAAAAAAAAGCATGTGAATGCTTATATAATTTGTTATTTATGACAGCACTTTCACAGATTTTATTTCTATTAACAGAACCATCTTTTACAATTATATAATGCATAAATATAAACATGTGGCTTGTTAAAAAGGTTGCTCTGGAGATTGCTTATGTTATAGCATTACAGTTACTCCATACATTTGTTAAGCGGTCATCCTTAAATAACGTAATGCTTGAAGGAGGAAAGGGAGTCTTGGATTGTATTATGCAGTGTTACAAGGAGAGGGAGTATTAGCTTACCGTTAGGTAACTCTTAAAATTTCTTTAAAAAAAATTACAATTTCTTAATTGTAAATTAATTTAAAAATGATAGTATGAATATTATTTTAACAAATTAAGTGTTTTTCTACATTATATTATTGATGTTAGTTCATCATTTCATAAAACCATATTTCAAATTTGAAACATTCATATTCGTGATATCATAAAATTAAATAGATTATGGAGTTCACATGCTTTTTAAAATTATTAGCTGGGGAGGGGTTGATAGTAGCGTTAAGTAATTATCGAAGGGGAGGTTCAGAGTAGTGTTACAAGGAGTAGGGGTACCAAATTTTCAAATGCTGATCAAAAGTTTTCATTGGCACAAAGTCCAAATGTTGATAATTTTTGAGTTACAGAGCAAAAAGTGTGTGTTGGCCACGCACACTTTTTCATATCTACAGTAGAAATCTTTAATCCGAACCTATAAATCTAAGGCAAGTTCGTATTAACGAGGAATTTGGATTACTGGATATTCAAATAAAAACATTGCTTTAGGCCATGGTACCTTATTATAAGGAACTTACATAATTTACTAATTTTATTACAAAACTTTTATTCCTAATTAAAAAATCAGTATTTTTTTTGCTTTAAAAGCTTTCTTTCGCTTTTCTCCTCCATAGCGTGTGCTTGCATTTCTTGATCTTATTTCAGGGTTTTTCAATTTTCTGCACTTTTGTCAGTATACGAGACTTATTCTAGTATTTTAGTTTTGTTTTTCTTTCGTGAACTGTAGGTGGACTATCGGTGACTGTCAATTTACCAACATCATCATTTAAATCAATCGTTAAAACACATTTTGACATGTTTTAAACGAGATATGGATTCCTTGTATACAAATTGTGTATAACAAAATTTAAAAAAGTTTTAAGGTAGATGAAATCATTACATAAACACTTTTGGCAAAACTGAAACATCAAACCATTCAGGGTGCCTTTGTTGATGATATCAGTTACTATATTCAGGATTTAGATTACTCTCTATATTAAATAATAATAAAAATGTTTGTTGATCTTCGTAGAATTTTTCTACATCCGACGAGTTGTAACATCTCATTTATAATATTCACCTTCCCATTCTCCAATAATGTTACATATTCAATTTTAGTATGTACTATTACGAGATAAATAATTGGTACAATTGAATTATAAAGTATTTTTAAGAATTTTGGCATATTACACTGATGGAAGAGAGTACTATGGAGAAAGTCCTATTTAAAAAGGAAAAACCTACTGCACCAATTATCTTGCAATAATGCATAGAACTTTCTTGTTCAGATTAAAGAGATTTGTTCGAATTATCGCTTGTAATTGTTGTTGTTCAGATTACTGAATGTTCAGAATACTGTATTCGGGTTATGGATTTCTACTATATATGAATTAATAAGTAAACTGAAAGACAAATTAAATGATACTCAATAATGGGTTTTGGACGCATTATTTTTTTTTTATTTCAAAGAATTGTAGCTTTGTAATTGTACATTAATTTCAATGGTATTAATAATAATGGTAACTTGTGTAATTCTGTTGTTATTGTGTTAGGAAAATATGTTTTATAAATAATAAAATAGATTTTACTAATTAGGTAGCTTTCAAATTATTCCTTAAATTTAGATTCAAAATACTTTTTAGAAGATTTTATTTTAAGTACTTTATATGCGTTTTTTATTATTGCTATAGCTGTTTGTTTTTGTACTATATTAAATTACGTGTTATATTATTATATTAAATTAAATTCATGTGAATATAATTTATAAATTGGACAGTGGTTCTGTTTTCATATACAGTGAAGTTCGCTAATTCAAACTAATTAAAACAGGGGCAATCCGAATCATCGCTGTTTTCGGATTACCGCGTGTGTAGAGTTACAATGTTTTATTTGTAAATAAATGCATTTAAAACATTCTGCAAAACATTTATTTAAAAAAAACTACAAAATATTTACACATAAACTGTTTTAAAAACACAAGAAATAATATTCCGCATTAATATGTCGTTAATCAAAAAAGGCGAAGAAAAGTGATTTTTACTTGTTTCCTGTTTTTTGAACTTAATACGTTAGATAGATTTTTCTTTTAAACCTTCCGTCATCACAATTGTTTCAAATTTTCTACCGCCCATTGCAAAGCCACCGCTTTGCAACTGGGCTTCACTGCGTGTGAATCATTGCACAGCTTTTCTCCCGCGATTTTTAACAGACGCAAATTGTCTTTTTAAAATTAAGTATCCAATCATTACTTGCCCTGACGTCATCGTTTTGAAACCATCTTTAATAAAGTCACAGTAGCGTGCAGAGTATACGAATCAGTGAAACCATAGCGTACGAGTGTGATAGCGCATACGTTGCATCGCGACTACTTCCACTGTTTCGTATGCACCGCACGCTGCTGAATAATGATGCTTTGTCCAAGATTTTGGAGGATATCGGTGACATATAAAAAACCATCCAAACAACTTTTCTTTCATCTCCGGATATTCCGCAGGTTTTAAAGTTTTTTTTTAACATTGTTATATGATCCTTCAGATTTTGTAACAAATCTGGAAATGTATAATATTTAAAGTTACAATGCGATCTTTAAACATTAACAATTTTTAAATTTACCAGAAAATCTTTTTATGTATGGCGGAGATACATAAAGCCGTAATTCGTAAAAGACGTATCAATTCTTTTTTAACTTATAAACCTTTGTAACTAATACGAATTGTGAAGTTGCAATGTAACCACTTCTAAAAAATACGTGACTTTTTATAATAAGAATTTGTCAGACAAATATAACATAAACAAAAATAAAATAAAATCATTTATTTTATCTACAACGTAGTTTTGTATCAAATTACACATCTGAATACCCATTGCATTCGTTACTATAAACAAAACTTGAGCACTAAAAACAATTAATTTTAAAGTTCGGATTATCAAAACCTTTAAATACGGATTGCAATAAAACCAACGTAAATAAATTGCTGGTCCGGATTATAGTGGTATTCGGATTAACATAGATTCGGATCAACGAGACTTCACTGTACTACTAAATTCATTTTTTCAATAAATCTTATATATTATTGAGGTTTTCTTAACTTTTCTTAACTAACAAAAGGTTGAATTTTCTTCAAGCAACAACAAATAATAGTATACATTCAAGAAAATTTCAAATGTTATTGAAAAGTTGTATTAAAAAATACTCTAAAAATAAAATAACATCATAAAGTATATTTGCTTTGAAAATACATAACGGTCCTAACAGTACAATACTCGAGTTTCTTAGAAAAACTTCACAGGTAACAGTTGGTTTTAGACGTGTGAACCCTTTTATTAATGGTCTTAAATCCCTGTTCAATAAATATACATTATTTTGTTTCATTATTCGAATTGAATTTTTAACATTTTCAATTTCTTTTTGTGCGTAAATTAATTTAAAAAAAATAAGCTGCAAAACAATATCGGGATTTGAACCGATGATCTGTTGCACAGAGAGATGGTATTTTGCCATTGAGCTACACTCGCTTTGCCTTTATGATCTTCTTACCTATCTCTTCTTATAATTACATCTTGTGTTTTTCGGTTTTTCATATTTATAAATAAAATTAGGATATTATTTAATTAAAAACATGTTTTGTTATAGAATCACCTATAAAGCTGCAAACTTAACAAGAAAAATTAAACTTTCCGCTATTTTACTGATTTGATTTGAAAAGAAATACTCTAAAGGTATAACATTAGGTAGAGATTATTTCTGTAATAGTTAGCGGCATTTTAGTGATTTTTTTTATAATTTGAAAGTTTGTATGTCTAATTCTTGTTCCTAATTCAAATAAAACCGGTGAATTTGATGAAATTTGAAAATAAATTGCATCAGAAATATTTCAGTTTCAGTTTAAATTCGGTCCTGATATATTTAGGCAACCCAACAATCACCTGTGCACGCAGCTGATTTTCTAAGTACCTATACGAGTCTCGTTTAATTATCTTTCAGTTTACATATAGATATGTAATCATGTATAAAGTTTTCGGAATATCCATTACAGCCTTGCTCTTAATGTTACTTATGAGTCATGAATTCATGATCAATGATGAAAAAATTAAAAAGTCTAATTTCATTTTCAATTGGCAAAACTTTCTGCCAATAATTTGTTAAAAATATATTTTGAAATGTTCCAAACTTTTGTAAATAACTACACATCTATATGTATTTATTAATGCATATAAACATAAAAAAATATATTAGATATTTAAATTCTCCCAGGTAAACACAAAATTCATTTTTTCATCAGTTTTTGCCCTGTAACTCGAAGTATATCAACTTTTGGACTTTGTGCTCGTGAGAACTTTTGATCAGCTTGATATCAGCTATAAAATATCAAAATGTGAATCAATTGAACTTGTTACAATTCTTCTTTTGGTTTGTTAATATGTACCAACAACCTTACCATTGGATGTTTACTGTTACATGCATTTCATCATCATATTTTAGCATATCTATTATAGACTCCTGCAGGGCGTGCGAAATAAGGTCAGTTCTTGAAATGTTTCTTTATTAATTGCTGTTATTTATTAACATTAATAAATAGTAAATTTGTTAAAAAATTACACACATTTATGTTGTCAAAAATATTATTATTTTTATTTGTTGTCAAAAATTATTTTAATTTATAATTAATTCATTTCAACGATGCCTACATACATTTCTTTAATGGTATGTGCATGTACCATTACAAACTGGGAGCCATTTTTCATAAGGAATGTGCACGGTTCTTTTAACCAGTATGAAAAACACATACACTGAGTGCTATTAAGTATAAATTCCCTATATTGTATTTTAATATAATCATATCAAACCATTGGATTTATTGTATGTTTACGCAACCAACAATACATAAATGCTCAAAATACACTCGTCGTTTACCCTTTTCATTTCATTTGGGGATAATTTAACACTGATTTATTAAAAAATACAAACACGAATGAAAATAACATTTATTGTAAAATAAAAAATGTAAAGGTGTAGTCTTTATAACAAACCTCTTTTGTTCGTGATAAAATGCATACGTACTTGCAATAACCAACCAATTTAACCTAATGCTTTTACTTGGTAATTTTCAAATACAAGATAGGGTACTTTTCCGTTATCGGAGGGCATTTTTAAAAGTCAATTTTTTACAATTGAGAATCAGGCTAAAAATTCTCATCGCAGGAGGCTGCTTCTACTGCTGGGCCAAGGAATTAACCTCTATTAAATGGTGCGAAGAGGAACTTGAAATGAACCACAACACAACCATCGACTGGAACTCGTACATGTGTGAAGCTGTCGTTCATCATCTTACCCAACAGCCAGCTCAGAAAATTGGAGGTGAAGGTAAAATCGTGGAGATCGATGAAAGCTTAGAAGAAGCGAAAGAATAGTGCTGGACGTGTGCTTTCACAAGTCTGGATTTTTGGTGGCATCTGTCGAGAAACACGCCAATGCTTCGTACTCGAGATACCGAACCGTTCTGCCGCAACGCTTATGGCCGCAATTCAAGAGAATATCGACATCGGAACCACCATCTACTCCGACAGTTGGAGAGGATACAAAATGAAGGAACTCGAAGATGCCGTCAAGAGTCAATCATCGCTACAATTTTGTGGATCCCGAAACCGGCATACAAACCCAGACCGTTGAGCGAATGTGGAGCTCAGCCAAGTGGCGCAACAAACGTCATCGAGGAACATCACCACACCATTTGAAATCTTATTTGGCAGAATTCATGTGGAGACAGAAAGTCTGCGTTGAAAATGTGTTCAAGTCGTTATTAGAGGCGATTAAGAAATCTTTGGCCTCCTAATTCTCAATTGTAGCTGGTTGTTATTGTTCGTAATTTGTTTGCATGAATAAATCATCATAAAACAAAAAAAATTGACTTTTAAAAATGCCCTCCGATAACGGAAAAGTACCCAAGATAGAATAGTATATTACATTTTAATTTAATAACACTGTATATGCAGAACAATTTAAAAGAAATAAACACACAATGTAACTTGTCTGTGAGAAGTAGAAAGTGAATCAATTTATAATAATGTGTGTGTTAATTTACAAAAACAGTATACCCTTTAAACAAATTACATAGATGTAAGTGCTGCAGGGGGAAAACGAAAAATCTTTATTTCTATTTATCTATGAATGTATTTATAGATAGTCCAAAGAACATTAAACTGTAAAAGGTTTTTTGTCTATTATTTTAATATTTTCCCAGTCTGTGTAATGATTAGTCTTAGTTCTTAGAATAACCAATAAATCCCACATTTAAATTCAATTTAACTCAGCTTTACGCATTATTCAGCCATTATTCACATCAATATTAGTTAAACCAAAAGTACACTTAACATAGTTAAACCATACATTGTTGTTGTTTATTCAATTGAATAAACAACATGTTTATTCAACAAGAATTTACACTTATTTGTAAATGCAGCAATAATATGATGAAAAAACTCAAGAATTCCTTAGTTGGAAGTAAAAGTATCTTTGGAACTTGATTAATATTCTTGTATATTTAAAACTCTGTTCTATTTTAGATTTCAAAATGCACATCTCTGGTATTTAACCTTTTATTTGGCCATATACCAAAAATCTCTAAAATTGATAGCACCTTGAACATACATACATATTAAGATGGTTCTGATTGTTGCTGTGTGTCTTAAGTAGTGTTTTCTGTTTTAAACACATTTTAAGTAAAAAACGATACATTTAAACTTTATTTCTCTTAGTTGCTTATTTTTATTCATTTTTTACTTTTGTTGTATAATTTTGCCTGTTAGTTTTGATGTTGTCTTGTGAACAGTCTGTAGCTCAAAATGGTACCACAAGGCTAACTTCAGTCTCAAGTCGAGATTCTGGATTTACATCACAAGATACTCTTTATCCTAGGCCTCCATCGTCTTTAAGTGTAATACAGGTAAAGTACACATCAATTTTTCTACTATTAAGTTCATAGTTGGCGTAATTTGAAAATTTCTAAATAAAAATGTCTTACAGGTTTCGAATATGTCAGAACATAGTACCAACAGTAGCAGTTCCAGTACTCCTTGCACTCCATTTCCTACTACCTCTATACCTACTACTACAGCAACATGGCCAAATTTACAAGAAACTGTCCAATTCGAAAGAGCTGCCAATGCTATAATGAGTGACCGGCCTCATACTATATCTTCAGGTAAGCATTAATAAATGTTGTTTATTCTTTCTAGCCTTATATAGTGAAACTCCATAATCGTGAAATAAATAAAAGATAAGTAAAAGTTTCACAAGTTTAAAACTTGTGAAACTTTTATCCAGTAAGTAACTAATTATTTAACAATTTCTTCATTTTAGCATATGAAAAGGGTCATCAAAGGCCACCTTTGACTGTATACACATTCCAAGCACCTGATCAGAGTTTATCACAGCCTGCCAGTCCAGTAACGGGAGTTACACCAACAGATAGCACACCTACAGCAACCCCACAAAGTCCTGCTTTATCCATAAAATCAACACAGAATAAACCACCATTACCAACAGTAAATAAAGTATTTACTTTAAAATATATTTTAGTTAATAATGGTATAACTTTTAGCGTTGCTCTTCTTTGGAACGACCTAGTGGGCCAAATGTTCCTGCCAAAACAATGAAGTCCGGTGTACGTGTTTTGCCACCAGGCAACGTAGAACATAAGTTAATGAAGCCAACTCCATTACCAGCTCATATAGCACGAGGTTTGTAATTGTTATGATAAATGGTTAATGTTATACATTTTCAGTGTGATTCCACAAGCTACTGTTGTTTCTATTAAAATGGGTTTGCTACTTAATGTATATTTTTTAATTTCACCATACCGAATTACATATTTTTGAGAGTGTATATAAAATTGTTACGTAACTGAAATTCAATTTTTGGGTATTAATAAATACATTAAGGTTATTAAAGTTGACTTAGTAAAAGGTTTTTTTTGCTTTTTGCACAAACTCCTCCATATTTTCCTCCTTTTTTGTTTTCTTCCTCTATCGCTATAATTTTTCCTATACGAGGGTATTTATATCAAAGGCGGTAATCTCCAATTTTAGGTAAAATTAAATTGTATACATATACCCAAAATTGTTTGTGTTTTCAAGGTCTATTGAACTACATTATGAGTTGATATCAGAATAGGCGAGTGGACGACGTCCATCAATTCATTTAAAATGTACACATTCAATTTTAGACCTCTAAAATAATACAAAGTTTCAGTAAATAGTTTATATAGAAAAATTACATAATGAAAAAAATTAAATTAAAAACTAAAATTTTCATAGCTTTTGAAAAATGCGGTATCACATACGTCATAGTTGCTTCTCCGCAGTATCAAAATGTAATAATAATAACAATCTTTATTGAAATAGGTAACCCTAATATACAAACATTAAGAAAATATAAAATAATAGGTAAAGGTAATCAACCCTGAACATTGTAAACTTACAAAAAAAGAAAAGAAAAATAAAGATGGCCAATATACCAAATAAAAGAAAAAGTACAACCTGTCATCAAATTATTGATTTTTAATATGATTTATTAAGTTTTTTTTTGAAAACTTAATATTTCTAGTATGATAAGTATGAACATTAAAATTAAAATTTATAAATTCTTGAAAATATGCAGGAGCTAAATTATTTAATATTTTATAAATAAAAACCATAGTTAGGTAATATAACCTCTGATGAATAGAAAGCCACTGTAAAGAATTTAACATAAAAGATATTGATGTATATTTATTTATTTGAAGAATAATTCTCATACCATCATTTTGAAGTTTCTGTAGTTGAGCAGTTTGATTTAAATTAAAAAGAAAGCTAATTGATGAACAGTAATCAAAATGTGGTTGTATAATTGAATGATAAACAGTAACTTTAGTCTTAGTGGATAAATTCTTAGAAATTCTAGCAAAAAAGCACATTTTTTTTTAAATCTTTTTTAAAATATAATCAAAATGTTCTCTAAATGATAAAAAGTTATCTAGCTGAAATCCAAGATATTTAATTGATGTTACAAACTCAATTTTCTCGTTGTTAATTTTAAGATTAGCTGCATTTACATCAATATTTTTGGATTTATATTTAATTGTTATAATCATAGCTTTAGTTTTTTACACATTTAATTTTAATTTATTAATTATAAGATATTTATTAACAGAATTTAGTGCAGAATTTCCTAGGTTTGAATCATAACAAGCTAATAAGGTATCGTCTGCAAATAAATTAATAAAGTCGCAATTTACAAACAGATTTAAATCGTTTAGATAAAATATGAAAAGAAGAGGTCCTAAAACACTACCTTGAGATACACCAATATCAATGTTGGATTCAGCTGAGGTAACATTACTAATTCTAACTTTTTGTTTTCTCTCTGATAAATAATCAGACAACCAGTTCAACAAACCTTCAGTAAGGCCATATCCCCTAAGCTTAGTTAAAAGTATATTGCGGTCAATGGTTTCAAACGCTCTTTTCAGATCAAGGAAGACAGCTACCACATACTTATTATTATCTAACTCGGTTTTGAATTTGCACAAAGACAGTTGCAGCGCTGCTTCACATGAATAATCTTTACGAAAGCCTGATTGGTTATTTATCAAAATCTCATTTTTCTCAACATAATCTAAAATCTGATTATAAACAGCTAGTTCTAGAACTTTCTCTATAGGTGGTAAAGTATTAATAAATGTAAATAAATAAAAAATAATAAAATGTAAAGACATACGTGATTAAATCTTTAAGATAAGTTGCATTGAGCTAGTATAAGATGGTTGCTAAAAACGTAATGTATGGTTTGATGTGTTCTTTGTTTGTGGCGTTTCCGCATGTGATTCGGAACACAACTTAACCTTACAAATAAAAAAATTAATTTTAATAAATTTAATTTTAAAAATCTCTTAAAGCAGTGATAAGTCGTTTTGATTTAGAAATACACAGAGTGTTGACAATAAATATCTACTAGTTTATTTATAAAAATCATTTTAGCCATTACTGTGAACAGGTTTTCCAAATGTAAAGTTGATCTGGTCATCTTTAAAGAAAAGTACAAATAATTTCGTGTCCAAGCCTTGAAGAGATGTATGTATGTTAGCAAGGGTCGAAGATAATTAATAAACTATGAATTCAAATAACAAATCAACAACAATCCGATTTATTATTCTACACACAGCAATAATCTGTTGTATTCATAACAAACAAATAACTCTGTAACGTTTCTCCTCTCTTGTGCGGCGCTCGCAAGTTATCGGCCACTTTTAGCACCGCGTGTCCGCGTCTCTTGTATTGAGTCACCTCCTGGCTTATCGAGATACCGCTAAAATGTGTATTACAAAACTACCGGCAAACAAGATCCCAAATTCTTCAGCAATTTACTATTAAAAAATATTAAAAACACCTGATTTATTTACACAAAATTTACAAAAAACAAAAACAATGCAAATATAACCTAATAAACATGTGCGTAGACGGACAAATCAATGACAACGTAAAGTAAACAACAAGCCAATGCCATAACGCTGGTCGCATCTGGCAAATGTGCATTTTCAGCTAATCGCGTACAAGCTAGCAGTTATGACGTATACAGAGCGGAAAATTACTCATTTAAATTTAAAGCAATTTTTAGGAATTTTTTTTATGCCTAAAACATAGCCAGAGGAAAATTATTTACTGATATTCTGCTTTACTAGTATGTGTTGACTGCAATAAAATTTAAAAAAAAAAAGTAATTCCTGTAGCCTATTAGGAACAGACCATGTAAAGATCCATTTGAAGTTGGCTATTAGCAAAAAACCCACCAATCTCCATAGAGGTAGTATATTCAAAAGCGGCAATCTCAAAATACGAAATTTGGAGATTGTCGCCTTTGATATTAGTACCCTCATATCATCGATGACCTCATTCTATATACATTTTGTATATTCTCATCTTGGTCGCTTTTTTCCAATGACCTAATATAATTCCTTTCCCAAACTTATAACTTCTATTGATTTTCTTGTGGCATCACCCTCAGGTACTATCAAATGATGGTTTTATCACTGTTTTGTATAGATTTAATTTTGCCATATGTGAAACGCTCTTTGACTGCAATAATCTTTTAAAACTTTCCGTACATCTTGTCCCTGACACAATACGCCTTTCTATTAGTATATCATTATATAATTTCCATCTCCAGTAATTTTCACTCCTAAATACACTAAACTCTTTATCACTGTTATCTGGTTTTGCACTTTTAACTGTACAGATGATAATCTAATAATTCGATGTTTTGCTGCTCTAAAAACTCAATTGTCTTTCGAACCGTGTATGAACTCATTGTTTTGGTGGACGACGATTTGACGTTCTATCGAGAAATTGTCGATTGATGTAGTCCTTCCTCACCAAAAACAGAAACCAACTCTGCGAGACATTGTTGGTGAGATAATCCTCTCGGAAAGTTATAAAAAATTATAGCATGAATAGAATGGACTGCATCATGAACGATTTCAGTCACCGGAAGAACACACTTTGAAGACACTAGGATATGTCTTCAAAGTGGCGATTTTGACTGTGCCAACTAAAGACTGGAATAACTGCTTTAACAATTGGTTTGTACGAATGCAAAAGTGTATCAATCAATGTGGAGGATACGATGTACTGTTTGCTGTTTTTATATATTTTTAGTTTTTTTTTTAATTAATTTCTATCTTTTTTTTTATTTTTCTGTAATTATAAACAGTGTCCAACTCAGTGTTCTTACATCACTTGCTATTATTGCGATATTGTCCGCATACTAGGAATTGCTATTACTCCATCTAATACAACACTAAACATTATCACTGCTAGGCCATTTCCTTGTCTTACTCTGGTATTGGTCTCAATTTTATCTGTTACTCCATTCTATGTTTTTTGCCAGCTTTTTTGGCACTCTAAACACTTGTTTGAAATCTACAAATACTAATATGCAAAAAAAAGTAAGAATTTTTTTTAAATTTATAAAAAAAATTAAAAAATTAAAAAATAATTTTATTTTGTTTGGTATTTTTAATGTGAGTATAATGGACGCACCTAAAATCTAAAATGCCATTTTCTTGAAAACTAGTTGGAAGCGACCACGGGTTAATAAGGGAAACATGTTCTAAATCATTACAGGTACCCCCCCATCACGAGGTTTCTACTTATATTACATCCTGTATACAGTGTGTTCACGAATAGCCACCAGAAGAGAAAGAACTTCTTTATTTGTGGATTTACAAAGAAAAGTTATTCTTTATAAAAATGTCTGCTTGTCATGAGACACTCGAAATTGCATTATACAACTTCTATATAACGAAGTCTGTAAATCCCGAAAAAAAATTCGTTATAGGGAAATTTCGTTATAAAGAAATATTTTGTAAATATTATTCTAATGCTTTAATTTTAATTTGAGTGATTCCGCAAACTGTAACGACTTTTGTTTAATTAATTGTCTTGATAATAGTGCATTTTTGTCGCCAATTAAATGCACCCACTTTAAAACTGCTTCATCTACATCGTCGTAAACATAAGTTTCAGCACGTTTTGCTGTAAATTCACTAACTGATTTTAAAATTGATTCGCGATTTTTTATTATAATCTATAAACTACTGGCAGGAATTCCAAACTTTGCCGCAATGTCTTTATTGTCTTTCTTTTTTGTATACAGTTATCAATTTCCCGCAACACATTGATTTTTTCAGTAATGGTTTAACACTTTCGCTTTGACTTTTTGTACTACAGTGCAGGGCTGTTCACCCACAAAACTAAAGTTAAAATAAAAATTTGCAATGCAAGTTTTTAACTTTACGTAAATGCTAATTGAATTTTAATCTTTCTTATCTCCATTTAGACAAGTAACAATGTGTATAATGCATCCAAGTTGAATCTTTCCTAGAACTGTCATTCAGATAAATTTTCGGAAATCCCCTGAAAAAGTTAGAATGTAAAATGTAAATAATCCAGTTATAGGAGGCCTTTTAATGACAATTTTAACCCTTCTTAGAACTTCCATTTAAAAAATTTACAAAATCCTTTTGAAAGGTTTACAAATTTTTAAAAATGTGTGCAGGCTTCTTGGAAGATGGGTTAAATTTATAATCTTTTACCGCAGCTAAGAAAGAAAGATTGATGCATAATACATACATTTACCTGGAAAAATTTATTTTAGTTTGGCCTAAAAAATTCATTATATAGAAATTTTACTTCGTTATTTAGAGACACTTTTATATATATTTTTTCTAAAAGGGCAGTGTACAGCACAAAAATTCGTTATATAGAGAAATTCGCTATATAGAAGTTCGTAATATGGAAGTTCGTAATATGGAAGTTCGTAATATGGAAGTTTGACTGTATTTCAAAATTTTTTGTACAAGGTCTTCAAAAATTGGGAAAACGTGAAAAAGTACTTAGAGTAATGAACCTTAATTTTTAAATGTAAAAATCTAGAACACCTTGATTTTCCTATTTTAAATTAAGCTTAAAACTTTATTATGTGATGTTTTAAAAATAATATAAAAACAATACTTAGAAACCATTAACATTGTTTTTAATTATACACCCGCTTCAGTAACTCACTATTTGTACATGTTTGTAAATAGAACTAATTTTCCTTTAGGGATATTATTAATTTTATCCCTTTTGTCACAATGTAGATATTCCCCAACCAACCTATGTGAACATGCATGAACTAGCAAGTATGGCAGCGAATAAAGCTCAAGAAATGAATTTACCCCCACCTCCTGCTGAGTTCATCCCATCTGTGCCTACTCCTACAGAAAAGGTTGGTAACTTATCCCAAATGTGTCATTGATTTTGTGACAACAATGTGTGTTTGTGTACATCTTGTAGGGCCCTAATGAAGGTGAAAAAGATGGTAGTACAAGTGAAAGCTCATTGGAATCTTCAAGCGGGTATGGAAGTCAAACAACTTTTCCAGTTGAGGAAGCAGCTCACACAGAAGGTAAATATGATTTTTTTAAACCAAATTGGTACGAGTGAAAACTGAAATTTGTATTTAATTTTTTGATGTAATGCATGGAGTTTGAAGTGTTTTTTCTTTGCATTTTTGTTTTGTGGTTCTTGCACTTGCTAGAACTAATTGTTTTGTTTAATCCACTATGTTTAAAATTAAATTTGTTACTATCTCATTCAGTTTTTTGCTCCTTTTTTAAAATATTTTTAAACATTTCCAACATTCGCTCTATCTTGTTTGTAATGATTGTTTGAAGATTAATTAATAGTTTTACAAATAAGTTAATTGTGAGAATTTAGACATTCATGAAATTAAACATGATAGAGCAAGTGTTAGCATGTGAGTGCTGATTAGAGTGTGTTGCTAGATATGTCGGTGTCTAATCTAGAGACTGCCGGCAAGTACTGCACACTTCCACGCAATGGTGACCACTTAAGTTCAATTCGACGCCGTCCACTTTCCATGACAGGTAACTTAACAATATTCCCATTGTCTTCACGCTAATTATAATTTAGAAAAGATTAATGTGGAAAGTGCATGCTGATTTAATAAATCGTATTTAACCTTATTCATTGCTTTTTCAATTTTTGTTTTATACATAACTTGGCAATTGTTTATCTTATTTATGCAATCGCATGTTGTTTTTAGTGCAAGTATTCATTTATAGATTTAGATGTAATAAATATACAACATGTTACTAAAATTATTAATGCACTACTAACGTAATCTGAACTGTTCTTGCAGCAGTGTATTCAAGTAGTACAATGCGTAATACACTGCTACGTCGTGGATCAGGTCAGGCTAACAAACCACTTCCTCCAATCCGTCGTACATCGTCAATTACAAATACTAATAGACCCCTGACACCAGTCAATAGTGATGAGAATTTACCACCACCACCTGCCTTCTTACTTGAATCGCCCAATTTAAAAAATCATCCATCAGGTAAGTTACTACATCTATTATTATAAATTGTATGAGGTAAGTGCCATAAATTTTTGGCCCGGCAGGTTTCTACAGGTGCCAACATGTTCAAACTCGGTTGTGTCATAGTTGAACATGTAAGAGGCTTACACTATTTGCAGGGTTGGGATTAAAATATGGAATATTAAAAAAAAAGCGAAACTAAACGGTTTTTTTAAAACGCTGAAACACGTCGATTTTGTTTTTTAAAAATACACATTAATATGTGCGACTTGCCTTCCAACTTTCATTTGTTTCTAAGTTATGACGTCATCACAAAAAAATTTAAATGACAATATAGATTCTTAATAGTGGAATGATTTATTTACATATCATGTAAATAAATCATAAGGTTGCATAACAAAAATTCTGAGAAAAATTGAGTGATGTCTGGCATTTCGGAAACAAGTGTTTGCCGAAATCTTGATAACCTTTTGGGTATGAATAAAATTAGTGCAAGATGGGTACCTCTGTTGTTCAACATCAACGTCGTGTCGAATGTGCGTGCTCGTTTTTAAATTTGTGTGTAGACGACCCAAAGCCGATTTTGGAATCCATTATCACCTTGAGATGAAACAGTGGTTCTATATTACGATCCTCTATCCATAAGGAAATCGATGGAATGGCGGCGAACCGATGAACCTCGTCCCAAAAAGGCGAAAGTCATTCAATAGACAAAAAAAGTTATGGCAACAATATTCTGGGATTGTGACGGCATTTTACCGATTGATTTTAAAGAGCGCGATACATAACGCAATTGTTAACATATTATGCGTCTTTATTGAATAAATTGAGAAACAATATTCGTGAAAAACGTCTAGGAAAATTGACAAGAGGTGTTCGATTATTACACGACAATGCACCCGTTCATACTGCCGCAATTTCACAAGCTGCCATTCGCGAATGCGGCTTTGAAGCATTAGATCATCCACCGTTCAGTCCGGATATGGCTCCTAGTGACTATTATTTATTTTCCAAATTAAAGAAAGACCTTAGGAGACGTCGTTTTAAGGACGAGCACGATTTGCAAGCAGCTGCAATTGAACATTTTGAAGGAAAAAACTTCAGATTATTTTTACAAGAGCATTGAATTATTAATTCCATGTTGTAATAAGTGTATTGACATTAGGGGAGATTATATTGAAAAATAAAAATTATTATATTTTACCAAGTTTATTTTTTCTATATCAGGCCGAGAATTTATGGCGCTTACCTCGTATATTGAATTTTAAATAATGCTTTCTTGAAAAAGTCCTCATATCAGGGCATACCAGACATTAGCTCTAGCTTATTTATTTTACACTATTATTATTTTGCATTATTTGCACTTTATACTTCACTAACTGAAAGTCTTTTATGCTTTTTAATGTTTTTTATTTCAAGCATGCTGCTTTGATAATAATTAATATTATAATGTGTGTCTTTTTTTCAACAGTCTATTTTTTTATGTGTTTGCAGTAAATGTAGCAGAAACAGTGAAAGCCCTTACTGAACTAAAACATACTCCTGCCAGCCCAAGTTCAATTCGTCGTATGTCTGCCACATCTCAGTCACCTCTTATAACACAGACAACTGTGCATACTCCACCACCAAATAATCTACCACCTCAGTCACCCATATTAAGTACCTTCCAAAACCCAGGTCAACCAAAACCTTCATACGTTTCTCAATCAGGAGGTGTTATTTATGCATATCCTTCACAAATTGTTTCTGGAAGTCCGAGTGAAATTCGAAGAGTCAATTCATTTAGATCGCAAAGTGCTGAACGTAGACCAATCGATGGTATGCTTTGATTTATATGCAGCATCAATACAATTACTAATTTGTTTTATTTTATAGGTCCTGGAGGTGTTGGTTCTAGTTTTATAGCAGCATTAAGTGCAAAGCTTACACCCACTCTGAGTCCTCGTAGTTCGCGCCGTCACTCAGAAGATTTGGGTCCCACAGGTGGAGGAAATATAACTGCTCAAAATAAGTTAGCACAACGAGGTCCTGGACAAAATTTCCTTGATTCGTTGAATGCAAAACTTGCTCAGCAACATGTTACAAACAATATGCAACAACCACAATTAAAAGCTTTAAAAATAAGACAAATTATTAATAGTAAAGCACAACCTGATCCTAAAGTTTGTCACGAATCACTTATGGATCAGATTAAAAGAGGTGCTACATTAAAAAGAGCAAAAGTAGTTAATGATAGATCAGCACCTAAAATTTATTAAGTTAATCGATATTGTGCTTGTTGAATCGAAGATATGTGCTTTTGATATATTCAGTATTTTTGTTAGTTTATTTTTTTATGTTGATTTGTTTGTTAAATATGCTTTTTGAAGAGTGAGTGCTTGGCATTGTTGTTAAAAGAATTTTTCTTCCTCAAGTTAATAAATGGAAAGTGGTAATTCAGACAGAAAGTTTTAGAAATTTAGTTTTTTGTTTTTTTTACAAAGTTTAAATTTTTTGTTGTATCCATTATTGTTATTCTAATAAGACGTACTTACTACTTATTGTTTGGAATAGAGTAGTTAAAATATAGACGTCCACAAATTTAGAAATTAATGACTGAATTATTATTTTTGCATTACTATTTACAAATAGTTATAATAATTATTATTAATGATAATAATAATACATAGAACGACTGATTGTATTAATAGATTTAAGTTATATCAAATACTTTGTGTAAAATGATAAATTATTAACGTTTTTTGTATAATTAATAGTAATAATTCATGTTTACATTATATCCATGGTTATTTCAGTTTTGATAAAATTTCATAATCAAAAATTTCCAAAGTTGAAATAATTTAATAAAGTGAACATTCATTCAAATATATCGCTTGTATATAGATTAGGCGTAGGTGAAAATGTAGTGAGGACAATACCTATATCACAAACTAGTTTTCCATAATATTTAAGAAGTTTAATACTACAAAGTTCAGTATGTTTATCAATTGTTTCCGTTTTCTCAGATGTTTCAGATTTAAAGAAAATAGCTACAGGTTAATAATCTATTTATAAACTTGCCACATTTATTAAAATACTTATTAAAGCTTGATAAAAGAGAGTCGGGTAAAAATAATGCAAATGGCAATGTGTGTTAGTAATTTTGTATTCAGCAATTATATTAATGTAGTTTGTGAATTTTATACATCCTGAATGATTTTTTTTTTAAATTAAATAACACTAATAACAGTATTTAATGCAGTTGTACATGTATATATTTAATAAGTACCTACTAGTAATTATAAAAATGCATGATGGTATTTGATGGAGTGCACGTTGTGAATGTTCATTTCAGAAAGATTGTTCTGATATAGGCAAGTTGCTTCTTCGTGGTGTATAAAATGGCATAAATAAAGTTGTAAAATGTAATTAGTCTTATTTGTTAAGTGATACCTATTTTTCAAGGAAAATTAAAACATGGATATGAAATGAATAAATCTATATTCCAACTGTTGCAAAGAAGTGTATCTGTGACCATTTGGTTGCAAGCCTTCAACAAGATGCTTGAAACCTTGGAAAATACTGAACCCTATATACAACTCCCACTTCCCACAGAGAGGTGATAAAATTTTTTAGTTATTGTTGGCCACATTGCTTGTTTCGACGAAGCTAGGAGCTAACAACACCAAAACAGCGCCGCCGACTTTTCAGAATCTCAATGGGTGCAGGAGCATGGGCACTACACTAATAATCTACTTGACTAAGATAATGCCTTAAAATTTAAACAAAGATTTTTTGAATTCCTTTGTTTTTATTAGTACAATCTAGTCCAGCGTTTCCCAACCGCCGGTCCGCTGATGACCGGTGCTGGTCCGTCAGAAATTTTTGCCGGTCCGCAGTGAAATGCAGTATTTTCAAAATTTTACTGAAAGATTTTTTTAATTCGTGTTATTCTGGAGGGAATATGTAGGATCAAATAGTTTATCGGAGTTCACTAAGAGTAAACTCTGACTTTTAAACGGAGCCGGCTCTATATACGTTATCTCTATTAATAAGCAAGAAAACATAGAACCTAATCGGGTTCCTAAGTGGAAACCACTTCTGGAGGTCTTATATGATTGCTTCCTGGGTCGTTTGAGCACATCCCCATTTTTGACCGCCGCTCCTGAAATCCACTCGCCAGCGTTTTCGGTTATCCCGGTTATTCGGTGCTCCCTGTCGAGCTACCTTGCTCTGATTTTGAACGATATACCGTCCTATGTGTCTAAAACCCATATATCCTTTTTTTGCCAAACGGATGAAAGAAACGATTGTTTCCCGATGTTTGTTTGGCAAAAAGAGAAAAACACCAGCCTGTCGCAGATTTCGGGCCGGTCCCTGTTTTGGTCGTTCAAGGTTTGGTATGCGGGAAGCGAATGATGTATGAAAACTGACTTTTGTTATTATAAAGAATGGATATTTATTTATTTGAGATTGTTCTTCTACAGTGTAAAAGTAAATTTATTATTATAAGATTTATTTTGCAAAATGTTTTTTTAAATTTTTTTACCTTACCGGTCCGCAAGCAAATGCCACGTCGTTTGGCGGTCCGTGGGCGAAAAAGGTTGGAAACCGCTGATCTAGTCGACAAAAAAAAAAGGCACTAAAAGATTTTCAGTAAGTAATATTACTAAAACTAAAATTAAAGACTACAGAAATCAAAAACTAAGTTATGTGACCACATGGCCCAATACATTAGGTAACAAAAATAAAAAACAAAATTGTTTATTTAAAGACCTACTTTAAGGAACACAAAAACGTTCTGGTACCCAAGGTCCGTCAAAGTGACATTTTGGCTTAAAAGGTTGTCTAGAACGAATTGAACGAAATTTTCCCTATTCAGATTTCGAGTTGGCTTGTGACGTCATCTTGATATACGTTAACCATATCCTGATTTGCAAAAATTCTCAAAACTACGTCACAAAAACAAAACAATTTCGTCAAGTATTGAATGTATAGGGATCGAGACAACCTTTTAACCAAAATGTCACTTTGACAGACCTTGCTGGTACCCACCTCCACCTACAATACATATTACAACATTAAACTATGGTATAACGGCTCTTGGACCTTAGATAAAACATTAACTAGGAGCAAGTAGTAAAATAAAAATGACTAAGGGCCGGTATTATAAAACTTTTTACTTCCTAGATAAAATTTACTTTGAGAGTAAATTAATTTATTCTGTCAATTTGCATATGAAATTGACAGAACAAATGAATTTACTCTAAAAGTAAATTTTATCTAGGAAGTAAAAAGTTTTATAATACCGGCACTAAATGGGCTAAATTACTAAATATGGAAACTTTAAAAATGTGTTTCTTCTTACAGCGTTATAGTCTATAATAGTATAATGTGTTACAAGTGCAGAAAAGTGCGGCGTTTTTGCACCCGTTGCACACTATACTTTATCTACTTCCACAAAAAAAAGTAATAAAACACCAAACGCTAAGAAAAATATTTAACCAAGAATTTATACTCACATTCATATTTTTACGTTAAATCTCTGGCAATAAATTAAGAGATGTAATGTGAGCAGTTTCCATGATGTTTGGAGGTGTACAAGTGTACACTCTATTTTCTCATCATCATTTTCACTCATGATAAATCTAGAATTTCGTAAATGACAAAAGTAGATATTAAATTTTTAAAAACAATATAGTAATACGTTTACAATTTGTATAATTTCAATCAATCTACTATTTAGTACAGCTAAACAATCGTACCTATGTACTCGTTTTTAAAAGTAATTTTATAGAAACAATCACAATTCAATTGTCAAGGTTATTAACCCCTTTGCCGCAAAATGTAAACATATTCTGATTATAAGCTTTCATTGTTTTTATTGTAATTTAGTAATAATAATGAATAATATTATATTAACAATTATATAATAATGTAAAAAATTAATCAATTTTACGTTAATTCAATAACAATCTTATAATAACTTTATATAGTAAAAATAATTAAATGATGACTATCGCCTCGGTAGGTCAACGGAAGGAGATTTGGCTTAGCAAGCAGATACTCCAGCGTTCGATTCCCCGCCCAGCCGGTGTTATAATTCTTCTAGATGGATTTTATATTTCAAATAATTAATAATATTAAAATATTGCATGTGCTGACATCTATGGCGTTTTATTAGAACTACTTGATCATGGGAAATCATTTCCCACAGTATGGTGACATATAAAATATTTTTAGCCTCCGAAGGCAAGAGAACAATCTTTCTGCTGTACATGTAGATGTAGGTATAGATAATAAACAAGTTAAAAATCATTTAAATACTTTATTCACTTTCCCATCTTTACTGATTATAAAAAAACTTTGAACGTCATTTAGATTTGTAATATTTAAATTAATTAATTCAAGTTGACTTCAATTTACATTATGCTATAGGTGTATCTTAGTTTCTTTTTAAAAATTATAATAAGGTTGCTAGCATCTTGAAATTTATTTTTCAATACACATCTGCAACGATTGCAACCTGCAGCGAGTCAGTCCTGCCTGTTATTCGTTTTTTTCTAGAAAATTTAGGTACGGATTAATTACTGATTACAAAGTAACAAATATGTCGAATACAAAGTATCAGTTAGTCTTAGTTAGTAAAGCGTTAGTCTAAAATACTCTAAAATAATGTGTACCTCCGTGTTCCGAATGGGTGCCATTGGAGGTCTCCAATGGGTGCACGTGCCCCGATGCCCCTATGGAGTCGGCGCTGTTGCACCAAAATCCTCATTGTTTCATTAAAACTACTTTTTTATTCATTTTTTTTATTTAGCTATTACTATCCTTATTTGCATTTTCTTTAACCTAATCTATTTTTCTCAATTATTTTTAAATTGCGTGTTTTGTATGGGAATGTTTTACGGAACTCGATGAACTGGCAAACCAAAACACTACCAAACTACTTTGGGCACCAGGTCACTGCGGAATTTAAGGCAATGTAATAGCCGATAAACTAGCCAGGCAGGGCACCACCAAGGCTTTTCCTAGCCCAGAACCTGCCTTGGGAGTACCAAGAAGTGCAGTTCGAGGTTATGCTAACGACTGATCTGCACTCAACACGGCATCTACTGCACTAAGCCATAGCAAGGCGTTCATTGACAGTTCTTGGCAAAAAAGAGCAACAGAACTACTTCTATTAAGTAGGCTGCAACTCAAGATTGCCCCTTGGAACCCTCCTTGGAACCGAAAGACTTCATCACACAACCAGTGAGAAACCTGTATCTATTGATACAGGGTACTACCTTTACAGACTGGTTGTGATTAACTTGTTATAGGGTGAGTACAATAAACCTTCTAGGCTGCAGTGCAACTGGTACCAACTGGCAGACGAAACCCTAAGGGGAGGGAAAAAAATAGGCATGTTAAAACTACATTTGTTTCATAAATATGCTCAATGAATCTAATTGACATCTCTAAAGTAAGTACAACTTAAGATACACAAGAGAATTTTAATAACTTTACCAATTGATAACGTCTTGTTTACAAAAAATACAAGTATACCTGAGGCTGGTGTATCCAAATTACCATTTTCCCTGCTTTCTTTTAAAGTCGTTGATCGGTGTATTAGAGGTGAATAGTAGTGTAATTTTGCTTTATTTGCATTCATCTTTGCTAAGACAAAGAAAACTTTTATACCTAAACCAAAAAAACACAAGAAATTAGTCAGCTACTTGATAACCCATACGTATCCACCTAAATAAACAATATGAACCGAAAACGTGCTCATCTGGCATCTATCAGTGGTGCATCGTAATGATCTGTAATCACCTTTAGGATAGTTGCTCTTCATAAAATTGCATAAAAGGGAATTGGGGACACAACTGAATGTTGCACTATCTTTGCATGACACGCTTTAACCATCGTCAACAAATGATTTGTGATAATTTCTGGTATTAATGGTTAGGGTATAGGAATTGTTTAAATGTGATCTAACTTCAAAAGAACATTTGTTAAGGATTGCCGCCATCAATAGTATGCTATTATTAGTCTTTAAGGGCCCGTTATCGCTGCCAGTGTTAATAATAGGATGCTTCATTAACTATAAACACCTAAAGATGGCGCTACGGTCTCCAGGCAAATAATTTCTTTAAAATTAAAATTTGAAAACGTAAATAGAAACATTATTTATTCGCATCACAGTTCTCTGCTCACAGTGTTACCAGACATGCGTGAACTTTCAAAGTTTTTTACGTTTAAGGTTTAACTAAAGTTTTTAATTTTTAAATGCCAAGGAATAATTTAAGGTAGTTGAAATTAAAATGGGGAATATAGAACTGCAAAATATCTTTAAAAATATCAGTTGTTCTTGCTGGTTTTAAGAAAAAGAAAAGTATTACTATATTAAAATATTGAAAATATATATTCGTTTTAAGAAATTAATCAGTACTAATTAAGAGTGAAATAGTTTATTCAAAAATTAACCGTCACATGTTCTTAAGTAACGAAAAACATCATTTACTTCGGGAATTTATTAAATAACAGTCAAAAGATTTGGAAAGTTAAAATATGGGAAGGGATATAAACAATAATCTGTTACTTTACATCGACAATCACAAAAATATATGTAACAATAACGAAAATGTGTTAAATGTATTAACAGTCAAATCAATTTCGTTGAAACTTCCCACTTTTTTTAACCCGATCCGCCTATAGCGCGTTACGTGAGCAAAAACTTGAACTAAGAATGATAGTTGTCATTTACCAAAATGTTTGAATAAACGCGGGATATGACCTTTTTTAGTTCATAAAGTTCTTTTATACTGTTGTATATTCGGGCATTTTTATCTCAAATAACACTTGAACGATAATTTAGGAAGTACACCTTACCATTTTTAAAAGCTCGCTAGCTATAGTTTTGTTTTTATAAATTTACACTTTTTTATTTGTTAAGGAAATAGCTTTTGTAATTTTGTATTTGTAATTTGTATATAAAGCATAATATAAACTAGATAACACTCTTAAGAAAAGATCTCATGCACAATAAATGTAAACTAAGTGCTATTTTTAAAAATTGTAATGAAATTCTTCAGAGCTGTTGAAGCGGTACTTTACCTACGTGATAACGGAGCCTTAAGGTATTCAGAATGAGTTCATTAACTTTTTGGGAATGAAGTTAAATGGAAAATTGTGATTGATACAGAAAAGGCAAAATACTTTGTAATTATTTTTGATAGTATTCTGAATGAGTTTTGGAGAACCTGAAAACTCAAATAGGTGATCAGATATATTCATATCGAAAGTGACACAGTTGAAGTGAAAATTAAGAAAATCAAGTAGCCGAGTGACTTAGCGTTAAAATTATGACAGTTCTTCTTCACAGAATTTTTAATTTTTTTATTAAAACTTGGAATTCTTGATTGTTTTTTAATTTTTGTTTTAAAGCTTTAAAAGCAATTAGCTCGAAAATGTTAATACAGTATCATACTTTTTTAGCATATTTGGTCTTAGAATTGCATTATCTTTCCAAATCCATCATAAAAAATTAAGGTTTCTATTTAAAAAAAATCTCGCTATCGCCATAACTCAGAAACAAAAGACGATCTACAAATAACAATTGCATAAAAATCGACGTGTTCGAGGATTTTTTCAAAAATATTTAATAAAAGATTTATTTTGATAGTTCCAGCCTTATACGCGCACTATATAGTATTTTATTAAATAATATTTTTATTAGTTCTATATCATTTCAGGTATGATTGCTTTCAGCATTTCATTGTTTATATTGCCGCTTCCAGGTGTTTTTTCCTTCCTCAATTTCCTTATTGCTTTATTAATTTCTGTTGTTGTAATACTTTGTTCTGTGTGCATCCCTCTGATTCATTATCATAGGGTGTTCACTGTTCACCTTTCTTCTCTTCCTTTCTGGCCTTTCTGGAATTCACTTGACTAACCTAAAGATTCTGACAAATATGCCACCATGCATTGAACATGAATCATGAAACGAGAAACATGGATAATGGACGTTTTTCCCCTACAAGGCATGACATTAATCATAAATATAATTTAAGAAAACGAATTTTCATTTAATCACAGTTCGGCTCACCAACCATCCGACAAATCTGAAAATTCAAGATTTTTATGCTCTTCATGCCATAAAAGTTTCGCTTCTTCCACAGGTTTAAATTCACATACTAACAAAGTCCATATATCTAAAGATGTCAATCCTGAATCAACTATTGTGTCTTCAAGTCAAATCTGTTCCATTTGCTCTCAAATCTACAAGAATCAATGTGGTGTAGAAGTTCACATAAGAAAAGCATACCCAGAGATTTACAGAAAATCACTTCTCGAAAAATCTTGTAACACTGGAAAAAGTCAAGCTGACTTAAGTAGGAAGAGTGGAAGCCATGGTAACGAAATTGGTAATAATCTAATAATATCAGAGAATTCTGAATTGACTCTTTTCAAGTCAAGAAGAAAAGACATTTCTTAGCGAATCTGGTTTTAGCACTGAAGTTTCGGAATTTTGTAAATTTTTGTCTGATAGTATAAATATCTTGAAATAGATAGTATAAATATCTTGAAATAGATAGTATAAATATCAAGAAAATGAAGAGGTTTCGAACTGAATAATCAGAAATTTGCATAAACTAGTAACCCACAAAGAGAAGGTCTTCGTAAGAAAACTAATAGAAAAGCAGCATACGAATATCAAATAACTCAATTTTATTTTTACAATCAACGCCGTAAAGCAGTCCACCGAATATTTGAAAACAAAACTAGAAATCCTCATAATATTGATATTGAAAAAGCTCACGAGCATTTTTCTCATGTCTCATGTCAAATGATAAAATTAGGAGTCAATATGAATCAAGATTATCTGAATCTGACTACAAAATTATAAATGAAACTTACAATTGCGAAATAATGCCTATCGAAATTCAACAGGCGGTCAAAGTAATAGCTGTGGATACTTCTCCGGGTCCCGAGATGATTCAAATCATAGATTCGAAGAAATGTGAACCATTGGTGCCTTGTGATAGTTATCACCCTTCTCTGTATTTAAATGTGGAAATGGAAAGTGCTGAATATTTAGATACTAGTGATGAATGGTATTATGATTTTGGTAAAGCTGACTATGTATCTATCAATAACTATTTATTTCATTTTAACTGGTGTTATTTATATTCCTTGAATGATGTTAATAATATAGTTGATTACTTTTATAATGTTATCCTTGATGTAATTGAGATGTTTGTTCCAAGAAAATTTAGAAATAAGAGTAAGTTTCCAATCTGGTTTAATCATGAACTCAAGTCATTAATGATATTAAAAAACAAGCTCATAAACAATAGAAACTAATTTGCAAATTCATTATAATATCTTTTCTCAACTTAGACGTAGATGTAAAGAATTGAATTCAACTTGCTATAAAAATTATATAAATCGAGTGGAAAGTCAAGTTTCAATTAATGTTAAGTCTTTTTGGAGATACGTTAGAAATAGGAAAGAAAGTAGTGGTGTTCCCAACACTGTGTATTATAATGATATTCATTGTGATGAGGGTCAATCAATAGCAAATCTGTTCGCATCACATTTTAACTCGGTATACAATGTTAATGTTCAAGTCCGGAATGCAAATGGTATGGCTGACTTTCAGAATGATAATTACGTTGACTTATCTATTATTCAAGTTACTTTTGAGCAACTGTTTTCATGTCTTCATAAACTAGACATCAACAAAAGTGCTGGTCCTGACGGGATCGCTAATACATTTCTGAAAAATACAGCTACTACTATATGTGATCCATTATTGTATATTTTTAACCATTCGTTAAAAACTGGTGTGTTCCCTCAGACATGGAAAAGTTCATTTGTATTACCAATTTTTAAGTCAGGAGATAAAGCCAATGTAAAGAATTACAGACAGGTCTGCATACAATCAGCAGTGCCTAAAGTTCTAGAAAGGTTAATTATACCATCACTTAGTTTTTCTTTTAAGAATGTAATAAGTCGGCAACAGCACGGCTTTACTGAAGGACGTTCTACTGAGTCGAATTTGTTTTTATTTACCAATTTTATTCTCTCTAGCATGGACAATGGATTGGAAGTTCATGCCATCCATACTGACTTCAGTAAAGCTTTTGATGTTGTTGACCATAATATCTTGATGCAGAAGTTGTATAATTATGGTGTAAGGCCACCTTTTCATGATTGGGTTAGCTCTTATTTGCACGAGAGAACACAACGAGTCAAACTGAACAGATTTGAATCGGATGTCATTTCTGTAACAAGTGGAGTCCCCCAGGGCTCTCATTTAGGTCCTATTTTATTCAATATTTTTGTCAACGACATTGGTGATCATTTTAGTTCCCTTTTCTTGCTTTTTGCGGATGATTTAAAGCTTTTTAGATGTGTAAATTCTTCTAATGACATGATAGCACTTTAAAAGGATCTGGATCTGCTTGATGAGTGGTGCACTATTAACAAGTTATCTTTAAACCCTAGTAAATGTTCTTCTATAGTTTTCTCAAGAAAGAAGGATGTAAATAAGTATAATTATAAAATTAGGGATAACATTTTGAAAAATGTAGACTCTGTTAAGGATCTGGGCATTGTCTTGGGTAGTAAACTTCAATTTTGTGACCATCTAGATTATATTGTGTCAGAAGCCAATAAAATGTTGGGTTTTGTGATAAGGACCTCTAAAGACTTCAATAACTTTCGATCCTTTATGGTGTTGTTTGCATCCCAATTTTTAATGTTCATATTGAATCTATTCAGAACAGATTTGTTCAGTATATGAAACATAAGCTTGCCATGCATGGTATCTTGTTAAATACTTTGCAAACAAAACAATATTTGGGCTTAGAACCGATAGAACAGAGGAGGAAAAACAAAGATGCTAGTTTTTTCTTTAAGATTATTAACAGTATGATACAGTGTCCAGAGATTTTGACATGTTTTAATTTAAAAGCTCCTGTGAGGGATTTGAGAAATGCTCCTCTTTTGGAGGTTGCTATGTGCCACTCTGTCTATGCCAGCAACAGTCCTTTAAATCGAGTTTCCACGATTGTAAACAATTTAACAGCTTTAAATTTTTTTTCTAAATCCTTAGATTGTTTTAAAAGACAATTAAATTCTATAACTTAATACCTACATATGAAGGCTGGGAAGGCTTAGGGATGAGAGTGGCATATGGGGACTTCTAAAGGTAATTCGATAATTGTGATATTTAGCTTTCTGATGTTCTTGTTGTTTTAGTTTATGTTGGTATTAATATAACTACATTATTTATTTATTTAATATTTAATCAAACTTCTCAAGTTACTTATTTATGTATTTATATATTTTTGTAATTGCTATTTGGCGTTAATAAACATATTATTATTATTATTATTTGTCACCCTGTCTTATATATCCTCTGCAAACGGCCCCTATAGAACAACTTGATGAAAATATTCTTAATAATATTGACAAATCTATAAGAAGTGCTGTTCGTGAAATACTCCAAATTCCTGGTGACACACCAAATGGTTTTTTGTATTCTCCAAAGTTCATCAAAGGTCTTCAGCTTTTTAACACCTTTTGGGAAACATACCTACAACAGATAAACAAATTCAAATTTCTAGAAAATTCTAAATGTATTTATCTAACAGGTCAATTAGAATCATTTAAAACTAAATCCCAAATTTGTTTGAAAAAACTAAATCTCGAACAGCATTTTAAATCTTCTCTGAAACCAATTGACAGTAAGTCAGCGAGACTTTCTCTCAGGGAACAAGCTTATGCTGAATGGTGTTCTCACAAGCAGAAGGGTCAAGGGGTAATAACTTACCAGCAGGTCAAGCACGCCATATGGATATATAACCACAAAGAGTTGAGTCTATCCGAATGGCGAGATTGCGTGAAAATGACCTGCAATGTAGTGCCTGTTCGTAGTATCCCTGGGCGAAACACTGTAATGATATTCATCATAAAATCAGTCATTACATCCATATTACCTCAAGAAGGCATTGAATGCTAAGTGATTGCCATGACAACAGGAATCAACAAAGAATATAAATAAATATCTCATAGAAGTTATTACATGTGTTTTATTATCTTCTACAAGAGATAACATATAAGATAGTGTACAAGACCACACAAGCAACCTGTATTACCACATTGGTCTTCAAAACATTACAGTACCGGCACAACCCGTTGCAGACACTGTAACGAGTATGAATCGCTTGGTCATGTGCTCCGTTACTGTGCCCATGGTGAATTGCTGCGTAACAGGCGTTATAATGAGGCAAGGACGATGCTGGCTTGTGCCCTTAAAGCTAGAGGCTTTGAAGTTCAAGAAGAAGTACATGGTATCTCAGACAATGGTAGCACTAGGCGTATCGACATCATTGCAATCGAAAAGGACCACAAGGTGGGATATATAGTTGATCCCACAATCAAATTAGAGAGGAATCTGGAACAGGATGGTGAGGTGGACAGAGAGAAATGCGACATCCAAGTCCAAATTCAAAGTAGACAAATTAACAATGATGGGATTACTTTTCGGATCAAGGGGTACATTGTTTCAAAACTACATTCAGAACTACAAGAAAAAAACTTTAAATTGTTAAAGAGTTTAGATCACCAAATTGTTTTGAAAATTCTGAAATATTCCGTGTACATTTTAAGGAACCATCCATATAATAATAATAATAGCATCGGGAATTGATCTTTTAATCATAATTTGTAATTTATACATTATTTTGTGTACTGTATCTTCTTAGGCAAGTCGAAATTGTTTAATAAAGAACTATATACAGGGTGTCCCACAATGCTGTTTACATACAATATCTCCCTTATTTGAAAAGATAAAGAAATCAACAAAAAGCTATTGTGAATGACTCAAAATGGCCCTTCAGAAAACGTCCTTAAACGCTGGTTGCATAGCAACGTTTAAGAGATCATGGCAACTTGATTAATTTTTCAAATTGCATCCTCTGTTTTTTTTTCACGGAAATGTATTCTTCACTTCATTCTGCATACGGTAATATATATATACAAGGTTATACATCCTTTTCAGGATAGTAACCGCCTCTTCTTTGAGGCTCTCAGACGCATTTGCTTTGTGGTGCGTCACTCCACTTTTATTCTTTGCTTGTGCTTCTACAATTGTCTGTGTTTCTTTGCTTCCTCTACTATTTTCTTCCACTCATTCCTGTCCTGTATTTTTCTTCCCCAATTTGTAATTCCCATTATCTCTATGTCTTTCTTGATTTGGTCGCTCCATCTGTTCTTCGGTCTTCCTTTCGGTCTGCTTGTATCTGGTTTCCATTCTGTAATCTTCTTAACCTCACTGCTATCCTTCATCCTTTTTACGTGACCATACCACTTCAGTCTTGCTGCTTTTATTGTTCTTACTATATTTTCATTCTGAAGTATCTCTTCTATTTCAAAATTCATTAGTCGTTGGTATTCCCCTTCTCTTATCTTCTTTGGTCCGTATATCTTTCTTATGATGTTTCTTTCGAAAATTTTTTATTTCTCCTCTTGTCAGTGTTGTTGTTTCGGCCGCGTATTAACTACCGTCCTGATTGCTGTCTTGTATATTTTCATTTTTGTTTCCCTTTTTATAGTTTTGTTCTGTATTATTTGTTTATATTTATGGTAGGCTCGATGTCCCGCCTGTAATCGCTGTGTTATTTCATCTTTTTTGTCATTTTTGTAATTGATATTTTTTCCAAGGTATCTGAAATTCATCACTGCTTATTTTCCTTGTCTTCACTTCTCCGTATTTCCATAAATCTTGTCTTTTCTTCATTTATTTCCAATCATCTCTTCTTGGCATTTCCTATAAGTTGTAGTAGTGTCTCACTCAAGCTTTCATTGTCTCTTGCTATAATTGCCACGTCATCCGAATATGCCACTATCTGTACTTTTTTATTCCTTATTGTTCCTGCTATGTTGCATTCCTTTATAATTCCATCCATTACAATATTGAAAATCGTTGCTGATAGTCCGTCTCCTTGTCTCACTCCTGAATTGGTCTTGATCTCCTTTGATATACCTTCGTCCGTTAGTATCGCTGCTTTCGTGTTCTTCATTGTCATCTCCACTAGATTTATCATTTTCTTTGGTATTTTCATTCTTTTCATGTCGATTTTAATTTGTTTACTATTGAGAGTGTCGAACGCTTGTTTAAAGTCGACGAATAGTATTTGTGCTCGGATATCGTACTCGTAGCATTTTTCAACTATTTGGCTCGGGATCTGGATGGCGTCTATTGTTGACCTTCCCTGTCGAAAACCATACTGGTATTCGCCCATCCTGTCTTCTATTACTTTCCTCATTCTTTTTTGTATTGTATTCGTTAGTATCTTGTATACAGTGTTCAGCAAGGTGATCCCTCTATAATTGGCACATTTCAATGGGTTACCTTTCTTAAGTATTGGTACTATTAACCCTTCATTCCATTCTAGAGGCATGTTTTCCGTTTCCCATATTTGTTCTATTATTTTATGCATCGCCCTTATTAATTCTTCTCCGGCGTACTGTATCATTTCGTTCAGGATGCCATCTGGTCCCGCTGCTTTGCCATGCTTTAAATTATTAACGATCTCTGTCACTTCTTCTTCCGATGGTGCATCTTGCCGTTCTTCTTCTGTATTATGCTCGTTCTCCTCTTCAGTTTCATTCGTTTCCTGTTCTGGTTTTGTTAGCAGCTTCTTAAAGTGTTCCATCCATTCTTTGTTTTTTATTCTTTCCATGTTTGGTTTCCTGTTCTGTTTCCTGATGTATTGATATAGTTTAGCATTATTCTTGCTTTCACTCTCCATTTCCTCCATTATCTGTTCCACCCATATATTCTTTTTCATTATCCTATTTCCCTCTTTTCTTATTTCCTTATATCTTTTATAGTCTGCATCTTCCCCCGTATTTATCCATTTAAGTCTGGCGTTTTTCTTTTTCCGTATTGTTTGGTCGCATTCCTCATCCCACCATTTGCTTTTATTTCTTCTCTTTTCTATTCCTACTACTTTTTCTGTGGCTTTAATTGTTGCATTCTTTATTCTGTTCCATTTGGATTCTATTTCGTTGTCTTCTTCCATTTCTGTTAGTTGCTTTTTTATTTTTTAATCCTCAGGTATGATATTCTTCCATCCACTCTCTTGTATATGATCACCTTCCTTTTAAAGCTTTCGCTGATCAGGAAACCCGTTCCTCTGTGTCCTTGTTTTTCTTCCCCTCCGTAGTATAGTGTATAATTCTCTTTATCTACTTTTCCTTCTCCCTTCCATCTAATTTCCTGTACTGCCATCACTTCTATTTTGTATTCTTTCATTTGCTTTGCAATTTCCTCCATTTTTCCTACTGTCAACATCGTTTTTACGTTCCATGCCGCAATTCTTATAATTGATTTCTTTTTATTTTTTGTTTTTTTTGTATTTTTCTTGTTTCCCTTATATCCTAGCCTGTCCATTGCCGTAGTCTTTACCGTTTCGTCCATCCCATCTTTGCTCACTAGTTTTTTGGATTTGTTCTCGTGATTTTTGTTTGCTGTTCATTATAGCCTTCCGGTGACCTTTCTGACACTGTACGTTTCTGACCCTCTTGCTTTTCCTTATCCACCTTTCCAAAGTCTTCCCATTCCTATTTTACACCATTAATTATAAGTTTATCGCGTTTGAGTACTGCTCTTTGTCCCTTCTGTCTGGCTTCTTTCATAAGTGGCGTGAGGTATTTCCTTCTTTCTTGTACTGTCTTTGTGTAATCTTCATCTATCCAGATTTCAGATCCTTTTAGGTTTTTGGTGTAACTATACATTTCCATTTTCTTATCCCATGTTTTGAATTTAACAAGCATTGGTCTCTTTTTCCCTATTCTAAATGCTCCTATTCTTCTAATTTCGGTCACCTCTTCATCGCTAATTCGTCCCAAACCCATTTTCTCGAAAATTTCTTTCACTTTTTCTTTTCCTTCTTCTGGCTTTTCCTCTTCATTATCCTTTATTCCTTTAATTATTACATTGTTTTTCCTTATTTCCTTTTCGATAAACTCTATTCTTTCGTCTTGTTGCTTAATTGTTTGTTTTAATTTTTTATTTTCTTCTTTCAGGTCTCTTATTTCTTCCGTATTTTTATCCATTTTCTCTTCTATGCTTGATAATTTTTCCTGTATCTGAACAAACATTTCCTTTATTTCATCCATACTTGATTTAGGCGTCTCAAACCCCGTTATGTCTAAAACCTACTATATTCACTTTCAGACCGGTAATTCAAGCTGGCCTATCCTCAAGTAAATGTGTAAATTAATGTGTATTGTTCTATGTTCACAATTATGAAACAGGTCATACCTTTTTTTCTGTGAGTATATGTAGGTTTCAATTATTCTGATGGGAAATCTAATGAAATGATATTGTCCGTCTATTCCCACATTTGCAATAAGTTTCTCAATACGTCTTAAAATTGAATGAAAAACCATATTTATTTGTATCAACGCATTTAGCTTTCGTTTGGGTTTGATATCTTGACATCTTTGAAGTCTCATTTTTGATACAGCTTTATACATAAACATCACAAAACCTATGCATTAGGCCATTAGGGTGTTTCTCAAATCAATTCCTTATTTCAAAGAAATTATACAATTCTTCATTTTTTGTTAGATATAACAATGTTTTTATTCATGCTGCCTGTTTATTTCAAATATTCATAATTTGATTTCATGTCATTTTTATGTTTATCAAAGTACCTTGCAAATAAAGTTTGCATATTCAAAACTAAACTTTCCGTTTGAAGGAATTTGACATAGATATAATCTCGAGCAAAAATAATTTTTCTTTTGCTAAGGTGCCCATATCAGTATTGGTTTCAGTGGAAATAAGCTCATGTCCTCTGATCAAGAATACACCTTACCTGGCGTCTGTGACTCAATATAAAGATTCAGGGTCATAACAACACCGGAGCCGGTCATTTCGACGCGGCCATTTAGATGCGTCCTTTTGGCGAAGAGACAATGCGGCGCAGGAACACTTCAGTTCGGCGAAAGGGCGCATCCATGCAAAGAGATTCTGCCACAAATATAAGTAGTACTACGCCTTTATTTAGAGAAATTGTCTAGTATTATTGTAATGAACAAAATCTGTAGCGACTTGCAGGTAATAAATACAGTATGATCCGCCTGATGGTCCAATATAGTCTTATACACTTAGGCAATACTTATAAATGGAAAGTGCTTATTGTCCAGTGCTTCAAGACAAACAGCACTAGAGTAACGCTATTTAACAAATTCAAACCTTAATTCCAAATTCTGGAATTAAAAAGGTGTATGTGTGTCAGGGTAGGCATGTTTAAAACATTTTGTTTAAAACATATGTTTAAAACTAGTTTAAAACATCAAACTTAGTTTTAAACTATTTCTTTTTAAAAATAAATAAAAATAAACATGTTTTTATCGTATGTTAAAACATCTTTTTTTTGTAATTGTTTTAAAACAGCTTTTTGAAAACTTTTAAGATAGTGTTATAATAATGGGATATCGCGCAACAGATTATAACATATCGCATTATTATAACACTTTCTTGTATATCTCTACGCGCATTATTACTTCTAATCACTTTTAAGATAATTTTAGATTCTTATACTGCATTTTCGAAAATTTAAATCACCAGTTTCCATCTGAAACGTGTATTATTGTATATAAGCATCACAACTATAAATTATAAAATGAAAAAGTACACAAGTAATTGTTCTTCAAATTTTTATTTATTATTATTCGGTGTTTATGCAACCCACCAATCTAGTTTCGATATGATGTGTTGCCTATCCTTTTGTTGTGATGTTGGAGGTTACCCACCTTGTACTACCTTGTTATCACTTTTAATGCATGCAGTTATCAACATTATAGTTATCTTCCTTAACCTAAAACTATATTATTTAAATTGTTTTACTCACAAATTTGTTGCTACACCCGTCTCTATTTCTTATTTCCCTCTTTCTATAGTCTTTTCTTCGGCAATATTCAACTTCTTTCCGCTTTTTCTTTTCTCAATTAAACCCAATTTACTTGAATATCGTAGTAATATGTCATGCGACCTTCACTTCACCCAAACACCGTACATACGGTAGTATGCCTTGCTTAATTTTCTAATTTGCATTTAGGGGTTGAAAAAAATATTTTTTATAAATTGAATTTATCTTAAACTTAAAGCAAATGCTCAAAATGCCCTCCTGTGGACTCTACACGGGCTTTAAAGTGCCTCAGTAGTTCCCTTGTAGACACGGCTCTAGTCATAGTTTTTGAATAAATAATTTAGTTAGTGAATATGAAATGTACAATTTATAAAAAATATTTTTTTCAACCTCTAAATGCACATTAGATAAATTAAGTAAGGCATACTACCGTATGCAGAATGAAGTGAAGAATACATTTCCGTGAAAAAAACAGAGGGTGCAATTTGAAAAATTAATCAAGTTGGCATGATCTCTTAAACGTTGCTATGCAACCAGCGTTTAAGGATGTTTTCTGAAGGTCCATTTTGAGTCATTCACAATAGTTTTTGGTTAATTTCTTTATCTTTTCAAATAAGGGAGATATTGCGTGTAAACAGCATAGTGGGGCACCCTGTATATAGTGATTTAAAATGGGACTATCACGTCAATGACATAGTAAACACGGCGACAAAAAATCTTGAAAACTGTTCAAAATAAGTTTTTGAAATATTTACACTTTAAAGCTCACTGCAGATATTCTCATTATAATGAATATCAGAACGTTAGGAACGAATTTAGTATAATCAGGTTACATAAAAGAAGGGAATTGGGAGACATCTGCTTTATTTATAAGCTTATAAATAATAAAATAGACTGTCCCAAATTGTTGCCTTTGGTGCAGTTATATGTACCAGCACACAGGTCCTGACCTCGAAGCCTCTTGTACATTTCAAGGTATAGAACCAATGCAAGACTTTTTCTCCAATAACGCGAAATGATGCGTTTTGATTATTTTTTTTCAATTAATTTTGATTTATTTGATCCATCCCTCGTATCGTTCAGGAATTCAGTATGCAATATACTTAATCACATTTAGTTACCAGATACACATATCTCGTTTCATTCCAATTTTCAATAAATAATTTTTTGTTTACTTTTCTTTGTTTTATATTATTATAATATGTTTTCTTTCTGTATGTATATAATTATAATTGTAATGTGGGAACTCCCCCACAATGTAAGCGGGCAATGCCCGTTTTTTTGGGAGTAACTAAATAAATAATACTTTCACTAAGCTGTGGGATGAGACAACTATAGATAACACTTTTAATGTATATATGTTATCTAAATACAGCATAATATTAATGATATAGGTATCACAATGGTATCTTAGATATGTAGCATAAATAAAAAAACAAAATTTCGCAATATTAGATGGTGTATGTTCTGTAGTAACTCAGGTTATTGTAATACCCAGCAAACTTGTCTAAAAATTAGCAATTTCATATTTCTGTTGTAAAGGATTATCAAAGCAGTATGTAGTTTAGTAAACAGAGTGAACAAACCACATAGAAAGGTTTTTAAACTAGAAATAAGAAATATATATAATTATTTTTTTATATATTTTATTGTTTTTATTCAAGTGTAATAATATGATATGTTGAATAAAAGCAAGTGTAAGTTAATCAAATATCTTACTTAGTAACACTGGTTAGTAATCTTAGTAATATGAATTTTACTTACTTGAATTTTACAAACATAAATAGATATTAGCAAAATAAAAACTAAAGGGTTACATCTTACAGTATAACATTGCATTTAAAACCCATCCCATACTTTCAGATACATCTGCATTCATTGTATAAAGCCGTGTTCATAGTCTCCAGGTTTGACTCGAAGCTTGCATATAGTGTGTATTCAGCTATTAAATTTGCATCGTAGGTCGTGAACCTACAGCATGTAGGCCTGCAAGTAACCTACATGTAGTTTTTCTCAATTTAGTGGGATAATGTCTTAAATGTAGATTTTCAGCACACAAATTGTTTAGAATATCGATTCAGTCATAGCGACATCTAGAACTAAAAATTGAGATGTCTGTTCCGAGATGAAAAAAAAAGAAGATGTTGATGTTCATCATCATCTTCTTCTTGTCTTTTTCTTAATAAGGAATCCATAACAAAATTTGCACTTGCAGCAATTGCTCATTTTCTTTTTATTAAAAATTAAGAAACAAACTTCACAAATGGATTTTAAACACGAGAACAAGTCTGAACGTGGCTTTAGTCTCTCCAGGAAACTGACAAATATGGATGTCTGTTGGGCATATAAAACTCTATATTCACATATATCTTAATTAAAAGCAATAGTTTTAGTTTTAATGCCGATTTTGTTTTGCACAACTTCTGATATTTAACTATACAGCATTTTTATAGCATACTGGTTCTCAGAGAATTCTCTAAGAGAATCTTTACACTTATTTCTACAGATTAACAAAAACAAAACATTAAATTAACATTTTAGTATTATAGAAAACAAATTAACATAGTGTAGAAGTACCTATCTTCTTTATTTATTAATATATTATTATGATAGACTGAAGAGATCTCATTTGCTTTACATTTAAATATCTTTCATAATTTAGAGATAAGTTGTTTTGTAAAATGATTTGATTACAGTGGTTGTAGTAAGTAGTAAAGGAAATGTATTCTTACTTCAATAAGCTGACACAAACTACTGCTGTCAAAATTTTGATTTTTTTTTAAATCCGGATCCGAAATGTAGATCTAAATATCCCAGATCTAAAATCTGGAACTGGATATGATCTAAAATCCAGATTTCAAGTTCGAATCTAAATTACTTTTTAGATACCATAGACTAGGAATAGTCTATACAGGTATATAAATTCTTTATTTGACATTACAAAGTCTGACCAGCTAGTAGGGTTAGAAACTCGAAAAGTAAAAATATCTTGAATAATAGAGATGTATGAAAATTAAAAACAAAAAAGAGAATGATATAAACCGATAATTGCATATTGCAATGGTAGTAACTTTGATATTTTTTATTTACTTTCTGCCTTTAATTCCTTTTTCTCTTTCCAAGACTACTTGCTGTACTCGACAGTTGACATATACAGTCTGTTTGATTTAAAGTGCTCCGCTTTGTAGCAACTTTATTTTCAGTCAGAAATGGTATAAACTATATATATTATTAAATGGCATAAACTTTTCTATATTCTGGTTCAGATAGTTTTGTATTTACTAAATCGGAGTGAGAGTGATGACGTCATTGATCCATTTTTAAATTACATAATAGGTATTTTTTTAATGAAATCGTTAGAGTATTGTGTTCTTTTAGCTTAGATAAATAACAAAATTTTAGTTGTTCCAGTTGAGTATTTACAAATTTTTCTCAGAAGGGGGAGGGTACTCTATAAAATTCTGAATCAAAATACTTAGATTTTGACATAAATGAATATTAAAAAAAATCGGGGGTGGCTTCATCGCGTTAGCCCCCCCCCCCAAATATGCCACTGAGGTTTTCTGATGGCCTTTAATCTTTAACAAAACAGTACAAAAATAAATAATAGAATAAATTGAAAACTTATTTTATACTTCCGCTAATAGATAGAGAGCCGCAATAGGAAATTATTGATATGTATTGATGCACTGCATTACTAGATGGGTCACGTGACATACTTTTTACCAATTGATTCTTTTTTCTAATAACTTCTTGCATCATAAGGGATACCAAAAACCAGTGAAATAAAACTTTATCATCTTATGTAACATGAAGGATATCAGATTTAAGTTTTGGTTTGGCCACGAGAGCTACTATGTAAGTGCTGCTATTTATTTTTGAAGTGTATTATTTAATATACATGAATAAAAAATACCAAGGATAGCAAAGAATACCAAACCATAATTGCACGTGGGTGCCAGACCGCCTGAAAGATTTTAAACGAGCGCTGTCTGCAGGGCGAGGGAGATACAAATTTCTTATGGCCATATTCTTGTTCTTCGTGTTCGATATGATATGATTAATACTTTCTGGCATGGTACAAAATAGATCAATAATTTCCTATTGTGGCTCTCTATCTATTAGTGAGATTCTAAAATAAGTTTTTCAATTTAATTTATTGATTATTTATTTTTCTACTGTTTTGTTCTACATTTTCCCTAATTGAAAATTAAACACAATCAGAATAACTCAGCGGCTTATTTTGGGGGGGGGGGCGCTAACGGAATGGGCTAACAAAAATCAAAGTATTTTGATTTGGGATTTTTATAGAGTACCCTCGCCCCCATCAGAGAAAAATTTGTAAATACTCCACTGGAACAACTAAAGTTTCGTTATTTACCTAAGCTTGCTAGATAATTCTGTTTTATTAATTGGAGAACCAGAAATCAAAGCCTACTAGTCGTAAATCATTTTTCACGTTTTTCTTGAAATTTTTCCGATGTAAGCATATGAATATTTATGGTTAAAAAGAGAACAGAATACTCTATCCATTTCAGTAAAAATATACCTACCATGTAATTTAAAAAGTTCAATGACGTCATCACGCTCACACCGATTTAGTAAATACAAAATTTTCTGTCCAGTTTAAATGACCTTGCTAGAAAGAACCCTTGCTGAATTTCCCTTGAATTTGTCTCGGTCATCTTTGATTGTACAAGACTTAATACATTATATATTTTCAATATTCAGGACTCTCAAGTCCAGATACGGATTTCAGATCGAACATTTAGAGATCCGAAGCATGAGGATTCGGATCTCGAATCCCGATCCAATTGACAGCACCAGTTTCTGTAGTATTTTCTCACAATATCAATACCCCTGCTTTAGTTTGCTCAAGTAGAGTTAGTACATAATATTAGCTGTGACCTTTTACTTTTTGAAAAGACTCTAAAATGAATCACTTTACAAAACCAATGGCCACTTACTGGTAATTTGTATTATGACAATATGTACATAAAAAGAGGAATTTTCATTCTATACTATATCTAAAATTATAAAACTCAACTAAGAACTGAAAAAGATGCAGATATTCAAACAGGGGCATTATTATTTAAATTGACCCACAGTGCACATATCACTGCTCAATTCTTTAAAATAACTTCACTAATATATTAATTTGATCTTCACAACTAACGACATCAGCAGCTACTTTTATCCTTCTTGGACTTATCGTAAAGTTTTTTATATGGTGGATTGTGCTTTTCAGCACTGTGCTTTTCATGTGTACAAGTAGCAGGGCCTCTTGATCGGTCTCTTGGTTTATTATGAAGTTTCTTTTTGTAATGTCTTTTTGATCTTCCTCCATCCTTTTTATCTCCAGAAGCTTCCTCTGTAGCTTCATTTTCATTTCCATCTTCGATTTTATTAACCCTTAAGTAATAAATTAATAGCTGGTCATTACTTACAAAGCGATTGACAGAATGTATGCTTGTACTTATACAAGCACCATCTTGAAATAGTTCACTGTTTTCAGTATCAGCTGTTTGGCACAAATCACTGAAAAGCATTTTAGGGTAAGCACATCCTGGCTTGAAAATTTCAATTTCATAATAATAATCATCTGCTTCATCTTTAGGGCCTAAGAATTGCAGGGCCCAAAATATTTTTCCTTTTTCCAATTTACATTTAAACCAAAATAATTCCTTATTTATTTCCACCAAATTAGCATAATATGATTCTGCTTTAACTTTTGTGTGACATATATTGGAACCATGATAAGTCTTGCTTTTAGTTTTCTTAGAAGCCCAGTGTTCTAGTACATCTTCCAACCTTCCAACCCATGGACATTTGTCCATAGCACATTTAAAGCCTTTACATGAACAATTTAATTCGTGGGCGTCACGTTCTTCCAAAGATAGCTTTGCTGTGCATCCTGATGAACGATAGATGCATGGATAGTGCATCTTGGAAGCTAAAGCTTCTAAAGAGATGTTTTTCGAATCCGTGAATGGTTTCTGACATAATGGACATTTTGGAAGTCTCTTTCTGCATGACTCACAAATGCTATGGCCCGTTTCACATTGCCTAATTGGCGGTGCCATGTAATTGGAACATACTGGACATTCCAGTTCTATCAAGAGCTTCTCATAAAAGTCATCCATTTTTGTGGAATCTGAAATCAAAAATATTTTATATATGACATCAATATTATGAACGTCTGAGTGTATTTATAAATGCAGTATTGAGACTAAGTGCAACATTGAGTAAAAAATCAATGACAAACAACTATTCAGAGAACTTTGTTTTTTTCTAGTCACACACAAATCATTGTACTCATATAAGAGACCATATGTATACAGGGTGTCTCATACCCCTGCACAAGACTTTACCAGCGCATTTCATGATGGCATTTGGAACAAAAAATTTTAATAAAGTTTTTTGATTAGAGAAAGTTCAAATTTTTAATAATTTTGACCTTTTTATAAAAGTACGTATAAAATTATAACACGCTCATGGTGATATTGATATCATTAATAAAAAATAAAGTTAAGTGTATATGTAAGTGCAAGGCTTGAAATTTTAAAGCCAGACAAACATGATGAGATCACATATTACTGCGTATTTTTCTAGTCCAAGCCCACCATTTTCAAGCGCCCAATTGTGTTACATTGTACTACTGCAAATTAAATCGCTTCGCTTTGTTGACATAGTAGTTTTGCTTTACTAAAATGCACATCTCAAATGATGACTAATTGTAATACAAAACGTAAATATACAAAATTGTGCATTAAGCATTAAATTTTTGCAAGACGTTTGTCTACAACAGGGTTTCAATTTTATTTAACCGTGACCTCGCATAACTTTTTACTGCAAAATTGGTTAAATCTAGTCTCGACTTTCAATAGTAAAAATTGGGTAAGAGTTTTCAACATCAAATTCCAATCGCCTATGGAATTTACTAATTAGTGTTAATTAATGATGCTAACCTAAACAAGAAAATGAAGAATCTGGGTCACAAAAGTTACCAGGGTAAAAGGGCAAAATTGAAAAATGTAATTTAATTACAGTAACATTAATTTAGTTAATTTTAAGAAGAGAAATAAAATGAAAATGAATATCTATTGCCCCTATCCATATTTAGTCATATCGTATGTCGCTGACATTTTTAACAGCTTAGATAATATCAGTGTTGCTTGAAATCTGATCTCATTTTATCTGATTACACAACTGTTGATCATGGGTTGACCCAGATTCTCCATTTACTTGTTTATTAGGTTATAATATCCGTGATTCATTGGGGGTATTCCTCGATTTTGCGAATCATCATCGTTTACAATGACTTGACCTACACCAATATCCTTTTCTTAATTACCTGCGTTCGCGGAATTATCATTTAGGTGACTGACCTCAGAAAATTGTATTATAAAAACGAACATGTTGCAGAATCAGCAATGTAAACATAACAAACCATAAAACATCTTGTTTGAAGAAAACAACCCTACTGTATGTGCTAAAAACATTATACCCGTCTTTATTTGCATTTTTTCCGAAAACTATACTTCTGAGAAAAAATTTTATCGAGATTTTTTGTTTGTCTTGCCGCGTTTGATGTCCTTGTTATGAGCCACCCTGTATAGTCCAGTCAATAGGTAGTTTTGTCTTGCAAAAGGCCGAGGGAAGTTTATACTACTTGGCAATTTTGTTAATTCAGGGACCCTAATGAAATCCTGAAATTTGTAAACACGAGAACTCGCCACTAGCCGATCATCTTGGAAAATAGCGACCAAAATCGTTTTTTAAGAATTATATCGTTTCTGCTGCATTTGAAAGTAAAAATACTTATCTACAAAGTTGTAGAGAATAAAATTTCCTACAAGTTTTGTATAAAACAAATCGAAAAACCAGATTTTGGCCGCCATTTTCCAAGATGGTGTGCCTTGAGCTCCTTCGTATCTTATTTTGCATTCAATATTTACATATATAAATAACTATTAATAATACTTATTCAAGAAGGTCTCTGACTGTCAAACCTCTAGGTATTCTCGGATCTGCAAGTTCTGGGAGAACAATTCCTTACCAAAAACTTTCAAGCTTTTGAAGCATTTCTTCTTTCCACAGTTTTGTATAATAAAATTATAAGCATCGTATTTCTTTGAAACGTGTATATCGAAACGAAAGAAATAATTATTGAGTCCATAATAAAATGTCTACTGAAATCTCGTTCTTTATTTAGAACTTATGCAGTCAATAATGTCTTTCTTGTGATGAAAACGTTTCAAAGAAATACGATACTTATAATTTTATTATACATACCAACTCGAAGCCTAAGAGCTCTACCCACGGGGTAGAGCTCTACGTATTGAGTATGTCAGATCGGGCCAGAAAAAAAACTTTAGGTTCAGGCCACTTTCATTGCTATTTTCAGTAAAATTATTGTTATTATTTTACTCCCACAAATATTGCCAAAAAGCTTGCTATCTATTTTTAAATTGATTAGTCGTTTTGACTTTATACAATACCTATTCTTGTATACTGACTAATTTAGATAGATACCTAGTATCTAATTTTCTAAGAAGTCGGTTCGGGTTACATCTAGAGTTATGATTCAAGTTCGGTATAACATCGCACAGTGTGGCCTTCACAATCTAATGGTACTAAATGCTTCAGTGGCAACTTTCGCAAATTCTTTAGAAACTATCAAATTCAAGTAAAACGGACACAAGTGCGAATGGGGGTGCTGAAGGTTTAGGTAAAAACACAATACACCCCAAGTAACGGTACCACGAATGGATACATATTGTAAGCGTATATCCCTTAATATGTTTCAGTCAATTTGATAAATTCGTGCTGTCACACCGAGTTAGATTTGTGTTTTTTTGTGGTTATTTAAAATATACATTTTTGCAATGACTTCTACCAATTCAGATAAATATAAATCATTTTTTAAACAATACGTATTTGGTTATTAACCACCTTCAGTTTTATATAAATTCGAATTTTATAAAGAAATATGTTATAAATTTTATGAGATTTTATTCTCTATCAAATTATTAATTATTATTATTTATACTGAAAATTTACAAAAAACTAGCTGCGACAATAAAAGCACTTATTTTTTTAGGACAAGGCTCCCTCACATACGAAAACCTGTATGATGTTTGGAAACAAAGTAAATCGGTTGATGCTCTACGGCGTTTATAGGTTGTGCAACCTAGATGAACGTAAAACGCATATACTACCGTCCGTCCAGATATTTAATATAAATAAACACTTGACCGGATTTTATTTTTTATATTCCTGAATTGGTCAATCAAATTATGCCGCTTGCGGTTTGATACCTACAGGAGGCACCACAGTTATTTGATTGAGTTGTGTTAATGTTATTTCCGAGCTAGTATAAGTATATAAGCTTGGGTGATATGTGTAGAAATCGCAGATGGCTACCCCTAACTGAGAAGTGCCAAAAGCTCGAAACAGCTGTCCTAGTGTGCCGTCTGTGGTTTATACACATATCACTTGAAGATTGTGAGTATAATAGTCATCCACAATTTTTAATTTGTATATTCCTAGGTATGTTAATAGCTATTTCACTTGCATATTATTTGTTGGTTATACCTGCAATACAGACTATACATATAAACAGGTCAATAGCAACCAGGGTATTATAAGCGGGCATTAACATGTATAACGATCGCTTAGCGTTAACTTTACTATCGACGCCAACCGACGGTACGTTCAAAAGAAATATAAACAGCGTCCTTGGCAACGCCAACGATTATAAATTACCATTAATTTTCTACTCGTAGGGGTTTTCGTGAAAAATTAAGTCTTGTATGTTTTTGGTTGATTTGAAATAATTCATAAAATTCTTACTTAGAAATTTGAGCCAATGCTTAGTTTCAAATAAACCAGTTCAGTAATAATAACAATAAATTATCCTATGTAGCCGACAATTGCGAAATTTGTTTTGCATTGTCATTAAAAAGCCAAATGCTGAACCAATAACAAAAATATTGTTTAGAGATTTTACATGCACAAGGAAGGTGATGACTAATGAATTACTGACTATATAATGATTACGTTGAAAGTCATAATGATAAAGTTTTCTGAATAGTGGAGTGGATAAATGAAATTTAATTTTTTTCAACAAAATAACACAGAACTACATTCTGTCTCTTACTTTTTGAAATATCAGCAGCTCCTGACTGTGATTTCTATTTGTTGTTACAACTTTGTTGGATAGTACTGCAGTGATTAGCATGCCTTGGATAATAAGTAGATATCCAAGGCAACAACAAGTAAACAAGAAACAATAATTTTCTAAGCATAAAATAAAACTCACATTACTCTACAATCTACAAAACGTCTTTCATTCAAAATACAAAGAAGATACTAAATGTGGTGACCCCGATGTGACCTGAACACGCATCTTTCTGATCTGGAATCACCACCTGGAGTGGCATGCCTTGGACAGTACTCAACTCATCGTATTATGGATTATAAGAATACATTTAATGAAACTGCATTTAATAAAACATTTAGTAATCTTTCAAATGTGTTTGTCAGAACAGGTCATTGTGCAAATAGCTTGATAAGGGAAAATGCGCTTGACAATACAAACTATGATGCAAATAAAAATGTTTGTACATAAGTTAGTTAATTAGGTATAAAGATTAGGTACTAGTAGATACTTACTTATTTCTTTTATTTATAACAAGCTGATAATTAATCTCCAAAGAAATTATAACAATACTTTTCAGAAATAATACTTAGGCACAGCCTTTAGCAAATGTCTTGTCCTGAGCAGGCAACACATTTAACAATTCTGGTAAAAGAAACGACGTATGCTTCGTAGCATAGTTTCTTTTGTTTACAAACAACACACCAAATATAACCAGTTTTAAAGGTTGCTACCCTACCTAGAGTACTTTGTATAACAACAATAGAGTAATAAAAACTGCTATTTTCAAGTGAGATTCTTATTTTACTGGAATACAAAACAGCCGTTTCACTTCTACTATCGTTTCTTTTATTATAAGAAATAAATATCACGTGATTTTTTCTACTTTATTATAAACTCTATTAATTTATTTACAACGTTTAATTATTTTGTAAACACTAAAAAAACTAAATTTTTAGTACTAACTGCAATCAGTTTTTATTATTGTTATCAGTTATTGTAAAAATTAGTAAAAATAATAAATAATCAAAACTAATAATAATCATTCCCCCAGTTTCCAAGTAGAATCAGATTGGGCATACAAATGAGGCATATTTAAACATTAAGGGCCGGTTTATTCACCTTCAGGTAAAATTCCCAGTAGCTGCCGGTCAAATAAATTAAGTACACAGTTTGGGTATATTCACAGGATTATATCTTGAAAGTAGTTACTGGAATGTTTATGAGAAAGGGTTCAACTTTTGCACTCAGGTAATACATGCAAGAGAGAAGGGTAATTGACAGAATAATGGGTTAAAGAGAAAAATTAAACCCATCCACTAATCTACTTAAAAGGAGGCGGGATTTAAAATATCTGTAATCTTTCACAAATATTTTCTAAAAATTTTTGGTAAACAGATATTAATGATATATATGATCTAAGGTTCTATGTTTTGCCAAGGACGTTTCTTAATTTTTGTTTTGTGACTGCTTTGTTCTTAACAGTTACTATATCTATGTCTCTAGTTTTTTCTTAGTTTGTAGTATTTTTATTAAAACAACTGAATATTTAATAACTTTTTAAAATTTTAACGTATTTACATAAATAAATGCCTATATTATTACTTTATTTTTATTTATCGCTTACATTAATTTCTGCGATTATTTAATTATCTAAAATACTCCTAAACCTCTATTTTTTGATTATTGTTTTCATTATTATTTTCGTTTAGTTATTTTTTTATTAAAGGTAAAGAATGAAACATAAACACGCTATATAACTTTGTTTAACTAGTAGATGCTTCCATTTAAAAGGACTATTTTATAAAGTGTGTCAAAGAAATTTTGAATAAAATAAGTAACAAAGAGTTTTTACAAGCGTGTTTTCAAAACAAACTTTAAAGAATTTAAATATCTTGCCCAGTTAGTTGTCCATCTCTGTTTAATTCGGTCTCTTTCGTACACAGTATAAGGGGTATTTCGATTCTTAAAGCAGCAACGCCCTTACTCGAGACAAGACGTTTGCTAAAGACTGTACATATTTCTTTTACATTTTTTTTATTATCCCGCCCCCAGGCCACCGGGAAATGTCCCGCTATCCCGGTGGGCCAGCACGCCCCTGGCTTTACCTTAGTTTTTCAAAAAGCAGTAAGCATTTCAAGAGCATCTTGCACTTCCTATTAAAATTGAATAGGTACTTTTCCACTTTTTTGACAACTTGTATTGTCGCTCTAAATTGTTACTTTATGGTTCTTTAATAAACAGGTTTTTAAAAGTTAATAGGCTTTTAATTTTTATGAAATAAACAAATAGGATTTTAAAAGGTTTCACTTTATTTTATTCTACATGACAATTATTTCGACAGCTAAGCTGTCATTATCATGTCATTATCTATATAATTTTTAGGTTGTTTTCCATAACGAAAATAGGATTTCAACATTATTATCTTGACGATTACGATATTATATTTTTAATCTTGTTTATTGTTTCCAGCCTTATTTTGTGGAACTCCATAATCATGAAATAAATAAAGATTATTAAAAGTTTCACAGTTTTATTAAAATATACCTGACAATATTGTTTCGACAGCTATGCTGTCATTATCAAAGGTAATATAATTATAAATTTATTTATTTCATTATATTTTTAAGATTATCGTTGATAAGGTCATTGATCGTATTCGGGGATTCCCCGTTATAAGGCTTTTAACAAAAAACAGATTAATTCAATTTGGAATAAATTGGCATTGACAATAGATTCTCTTTTTTTAAATACTGATTATAAAAAAAGAATCCCCAAATGAGAATATATACAGGAATCAATTAGAAAAGTTTCGCCATAATAATTATGAAATGAAATATAAATAGTTAATTGCTTCGTTCTGTTGATTCACTTTTATTATCTATGTAGGTATGATATGAACACACGTATGTTATAGTTTATAATGGCTCAATGCACCTTATTTAGATTAGATACTACACATTTAGCTGTAATTTTCTGTTAAACATATACAATGTAAGTAAATAATATATAAATTTAATAAATAAAGGTAGTAACTTACTATTTTATAACAAAAACTTGTGACGGAACACAAAACTTCACCTCGTGCACTCTGCACAGTACACAGTAAAAGTAGTACCTGTGCAGTAGTGTTTGCTACCAATTAACTTTCATCAATACAAGGCATACAAACCTGTAAAACTAAATTCTAGTTTGTATCTACTACATTTATCAATAAGTACGCACTTTACAAGCCGATATATTTCAAGTTTATATTAAAAAAACCAATTTGATTTATTGTTGATATCATTCGTATCTTATCTTTGGTTTCCTAGTAAATAATAATAGGTATTAACTGATTGACCAAATGTTAAAAGAAGGTTTTATGAAAGCAAATATTAACTAGGCAAATATAATAATTAACTAATTAATATTTATAAATAATTTACACTTACACACTACGTGGTCTTCAATACTTTTAAATACAAAGAAAATGAAGTACTTTGATCCTATTATTTTTAGCACCGTTGTTCAATGTCAAGGATACAGAAGTGAAGAGAAACTGCTGGAATAAAGCATTTACATTTTATCAAACTGCAAGATAAAAAAGTTGCATACTTTTTGAATGTTCTTAACGCGGGAATTTTAAATTTAAGTACATTAAGTTGTAATTCACTCAACGGTTGAAATAATAATGTATATAAAATCTATAATCATAAACTTCCGGGGAATTAATCCATTAAGGATAAATAGTAGATTACATACCGAGGCGGGAAGTGTTTCATTCCTGTCGAGAGCTAAGATAGCTCACCGAGGGCCCAGGCCCGAGGTGAGCTAATGCTCGAGACAGGAGGAAACGTCCCGCCGAGGTTTGTATACTATTTTATTCGGAATCATCATATTTTTTAACAAATAATAATTATTTACAACTGACAACTGAAGTGACAAACTTGACCTAATAATGCACCCGCCCTCTACCGAGCAAACTACGAACTTACAACAGGTCGGGAATGATCACATTCCTGACCAAGAGAGGGATAACAGGTAGGGAATGATTACATTCCTGACCAAGAGAGGGAATTAAAAGTAAGTTAGGAATGGTTAATTTCCCACCCTCTGAGGCGGTTAGGAATGCACATATTACCATATGATTCCGAATAAACAATATTTACTTGAATGTATAAACTACATAAATTCAAAATGCAGTTTTGTGAAAACTTTTTCATGTCGTTCTTGCTGTTATGAAAAACGATATTATTATCTAAATCTAGATCACTATTAGAGCGGCATATAATGGAAAATGAACAATGGAGCGACAGTTGTAAAATAACCTCGACCAATAAAAACTCGACTTAATGATTTTAGAAATGGTTGGGGGCGGAACTAGTAAATAATACATACATACATACATAATCTTTAACCCTTTATACCCACCAAGAAGACAAAAAATAAAAAATTTCAGATTGTTTTTACTTTTAGTTTATGAGTTATGGATTTCCAAAAATTCAGAAAATGCCCAATTTTGACCGCGTTTTTAATGTTTAAATGGCCGTAAATTGAAAACTATTTGTCCTAGAGAGCTGAAATTAGTGTCATTCTCTTCAGTTTTTAATGGGCTTTTATTTGATATACATCATGAGTGCTATTAGAATATTAGAAATTTTATGTTTTGTTGAAGAATTCAAAATAGTTTTTTTAAAAACCCAAAATACGTCCACTCTAATTTTTTTGAAAAAATATATGTTATTCATACATTGCTTGACTACTTATACGCAAAGTTTTAGAGTGGGATAACAATGGGTTCTTGTAGAAAAAAATATTTTTAGTATCATCGCGCTAGCAAATGCAGGTAAAATTTCCTTCTTCACATGTGTAGCTATGTCGGAAATGCTTGTTACAACAGCAAATATAAATTAAAAATCTTGTGCAACTTATTTTTATGTACCACTGCGATTTGCTTTATTTATTTTATCTACGACCATACAAAAAGTTTTTAACTGATCAGTGTAAAAAGTACTTCTTACACTGATTTTCGTGTAAAAAGTTAACATTTATTGAGCTAGTGTTATAAATCTTTATTGCACGCTAATGTCAACAAGAGATGTATGATAAATGATTTATCAATATTTTAAAAACTGGTTGCTAAATAACTTAGCACATAAAAATTTAAGCACGCTAATATATCTACATGACATTAGTCACAAATTAAAAAAAATATCAAATACAATGAATACTTAGTATGAAATGAATACTTCATGAATCAAATGAATACTTATAAATACTAGTAAAGCGTTATGATCGTAGATAAAACGTTGTAAGATACAAGTGTAAAAAGCCATTCTTTATTGCACTCACATCGTTTAAGACACTCGCTCGTGTGGTAAACCGTTCGCGCAATAAGATTGGCTTTTTACTCTTGTATCTTAAATATCTATTAACAGTATAAGTATAAGTAATAAGTATTATTTTGTACATTCCTTACCTAAGAATAAACGTATTATTGGAAAAATGAAGCTAAAATTAGTGTTTGTCTCTTTGTATAGGTTACAACACTTTGCAGAAATGAAAGTCCAGTTTTTCTTATTATCTAATTCCATTTGAAATATTGCATGTAGGCCTAAAATTGTATTATTTATGTTGTATACAGTCTATATTCTTGTATTTGAAAATCAATTGAAACTATTTTTAAAAAATCACCAGATAAAACACTAGAAGTTGTTCATAAAAATAAAAAAATTTTAAAACAAAAAAAGAACAGAACTTTAGCTTCTTCACACAGTAAAACATTAAAATTAATAATGTTTAGTATTTTTATTTTTATTATATTATATATTAAAATTACATTTATTATTATTATTTTAGTTAGTTTTATCTCAAAATCAAATTTGTCCCAGCCAAATGCTAGGGGAACACCTGAAACAGCTTGCACATACAGTGATACTAAAATATCTTTCTTTGTAAGAACCCATTGTGATCCCATTCTAAAACTTTGCATACAAGTAGTCAATCAGTGTATCAAAAACATATATATATTTTAAATTAGCGGGGACGTATTTTGGGTTTTTAAAAAACTTTCTTTGATTCTTCAAAATAACACAAATTTTCTTTCTAATGGTACACTCATGGTGCATATCAAATGAAATCCCATTAAACACTGAAGAGAATGACACAAATTCAAGACAAATAGTTTTCAATCTACGGCCGTTTAAATCTTTAAAAACACGTTCAAGATTGGACGTTTCCTGAATTCTTGGAAGACTAATATAACTCATAAACCATAAGTTAAAAATATCTGAAATTTTTTATTTTTTGTCTTCTTGGTGAGGTTACTATAAGTGTACCAAAATTATAAAAATCTAAGATGTCAAGGTTCAGACCATTAGATGATTCGACTTGGAATGACCTAGGGAAAGAGATTAGTTTCAGGAAGAAGCTTCTGTTAGGTACAGTACCTGGCCAAGCCATTCAATAAGCAAATTGTACTTTCTATTCAATTATATTCAAAAAGGGGTTTTTAATCCGGAATTTTCTACCTTATTTATTAACAGGTACTAATATTTTTAAATAGCAGTTTTCCTAAAGACCTAAACAAAATGTTTTTATTTAAAAATTCATATTAAAGTTCTGTTGAATTCCAAGAATTTTGAGCTTGTTTCGGTAAAAAGCAAGCAATCTCAACAATACAATTTATTTGTTATTTCACTTCCTGTTAGCCAATTATATTTATTCTACCAATTTGAATTGAAAGCCCTACTACTATTGCCGCGATTGTTAGATACTACTAAATTCTTTATATTCGGACATAATTTCGGTTTTAATTTGTGAATAAAAATTTTATCCACAAAACTCAAACTGATGCTGAACTTATTCTTCAATACATAATGTCTTCTTTATTGTTCACCACATCTCGAATTGTACCTGTACTTGCAGTTGCCATTTTAAATTAAAAATTACAAAGCAAATACCACCAACTAAAATTTGCATAATGCAAAACAAACTATAAAGTTTTGAACTTTGATTTCTGGGGTTTTTACCGAATGTTACCAAACCAACGCGAGCAGGAGCTGGGGCTCGCCCATGTTAAATTCCGTTCGTTTTGTAATTTCAGATTTACTATTTTCTAATAATAGATTTTGGATATACTGTATAAATATTTATATTATTATGCCTTTTCATATTTAAGTTAAATATTTATTTAAAATTATTATAGCCTTTATTATTATCTATTTTATAAATTTCAACCAGAATGAAATATAAATCCGAATAGACTCAAATTAAAGTTTTGCTTGCATTAATTTTAAAACTAACTAATTAAAATATCTATAATATGTGAATATGTATGTATACAATTAGTAGAAATTGGTTCATTGCGACGTATTATATATTTGCACAAAAGAAAATCTTGTAGAAATTGTTTATACAAGTTATAAAAATTGTTATAATTTTTTTAATTATGTTTGTGAACATTACTTGCCTACGCAGCATAAACTAAGGCAAATACATAAAGCAAAATATATATATGTATATAGAACTTTTTTGTAGAACACAAAATTTCCTACAAAGATTGACGGCAATATTATAATTATTATTACAGTTTGTAATTTTGTAAGTTTGTTTGTAATTTAGACACGAGATATATAAGTAAATTCAAAGGCATAACCGAATGTACTGTGAGTCATTCTGGTTAATGCATCTACAACTTCATTTATTTTTCCGGGAATAGAATTTACAGTAAAGTCAAATTTTTCTAGTTTTATTGCCCAACGAGTTAATTTCGAATTTGGTACCTTCAATAAATTCCTTAGTCATACTAATGGTCTATGACCTGTAAAAATAAGGTAAATTTCTTTCCATAAAGATCTAGGCCATCTAGTGTTTAAATTGTTTTGTTGCTCAAATAACTGCTAATAGTTCTCTTTCGATAGTACTATAATTTTGTTCAGAATTATTTAAAGTCCTACAAATATATCAAACCGGTTTTCCTTTTTGAGATTAAACGCGCCTAAAGCGAATTTGCTAGCGTCTGTTGTTAGTTGTTAGTGCAAAAGGTTCATCAGAATTGGGGTATTGTAAAATTGGTTCGTTAGGCAAAATTATTTTGCAATGCTCGAATTTAGGTAAAAACTCTGGTGTATGAATAATTTTGTTATCTTTCTTTAAACATACAGTTAAGGATTTTGTGATTTTAGCGAAATCTTTTATAAATTTTCGATAATCTCCAAATAGTCCTAAAAATGATTTTATTTCGGTTCTCGTTTTGGGTGCTGGAAAGTTTTTGATTGATGAGATCTTGTTTGGATCTGGTTTTATTCATTCTGGAGTTACGACGTATCCTAAGTATTTAATGGATTTATGTAAAAATTCTGATTTGTCTAATTCAATTTTTATATTACATTTTTGGAATATATTTTTAAGTTTAAACATGTGATCTTGAAAGGAAAAGGAATAAATTATTATGTCATCTAAATAGACCAGACATTGTTGGGGTGTTATTAAACCTACAAGGGCATTATTGATTGCACGCTGGAATGTAGCTGGTGCATTTTTAAATCAAAAGGCATTCTTTTAAATTGGAAATGACCTTCTTCTGCCAAGAAAGCTGTTTTTTCTTTATCCATTTTCTCAATTTCTATTTGGTTGGTCCGGTTTTTGGCAAGGTGAAGAGTACTAAAATAATTTGATCTTCCTAAATTATCTAAAACGGTTTCTATTCGGGGTAATGGGAATTTGTCATCGATAGTCTGTTCGTTCAGTTTTCTATAATCTATGACGAGCCTCCATTTCTGTTTTTGGGATACGTCTAATTTCTTCTTTACTACCCAAATTTGAAAATTAAATGGGGATTCTGATGGCTCAATGATTTAGTCTTTTAGTATTTTATTAATTTGGTTTTTGACTTGTTCACGGTGAATCTGGGGGTATATGTCTTAGTGTAAATTGGGGCATCTGTTTTGTCTTAATATGGTGTTTTGTGTAATTGTTAATAAAATATTATTCATTATTATAATAAAAACAATTAAAGCTTTTATAATTTGCTAGATAACTCACAAGTGCAAGCACGATGGGTATACTTAAAGCTATCTTCCCTTGTCACCCACAATACCTGCGATGCCAGAATATGTTTACATTTCGCAACAAAGGGGTTAATAACCTTGACAATTGAATTGTGATTGTTTATAAAAAATTACTTTTGAAAACGAGTACATACGTATGATTGTTAGCTAATCGACTTATTTGAGAGCTTCGCAATTTTTAAATTTCCTTTCCAGTCATTTGCCCACTATAAGTACACGTTGCTCAATGATTAGTTTCGAAGTTATGGCGACAATACATTTAGTGGCGAAGCAAGGCGTGGGTGATGTAGGCCGCCGCCCACGGCCTCGCACCGTGATACAACAAACAATATTTACTATAACATAATATAATCAAATCCCAAAATACTTCTAAAACACCGCATAAATAAAAACAGATTTACTTTTACTTTATATTTTCCAAAATCGATACGCCTATGAAATCCGATTAAAGTCCCTCTAAACATCCCCACTTCGTAATCGTTTGAACCATCTAGAAGCACCCGCCGTCATCCAGAAGCTCGATAATCTTTGTTGTTTTTCTTAGAGCTGTTTTACACATACAAGAATTTATGCGAAATTTTTAACCTTTTTGGTAAAAATGCTAGAAAAAAATTTAAAATTAAATTTGCAAATACTATTTGGGCACTTCAGCTCGTTTTATTACACGAGCAAAAAATTTAAATATAACAAAAATTATCTTCATATTTATGATCATAAGCATGCTTGTTTGAAAAACGCCTGGAGCGTTCATTGTAAACAAAGCTAATGAGATCGTATAAAAATAGTTGGCGTATTCAGAAAGATTGCGTTCATTACGCATTGTAATAAAAATATTGTTGATAAATATGCGGTATATTTTCATTGTTGTACGATTTTTAAATATATTTTATATATAGGGTGTAACTAATATAAGTACAAACCTCGTAATGGGGAGGGGAAGCTGCAATGATTTATAACATATTTTCCTTGTCAGCATGTGGTCGCTTTCTACTAGTTTTTGGGAAAAAGAAAATGTGCTGCACACGCCAACTATGAGCGTTTTGTGTGCACGTTTCCGCATTGATTACTCGCAAAGGAGGACGGTCCCTAAAGCCTATTTTCGGCCACCTCTAAATTAAAATAAAATCATCCGAATCAAGTGTTTATTGTTTTTTAGACTATATTTGGTCAATTCTAGGTTAAACGAAGGTGACTCGAACCATATAAAATCATACTAATGAACTTATAAATATACTAAATATATATTGGTAAGCATAAGAGTTAGCTCTGATGAATCTCTTTCCGTGTATTTTTGACGTGCCATACTTGAGTTTTTAATATAAATGAAAGTATTGAAAACGTAACTTAGCATCCGGAGTGGAATACAAGGTCCTACGCTTTGATTCTTGATCATCGAAGGATTATTTCTAAATATTAATTTGGTGAATTGTTGATTGTTGAAACCTGAAATAATAATAAACTAGCTTCAATTAAAACGCGTTCGCACTTTTTCGCCGAAATCCTTTCCCTCTCCTGTCACAATTTAGCTATTCCTCCCTCCCCTTAAGCGTGAAAGTACTTTATAGATGACCCCTGACCGAATCAACAGAACTGAATCTAACACTTTTTCACTTAAACAGGTCATAGCTGAAATCATATTTTGGTATTTTTACGTGATTTGTTTATAAGGATAGTTACGTATCCAATCACCTTCATTTAGCCTAAAAGTGGCCAAATATTGTCTAAAAAACAATAAAAAGTTGATTCGGACGATTTTTTTAATTAAATTTAATTTAAAAGAGGCGTTAGGGACCGTCCTCCTTTCTAAAAATGTTAGGAAATATTCTAAAGTGTTATTGTGAATACTTTTACAATAAATTTGGAAATAAAAATACTGTATTTACACTTCAAAGTTTCCTTACAAAGACTTTATTGAAAAATTGTAGCAAAATTAGGGTTAAGAATTTCGCATAAATTCTCGTATGTTTAATTGAGCAGCTCTTAATTATAATAAGACAGCGTGAACGAGAGCCTGTTAAAAGCGGTTTTACTTTACATAATATGCGGAATCAAATGGGGTGGGGGGAGGGATCCCGAAACTCAACTTGCCCACTTCCAATTTTGGTTTTGCCCCGCCTCTGAACACATTTTTATCTGACTTATTCCTAAATCACTTTCCTGTGTATTTATTGTTGTCTAACGTTTAAACCATGAAGACTGTAATAAGGAGGATAAACTCCGAAGGTGGGGGTATGTACCAAAAGCATGCACAGTTGAACGGCCCCCTAGAATATGCAGCGACTTCTCATGGTAGTCTAATGTACCTTTTTCGGTATACCTCGGCAAATATCGACAAAATTTGTCAGATATTACTGCTTGAAGACTAAAAGAAAATGGTTAAATGCTACTACAATCGCGTCTAACGCTGTCAAAACATTCTGTAGACAGATTGAATTGAACCAATAATAAAAGAAAAATGAATTAATATAATGTTTGTTATGAAGCTGAGAAAAATAAAAGTTAACCTATATAAATAAAAAGAATAAAAAAGAAAAACAGTACGTATCTATTTTTCTGTTTTATTTTATTAATACAAAAATACAACAATTTGTAATGTGAAATTATTAAAGAAAGATATTACATACATATAATTAAAAATAATATTTTTCTTTGTTTTATGAGAGATTTTGAATATATACGACTAAATTACGTGCAACATTTCAAATAATATTACAATAAATTTTGTTGTTGCTTTCAGGTAAACTAAAAATGGAGGATTTATTATTTAATATTAATAATTTCACAGCAAATATACAATCTGTACAATTGCCGAGTAAGCAGTGGAGTTATTCAATTTCTCCAAATAAATGGGAGTTGTTTGTAAAAATTACACCAGATTTAAACTTAAATCTTAAAGTTGTAATTAGAGAAAATATGAAAGTATCAGTTTTCAACCCACATAAAAAATTGGAAATATTACAATTTAATAATCCGAAATGTATTGATGACGTAAATAATATATTAGGCACTTTGGATCTCATAAAAAATTGATATAATTTTTTCATAAACAATGTATCGATTTATTTATTTGAAACGACTTTGGTCGACATGCTCCGAAGATGGTCGAAAAAGGTACCTTAAAGCACCACGAGAAGGCGCTGAAAATCATAGGGGGCCGTTAAGCTGTGCACGCTTTTGGCTCATATAAAATGTTACCCCCTCCACTGGAGTTTACTCTCCTCTATACAGTCTTCATGGTTTAAACTTAGGATGGGTAAATAAATCGATGGGCAAACAATTGATAGTATAAAAATGTAAAATTTTAAACTTCGTGGAGGGCTATCGTCAAGATAAACCCCCCCCCCATATCTATTTTTTAAAATAACGTTTTGTCAGTTGGTGAGCAAACGAAATTCTTTGTTGGGCTTATACACGGTGACTCATTAAGGAATAGTCAAGCTTTGCCAGTGGTTAGATAATCATTAAAGATAGAAAATTCCTATATACTATTTTTTTCGTACTTCTATACTTTTGGACAGCATCGAAGTTCAGCCCAATGTTTTCAAATTGAATAATAAGAATGCACATGACACATATTTTGAAGTTCAAGCAGATAATAATAAATGAGTAGTGATAATACTCATTTTCTAGAATGTACAAGGGTAGCGTAATAAAGTAATAAACCCATCTTTATTTTGGCCAAGTGTTTCGTACAATAACAACAGATAAACAGAAATTAAATAAACAAACCGTGTTGAGAAACGACCTCTTGTTTGATATTATGTTTCAAAAACGGTATTTTTGTTTTGTGATTTCTGATTTGTAAGACAATTTTAAATTTTTAAATATTTTAAATTTTGGGTTAAGTTTTTTAAATGGTACATTAATCCCTATGTGTAATTAATACAAGTCTGCAGCTTTGTGAATACCAAATTATAGTACATGTACGTAATAGTGACATATATTTTGAAGTTCAAGGAGATAAACAATACTATTTGGTTTCTCAAATAATAACAAATTGCAAACCCCTTACACTGCAGCTTTTAGTAATAAAACGTAACAGTACTTATTTTTATAGTATGTAGACTATGTAAACAAATTACCATCCATCAAGGTCCTTGTATCAAAACATCAAAAAGAATAATAAGGTTTTACTAAAGGAACTATCTAGACTTCCAATAAAAAATCACAATACCTATATTGATGAATAGATTAAATTATCTAAACATGTCTTTACTTAATTAACTAATATCTGTTTATTAACAAATAACAAATCAAATTTAATGATGTCATTAAATGGGACAGTATTAAAATGATGTCATTTATGTCTGCGTTTCTTATTAGAATACAGGGGAATCCCCCGGATTAACAGAACGTTTTAACACTATAATCTGTGGTTTTAAGTTGTTTCAACAAAGTTGTGCTCATTCAGCAGATGTCACGTTTTTACTGATGGTGTCAATTTCTAAAGAGCTTGTTAAATACTATTCGACTTAACATTGACCTGCATCGATTATACGTACTTTTCTGAAAACATCGGGCAAGATTTTCGAAATTCATTTAATCAAAAAATGTTACTAAGGTTTTATGTTTCTAATGACCAGAGAAGCTTATCCTCGAAGTCCGATCATTAGATAGTGAATCACCGTGAATAGGAAAACAAATGGCACAAAACATTGAAATATTTTATTTTTGGAGGAGCCAACTTTTACAGGGCTAAATCTGCTAATGATTTACCTACGATCTCAATTATTAATTATTGCTTAAGATTTATACCTTTGTTATACAGTGGCGTGCGGTAAGAATTTAGGCTAGGGAAGCAACCAGGATTTTAATCATAATACACCTAGGTACAGGCGCGGATTAACGGGGAGGGAATAATCCCCCCCCCCCAATTTAGAAATAAGTTTACATAGAATAGAAATAAATAATGTTTGTTTAATTATTATTTATTAAAACAACTATTTTTCCAAAGATTTCCCCCTCAAAATACTTCACTGGATCCGCCCCTGCGAGGTACAATAAAAAACAGTGTTATAATTATTAAGCTTAAAAGTTTTTCCAAAAAGCACTTTTACACTTTACATTTATGGAATTTGTTGACTATCATTCATTATTAAAAAAAAAACTACTACTACTACGTATCAATTTTCCGGTCTTTCTTAGCAAAATACCGGTACAGGTTTTAATCTTTGTTGTTAAATTTGAAAGATCTGGTTTTGATCTGCATTTCTTAATAATTTGTAATTTCTCTCCAAAACTGTATGCGAAAAATTCCTTATTAATAATTTACAAACTGAACAAAAAATCGTCCCGATTCGGCTATATCGAAGGTACTCGAACCTTTCACCGAAGCAGTTGAATTTTCAGTCGTGACGATAATGCAATTTTAAATTTGCTTACAGGCAAACTAAATAGAACTATTTGTCTTTAAAAAATACAACTTATAAATTAAAATAATAAAATGCGACAAAATACAGTCTCATTCGCAGATTTACATTACTTAAGTAACACTAAATCGAACAAATAACCAAATTATAATAAATAAACATTTGGGAACGAAGCACAATAAAAATAACGACCAAACAATGTTAACAGCATCCGTCAACTATAACACCCCACGCACGCTGATTCACGCCAAGGTTAAGAGAAGAGCATTTGTAAGCAGTGCTTATATCAAGTGTATGTATCACATTTGAATCGGTATTACCTTTCCGTGCAAGTTTAATGAGCCTAATTTAAAATAGTACTCTAAATAATTATACTTTTTGCTGTACAGAGTTGATATTGAGCTTTAATTTGATAAATATTTCAATTTAAATAAACGATAACCATAATTTTACAAAAGTATTTTTGTTAGCATTGTTTTTATTTTTAATAAATTCTCAAGGCAAGCATTGCTTCCATGGACCGCACGCCACTGTTGTTATACCTACGTAAAATGTGGAAAAGAGCGTTTTTGATTTTATATAAAAATGACTTTTTTTTATTACAGTATACCATTATTATTTTACTTGTTTTATATCATGTTCTTAAATCTATGAATTTAAAATTTATTAAGATTTAAACAGATGTGAACAGACTTAAAAAAATTAAAAGCAAAAGTAAAATAAAAAAGAATTTGAAAAATTAAAAATAAATTTTGAACTAAATACTACATTCTAAATACAAATCTTGTAATCTAAAGAACAAAATAAAAATAATATTAAAACAAAGTTTTTTAACAGCGAATTATATAAAATTGCACTGTAAAGTATAAAAAAATTTCTGTTGTCTCAATAATTTTTCCATATAAGCGTCTCAACGATATAAGCTTTACAATAATAACTGATGGATTTGCCGAATCATTTGAATTTCCTATCATTCTACCGGAACCGGAGAGTCACTATTATGTGATATTCATGTCCTTGATAGAATAATCTAATAAACAACTTTGACTTTATGATAATCATTGAGGATCAATGATGATAATACACTATAGTCAATTAACCTTGCTCTCTGTATTCGTTACGTTATGTACATTTATGATGTAATTTTTTAGTATGTAAACAGTGAACAGCGGTCTTTTGATAATGGTAAAATGAGAGTAAAATCACTACCAACTGGAATTTTTCTAATCTAAAATGCCCCAATAGTATTAAAAACAAAAGTGTGTATAAATGTAACGGGTTTTATTTGAACATTGAACTGATTATTATTCTCTATTAGCTCTTGCAAATAAGAGGTTATGAACATAAGTTGGTGATAAATAAGCATTTATTTTTGAATAGACACCTTCCACATTTAATTGGTAAGTTTTTAAATTTTCTAAATAAATATATAGTAGAGGTTTCAATTGTTTTAAAATGTAGACAGGCAATTGTTTTTGTTTGCACTAGTAAAAATCGATGTAATAATAGGTAGATGGCGCATGGCGTACAAATTACAAAATTGCGTGACATACATAGGCGTAACGAAAGCAACATTTTAGGGCTAAGATTGTTGCAAATAAAATGCAGTTGAGTGAAACCATGTTTTGTAAACGATACCTATTTAATTCAATAGGTAGCTCAGTCTATAAAATATATATTTGGAATGAGATTTCTGAAATTTACTAAAACCACTGACGCACTAATCTGAATAGTGCGTGAAAATGCATTAAATAGACCGCTTTACTTACCATCACTGTTAGTAAAACGTCATTTGCAGGATTGGCAGACGTTTTTGAAATAATTGTCTAATATGTTTGAAAAAACTTAACAGTTCTGAATTCAAGGTTAATAAAACACATATCGACGGCGTCAATACAATACCTCGTAACTTACATTTTTGGCCAATATATGATTTTGACTGTTATGTACACCTTACATAAAGCTCTACAGTCCTAGAATATTAGAACCGCAAATAAACCAATCAAAAAGCTTAAAATTACAGAATGCAATACGTCATAATGGCTTTTGTAGTATGGCTAGTCTAAACTTTTTTGCTTCTTCTGAACAATTATGGTTTTGGTACTTACGAGGTATTGCACTGAAGCCATCGATATGTACCTTTCGGTCTCACTTTAAGTTCTCTGCTATATGTTTTTTTTAATAATCATAAAAGGGAGTGTTGTTATATAAATACGCCAGTTGTTTGAAGTTCAATATTCCTGTTATTATACTTAGGCCATTTCTTGATGTTAGATTCAAATCTGCAGTCTCTAATCTAAAATGAAAACAGACCTAGTCATATACTTGATAGAACCCTTCTAAATAAATGGTTTGTAATTTCAAAAACTTTTTTATCAATATATTATTCAGCTTGGAATTGAAAATACAGAGCTTTGCATTTATCTTTACTAATTATTTTCTTCAGGTGCAATGTCGGGTCAGTTGCAATGTAATTGAAGGACTTAGTGCAAAAATCAAATCAACTCCAATTTTTAAATTTTACAGTAGGTATTAACATATTTATTGACTATCCATTTGCACACTGAAATCTTATTATTACTGCTAATAACTTTCTCATTATATCCTCGTTTCTTCTTTTTCATTAGATAAGGGTGGATTATCGAAAATTTTTACTTGATATACCTGCGATATCTATTAGCAATGTTGCTATTGATCTACCATTGGTTATAACTAGATCTATCAATGTGCGAGAGTTATTTATTATATGTGTATCTTCAATAACTATTTGCTTTAACCCATTATCATTAATACATCTTTTTAATCTAATTGTATAATGCTGCTTTGCCTTCCAATTTATGTTAAAATCACCCATAATAAGGACAGGTTGTTCGATCTCAGCAATAAATTCAGTAAACCATATTTAAAAAAGGTATTTTGTGCACTACTTGGTGATCTATAAATACATACTATTATAAATGACCCTTCTTTACTTATTATTTTAAGTACAAGCATCCAATAATTTTTATCACATTCAAAAGTATCAATAACTTTAATGTATTATATCATAATATTATATTATAATATTAATACAATTTTTATCGCATCGTTTTACTATATCTATGAACGCTTTTACATCCCTAAACCAAGCCCATACGTTTCCAATTGGTATTTTAAGACTCAACTCCGACTATTCCGGTCACACTTTACCGGAATGATCAAAATGACGGAATGATGATTATGGAATGAATGAAGTGGTTTGCTTCGTCTTTGTTTAGGAACATTCAAAGTTGATACAAATCACTCTGCTATGGCCAGAGTGGAGCAATGAAGTAGTGAATGAGCTAGTATTTGATATAAATGTTTCTTCTTATTATCTTGTCAATGTTCAAGAACAATAAGGAAATAAAAACAAAGTAAGCAATACTATACAGGGTGATTCAGAAATAACTGATATCCTTTAAATGGTAGGTAGAGGGGAGGCAGTAGAGCTAATTTACCATGACAAGTATAGGTCAAAAACGAAGTTTTCCAGAAAATTAATTTTAAAGTTTTATTGAATTTTTGGAGCCGGTCCTAACCTTGGACCTTTTGGATCCAAAATTCATTAAACTTTAAAATACATTTTCTTGAAAATTATTCGTTTTTGACCTATACTGGTCAATGTAAATTAGCTCCACTACCGCCCCTCTACCTACCATTTAAAGAATATCATTTATTCCTGAATCACCCTGTATAATTGTTTAGGAATATATTATTGTTTATGAAGTACATTAATACTTATGTACTTATTTATATTGATAGAAGTACTGGATATCTAAACATATATGAGGATTAAGCAGTCTATAATTTGGACAGACTTGACTTTACTTTTGATACTATTGAAATGTGCAAAATTAAAACAAAATCAGTGAATATCTTTTCTATTGTTCCAAAATAGCAATTGTTGACTTTTGTGGAATCAATTTCCAAACATTTTTTTTTAGTTTGGCTTTACTTAACAGCCCTAAAGTCAATTAGAAATACTAATTATTATTTTTATAGATGTCAACAATAATGATAATGTATTTCTATGATAACAACATGATTGTACATTATTTATTACACATTATTTGCTGATAATGCTTATCATTTTAAGGAAGAGAGGTTACTAATTTTAATATACTTTTGTCTTATACTTATATTTGCTAATACAACACATTTTACAGGAATAATATGAAGACTTCAATTTGACGATATATTTATACCACAGTAATTTAAAAGGATTCCTACAATGCCTTCTCTAGGAAGCATTCAGGTACATGTAGAAATATCTATATTTCTATTCTTTATGGTTATTATGCTTCAAGGTAAGTTATACTTTATAGAAGCTTGAAAAGAAAAAAAGTAAACACGATACCAATGTTTTTATGAAGGTTCAGTTACTACCAATTTAATAATGTATAGAACCTGCTATGTTACACTGGGTTTTAATAAATCAGAGTGTGCCTTATTGGGAACAAATTATACAGATAATACGACTGCAGAATTGGAAAAAAAAGTACAACCACATGCTACTGTAATTTTAATGACTAGATCTATTGTAGAAGCTATTATTCCACCTATGTTATGTTTTTTTATTGGACCGTGGAGCGATAAATATGGAAGGAAGCCTGTTATGTTGTTTAGTTTTGCAGGTATGAATAGCAAAATATCTTAACTGAATTGTATATTTGATAATTAACTGTTTTTAATGTACAGTTGATACAATTTATTAAATTTCAGGATATTCTATTTCTTTTACGATAATGTTAGTAGTATCTGCATTACAAAATGTATCTCCATGGTTCTTTGTATTGTCTGTTTTGCCTGTTTGCATTTCTGGAGGATTTGCTTCTCTTTTGACTGTTATGTTAAGCTACATAACAGATTTGACAAGTGAAGAAAATATAGGCCTCAGGTAGGTTTTCACCAGTTCTTTTGAAAAATCAAGATTAATGAATTTTCATATTAAGAGGACGCACATAGCTTTTATGTAATATGCATATCTCAATAACATAAATTTTTAATTTTTGTCGGTTTATTGTCTCGTGTTTATACAGTAAAAACAATAGATCCTGCTTTTGTTTATAATTCTATTAACTAAAAACTATATACAGTGGTATTAAATTAACTTGCAATATGTGCATTTCCCTATTTTAAATTAATCGAGTCAAAGCATTATGTGCACATAGGCAACCAAATATACAACACAGTATTTTTATCATTTCATTTAATCTAAAATGCTGGTAAAATCAAACAAATGAATTACTTAGTAAACTGTTAAATCAATTATTTAGTATTAAATTATTTAGTAGGTATTAAAAGTTACACTAAAGAAGAAAAGGTGCAAATGTGTCTGTGGTACCAAAACCACAATAGCTTACAAATGGCTTGTGATTTATTTGCTGCTGAATTTCCAACTCTCCCTATCTCACATCCTTCTACAGTTTTGCGGACATATAAAAAATAAAAAATTAAGGGTGTATTTGGTCACTCAAATCGTAAGCGAGCAAGAACTGTATTAACAGAGGAGATGAGACTGAATATTTAAGTTTACACAGAAGTGAAACCTTTTATTTCATTAAGTTACGTTGCTTCAATTTTTGAAATCTTAGCCTGCAGTGCTCGAAATGCTCAAGAGTTAAAAATACAAAATCATCAGCAATTATTTAAAATTAACAAAATAGGACAGGTTTTTGCAAAAAAATGTTAAATTTATTAAATACAGATGAACAGTTATTACACGAGATTTGTTTCACCGATGAAGCTATCTTTTCTCTAAATGTAAAGGTAAATTCACAAAATTACAGGTACACTTTATAATTCTACAGTTCAACTAACTTCAGCGTAACCTATTATCACTTATTACAGATATTGGGCACAAAGAAATTTACACATACAAAATTGGACTCATACACAGTATAGGGAGAAAGTAAATCTCTGCTTGGGTATAATCAATAATACACCAATTGGTCCATTTTTCATTAATCGCATTTTAAACTCCTAGTCTAATTTAAATATTCTCTGTAATTCAATAGTTCCTCAAATCCAGCAACTTGCCATTGAAAATGACTGGTACCAACGCCTGGTTGGTACCTCACTCGACAGTGGAAGTCAGAAACTTTCTTAATGGAAATTTCCCTGAGCAGTGGATTGGAAGAAATGGGTCAATAGTCTGGCCAGCCAGGTCCCCTGATTATCTCTAAATGGTTTTTTCATTTGGGGTTACCTCAAATCAAAAGTTTATACCCATACACCCATACAAAACACAAATGAATTAAAATAAAGAGTTGTTGCAGAATGTGATAAGCTCAAACAGACTTCCATCAAGATTTCTAATGCAGTTCAGGATTTTTATCATAGACTAGGTTACTGTTTGGAACAAGAGGGTGGGCATTTTGAAAAAAATCTAAAATAAAGTGGTGATTAATTTTTTCAAATTAATAATTCTATTTACTTGTTGTTTAAAGTTAGGTTAAGTTGGTTGGTTGTTAAAAGTATGCATTCTTCTCTCGAACAGACGTGGTTTGTTATCAAAATACACCTCTGCATCTTTTATTTTACAATAAATGTTACTTTACCCACATAACCAAAATTACCTTAAAGGTAACTAAAAGTTAATCTCTCAAAAATACAAAGTTACCATTTGTCAACCAAAAGTTGGTCTGTAGGTTAACTATGTCACAAATTATCTAACCATAGAGCAACCCTAAGGCATCCCCAAAGTTGTTAAAAGGTTAGTCATCTTTTGGACACCTCCCCAACAAACCAAAAAGTTAAGCCCTGTGGTTAACTTTTATATCTTTCCAAGTGAGTATCCTTAAGTTATCTTATAATGATGTGCAAATGATAACTATATTGACTGTACAAAAGTTGACCCGAGAAACATAACTAAAAGTTAACTGCTCATTCTAACAAAAAAATAACCTTTGGGGTGTATAACTATAAGGCTTCTATCTATCCAAATAATGCTATTACGACTTCGATTAAGATCGATCATTTTATTTCTTTGAGAATGGATAATAATAGTAATAATACTAATAATAATAAATTGTCTTTATTTTAGAAATGTATTAAACATTTATAAATAAAAAAATACATATACAAGTAATTGCTATTTACAAATATTTTACATGCAGCTTCTTTTACAGCGACTTCTTAATTCTTTCTGCAGCCTTCCGGATCCATACTTTCGTGGATGACAAAATTTCCAGTTCAGTGGCACCGGCTATGATTTTTCGAACTGCAACTGAAAGTAAATATTAAAACCTTACCTAAAAAGAAGAATTATCAACTTACCTTAATAATTATTGGAAATTATGCACAAGCACTAAATGAACACTGACTAGTTGAACTAACACTCAATACTAATTGAGAACTGATGCTACTTCTTTGAAGAGACGATACAGAATGACCAACCATCTTTGCAAATACCAATGACTTAAGTCCGAGAGATACAGCGCATGACTGATGATACACAACCCTCTACCCTTTTAATAATTTACCTTGTGTAAATCTTTTACGACCGATATTTTAAAGTTTACGTAGCAATACTAGCAACAAATTTACTTTTGGTCACAAACTGAATAACTGAATACTTATTTATAACTATAACGTGTTTCAATAATGTTAGAAAAGGGTGTTCTAGCACTAAAATATATAAAAAAATATGAACCCTTAAGAAAATGACGTATCAGAAGCGTTAATCCCATATCCCATGAATTAACTTTTAGATAACCCCAAGGAAAAACCAGAGGGTTGTCAAAAAGTTAACCAAGAAAGGTAACAAAAGTATAGCAAAAATTATCTTGGCCGTGAACTTAAATAAACACATAATTGATTTACTGTGTTATAGGCTAACAAACAACTTTTTATCTTCTTTCCTTTGTTTCTTTTTTGTTACTAATTACAACAGAGCAATAAAATATTTGCTCACCAGCTAAAGTGACTTCAGTATTTTTATATATGTATAATTATTTTTAACTGTTTATAATAGTTAATTTTAGCTAGACTTTATAAGTATCTTTTTGTTATCTTTTAAAACCTGTTATTGAGCATGTAACTGAAAACTAACCACTATAAGTCGTTTTAAAGATATGACGCCGCTATTAGGATGCATTTGAATGTTTGTCAAAAGTCAACCTTTTTGGCTACGATAAAGTTAACTAGTATTTAAAACAACTGTTTCTCAAGTATAATTTGAACGTAAAGGATACTGTAGCTCTGATAATCTTCATGGATGCACAAAGGGGATATATAAGATACCACGGGTAGATCAACTTTCCAGGTTAATAAATGATCAGGTTCTGGACAATCATGGTTAACTTTGGTTATGTGGGTTAATTTACTTTTGTATTTCTAATAAACTCGATGTTAATTATTAGCTTAATGAATGTCAAATGGAAAGTCAAGCGGCTAGCACATTATAAGCGCTTGTGTACTGTTGGTTGCATAAACATACAGTCAATGCAATGGTTTGATATGTTTTTTTTTAAATGCAATATGGAGCATATTGCATCTTAATTTAATAGCATTGTATATTTAATTGTAATTAATTAATCTATTACTTTATATTAAAATGAAGAATGATTCTTTAAACATAAGGATTTTTGTGATAGCTATTAATAATTTTTAGAATGGGTGCATTTGAAGCTATGCTAACCTTAGGGGTTATAACTGGGACACTTTCCAGTTCCTATATTTTAAATATGTATGGGTATATAGTAATATACTCCATATGTACATTTCTTATGCTATTGGGATGGTTATATACTTTGTTATTTATATCCGAATCAATTCAAAACATTGATACTCATGAGGTATACATGAGCTAATATAGACTTATTATCTACCCAATTATGATAATTATCTTATTTTTGCAGAGCAAGTATAAAAAGCTGTTTACATTCACCTTAATGAAGGAAGCATTTAAAACATTACTTAAAAAAAGAGAAAATTATGATCGAGCCATATTATTGACTATAATACTGTTAATGATAATGTTTGTCTTGACATATGCGTCAGATGATGGTGTAATATTTTTGTATGTAAGAGAAAAGTTTCATTGGTCACTGAGAGCTTTTACTTTTTTTACGAGTATTAATAATTTGACTTGGATTATTGGAAGTATTATAGGAGCTTTCATTCTAAATAAATTATTACATATCCAAGAGACTGCTGTGATGTTGTTAGGATTAATTTCTTGTACAAGTAGTGCAATTCTTTTAGGGTTAGCAGTTACTAATTGGCAAGTATACACAGGTAAGGAAAATTTTATCAACATAAAAGCGTCAGTAAATAATCGTATCAACTAATAATGATAAAGTTTTTTTAAATTTCTTATTTATTTTAGCTGGAAACATCAAATGCTTTGGTGGTGCTGTAAGTCCAATGGCCCGTTCACTCTTATCTAAAATAATACCACCTGAAGAAGCTGGAAAAATATTTTCAGTAGTAACTTCTTTAGAAACTTTGGGTGCACTTGCTGGATCACCCATCTATACATACATCTATAACAGTACTTTATCGATATATCCAGGAACTTATAATTTTGTAACAGGAGGAGTATTTATGTTTGATATAATTTTAACAATGTATGTAAACCAAATACATTTCACTAGTATTACCTATAAGATTATATTTTATTTTAAAAATATATATTGTTTTAGAGCAATCATTATTATGCAAAGAAGTGGCCGTCCAGTTGAATACAACTATTTAAGTGAAGAGGCTTGTGTAAATCAAGAAAATGCAACCATTCAATAGTTTTAAGTTTTGACAGACGAAAAGAAGCACCAGAAAAAGCAATTTTTAATATTTAATGATAGAGTACCAATTTTCAAACTTATAATATCTTTATCAAGGTGTGTAAAAGGCTGAGAGTTTCATAAAAAAATGTTTTAGAATTTAGTAATAAATAAATAAAGAACATGTGTCTCATTGCTATGAAACCATACGGAGTAAGTATTTGGCGTTATTCCCTAATAGCACACCGACGTCCGATGGACGTTTGAGCAATGTCCTCGGCGGACTTAACGAACGTCCAACGGACGATCGGATATAGTCCGTGGGACGTTATATGAACGTCCATGGGAAGCCCAAATGTCACAAAGTTGGACATTATTAAAACGTTCCAGACGGACGTTTTGCGTACGTCTTCCAAGAACTTGACGAACGTTTTAAAAACGACCATATTATGTCCAAGGGACGTAATAAACGTTCGATTTATACTACGTGGGACGTTATATGGACGTCCACGGGAAGTCCAAATGTCATGAACTTGCGACGTTCTTAAAATGTTCCGAGCGGACGTTTTGCGGACGTCTTTGTATGTCCTCGGAGGACTTAATGAACGTCCAACGGACGATCGGTTATAGTCCGTGAGACGTTATATGAACGTCCATGGGAAGTCCAAATGTCACAAAGTTGGACATTATTAAAACTTTCCAGACGGACGTTTTGCGTACGTCTTCCAAGAAATTGACGAACGTTTTAAAAACGTCCAAGGGTGGTAATAGACGTTCGATTTACACAACGTGGGACGTTACATGGACGTCCACTGGAAGTCCAAATGTCACGAACTTGCGACGTTTTTAAAATGTCCCGGGCGGACGTTTTAAAAGCTTCCATTATACGTCCAACAGACGTAATAGACTTTTGATTATACTGGGTCGGACGTTCTATGGATGTCCATGGGAAGTTAAATCGTCATAAATTTGGATGTGCTTAAAACGTCTCAGATAGACGTTCTGCATACGTCAATCAAGGATTTGCCAGATATTTTAAGAGTGTTGAGTGTTAAGTCCAAAGCAGACCTAATGAATCCTCGACTCAATGCCCTACACCACATAGATATTTGCCGCCGACTTGACGAATATCCCAAAGATGTTTTACAGTCCTCCAGTGCACGGATCTAAAATAAACAAACCACACAAGAGGAAATAAAAGAAAGTTATTTTTAAACGTCATATCCTGTACACAAAAGTAATTTCGATTCCTATATAAGGTTTCTCTTTCAAGAACGAACTTTTAACTTGGGACTTCAGTCCCAAGTTCTTCCAGTCCAACTATTCATAGTTATTTCACTTTATTTAATAAATAATTACAGGTTGATTGGTATCAAAAATAAATTCTTTAGAAAATAAACTGGAATTAGACATTACAATTTTAATTCTAGTTTACTTACCATTCCTTCCAGACTGATCTCTTGCACCACTCTGGTTCATGCCTTGAGCCATATGTGGTTTGGGGAGCGAGACCTACATGGGGCGACTTTATGAAGGGACAAACATACTGACAAACAAATTCTGGATTTTAGTATATAGATTTTAGGTTTAGGTAATAAATATTTTAAAAATTGAATAATTTTTCGATTTATCTAACTACGTTTTTTATCAGTATACATCCTTTTTTTTAGCTATGTTACAATATGTACTTGATAATAATAAAAAATTATAAAACTGTTAAAGGGATTTAAGAACGGCTTTCGTTGGAAAAATCAAGTTTTGTAATTTCATTTAGAACACCAAAATCTACAAACTCTTAAAGTTGCAAAACTTTCAGGTTGTTTCGAATTATATAGGAATCTAATTAATGGCAAGCTAATTATTGGTAAAAATCAATTTTTTAACAAACATAAATGCTTTTTCTACAATAATATAATTATTACATAGATTATATGATGTAAACATACAGCATAAAAACTTAAAATAAAAAGTAAATTCAACTGTTTGGAATCATTATCAAAATTTAAGTTCTTCTATCTTCACTTTTAGCCATTTCAGAAGTTCTTTTCAAGTATCTTTTGAAAGTGTCTTCTATTTTCTTTTCGGTGCAACTTTTCAGCAACGGTTTTAAAGCAGCACCTAAAAATAAATGCAAATATAATTAATATATTTGCACATAGCATAGCATTATATACATCATATACATAGCATTATATAGTGCACATAGCTTTTATCAATGCAATACCAGCATTCAAGATTGAAAAATGCCATATGCCTAAACCAGTGACGGTTTGTACACTTTTGGATGTTCTGTTAGCAGACGGCAAGTATATATTAACTGGTTGCTTAGCAGCCGATTACACGGGTTGCATCCGTGATGCTAACAGAATATCCAAAACAGTACATAGTAACCTCTGTTGGCATCGGGTCATACATGGATTTATTTAAAATCCAAAAATACAATATAAAACTCAGATGTTTTATTTGAAAAAAAAAACATAAATCTTAGATCCGTAGCTTTTTTTGGCAACTTTGTTATTATTAAAAATATGAAATCCATTAAATTAGCAAATACTTTTATTTTTTCATGCTAGATTACGATAATAAAAAAAGATTGAGCAGTGTGCTACTGTTATATCACAGAGACTTGCACTTTAATGTGAATAAGTTTTACCCTGTATATTATTTTGTGCAGTGGCGGTGGATCATACGTCAAACTCGGGGCACACGACAAACTGGTATATCGCTATCATGCTCGTACGCACACATTAAAGCAGTATATCATCATGTGTTGCACTGCGAGTGCCCCGGGTTTGACGTATGCACTCACCGCTACTGATTTTGTGTTTGAATTCCTACTTTACGATCTTTGAATGACCACAAAGAGAAAACTGTTGAATCATCGGGAAATGAATGCCCCTCCCCTAGCTTTTCTAATCCTCTATCGGCAGGTGCCAATTTCCAGTCTGTCCAGAACTTTAAATTTTCATACTATATTTAGTTAAATTGAAAGGAGCACCAGTGAATAGAAAATTGAGATAGGGAAGTAAAATTATTACCTCTACCTTGGATTTCTGAGAAAACTGAAAATTTTAAAAATTTAAATCTTTTACAAATCAATAATATGCATATTCCTTATGTTAACAACTGCTTAGCATCTACTCTGTACATTTATTATCATCTTTGATCATAAACAGAGCGAGGCAGACCTTGCTAAAGGGCAGTTATCTACGCTATCCTGTGCAGCTGTGTCTATAAAATTATGATGTGATGGTCGCTCTTCAAGATTTTATACGTGCGACTGCACAAAATTGAACATCAACTATACATTTGGCAAGGTTACGCTTCCATCTTATCATGATACATTAAAAATGTTACTTACCCTTAATTAGCGTGGCCATAAAAAGAGCAGAAAAGTTCTTATGTTTGAAAACTATTCAGAAATATTTCATTTTTTATCATGATTTGTCAGCAATCTTTTCCAAGCTCTTTTTACAAATTCGTTCACATTGTCTCCTCCAACTTTGGAAAGCAGATCAGTCTAAAAAAAATCAGACACTCAGTAGTGTTAAATAAATTTGTGCTAAAAAGAAGAAAGAATTATAGAAAAACGAAAAGGTCTGTATGTGCAAGATGTTATGACATGATATTGCGAACATAAAAAAAATATAAGACACCCTACACATCAAACTCTCACTAATAATATCATTGTGCATTGATTTTTTGAGTAAGATTTCTGCAACGTTGCAGAAAGTAAAATTTACAAAAAGAATTAATCCTCGAAGGCAAATTCAGTATCATACGACATATACGGCAAAATAAGCATAAAACACTTGTTTTTACAGCAATGAACGATTTCTGAAAAGATTTCCACTTTTTAATTTTTTTCAGGTAACATGTATACATAGATTTTCAAAAAAACTGCTGGTTGTCATAAATGCTATCCAAAGAGTTTTTCTATTGACTTTGTACAGTGATATTCTAAAAAGTATTACTTACAGATTTTTGCATATTTAAGGGATCTCCCAAAAACTGTTCAACTTCCAGTAGTTCATTATTTTCACATAGTAAAGGTAAATTCAAGTTTTCCCATATATTTTCTGATTTCTTCATTATGTTGTGTTTTTTATATACCTTATATTTCATTTTTCAAGTGAAGAGATTATTATTTCAGTCATGTTCAACCTTCATATAATTTGCTTTAGATATTCTGAAAATAATAATAAATCCTTATTACTTAACAATCTAAAATACTATAATACTGCAGGTTACCATGAATATTTTGCTGGTGAGTTACTCATTCAACTATTTATTACCGTTATTACTGCACAATAATAATAATAAACGAATGAAAGGAATGTGATAAAATATTAATAATCACCCTTGTACTTCACACTATTTACTAAAAACACGTAACGTAAAAGACTGATTAAATAGATGTTAAAAAAGCATATATAAATAATTGGCTCAAACAGAAACTGCAAGAACAACGATGAAAACAAATACCGAACAACCGAAAACCGAATGGCGGCTTATAATGGCTTTACGGTGATTTACTGTTGGCACTGAGTTTGCGTAGTACGTCTTTTATGATCCGTGCATAACATGCTGTCTCATTTTTATATTAGCGGAGAAATTTAAATAGCTGTATTAATTAAAAAGAAAATATTTTTAATGAGTTTATGATGGTATGAACGTATGAAATATATAATAATATAATAATAATTGCTACAACCCATAACCAGGAAACCAGGCCCCAGAAGCTATAAGCTTGTGCGGGAGGGAGTGGGGCGATTATTATTATTATATTAATATACTTTAGTATATTAAAGAGTATTCCATAAAGTACAGAAAATATAATTAATTTAAAACAAGGGAGAAGCAATTTTCGGATATTCCATAATAGTTTTAATTCTTTGTTTAGAGAACTACATAATGTAGTATTTAATAACAATAAGAAAAATGTGTATTCATAGAGGTCCTTGTTAAGCTCTCAAAATTATATGTACATGTAACAGATTATTCTTAAAAAAAGATTCTTATCTGAAGTTCAGACCGGTTTTTTATGACTTTGAAGTCACGGGCCTACCATGATCTAAACTGAACGTCCAGTGGACATATTTTGCTAAAATAGATTTCTAGAATAATTGTTAATCTTAATCTACAAATTGTTTGTTTGTAATCATTTTGTAATTCCTATTAGAACGTATTATGGACCCAAATCGAACGTCTGCCGGACATGTTTTGTTGTAGGTACTTCTGTAAAACGTTCCCCTATGAACGTCCTTTTATGGACCCAAACCAATCGTTCGCTGGACGTCTTATGCTGTACTTCTGAGAAACGTTCTCATGTGCACGTCCGCCAGACGTCTGTACCATGTCCTGGGACTCAAGGGCCTGTTATGGGCCCATAACAAACGTCCGTTGGACGTCTCTTGTTGTACTTCTGAAAAACGTCTGCGTGTGAACGTCCGCCAAATGCCCGTATCTTGTCCTGGGATTAGGGGCTTAATTGTGGACCCAAAACAAACGTCCGCTGGACATCTTATGCTGTACTTCTGAAAAACGTCCTCAAGTGAACGTCCGCCAGACGTCCGTATCATGTCCTGGGATTCAAGGACCTACTATGGGCCCAAAACGAACGTCCGCTGGACGTTATTTGTTGTACTTCTGAAAAACGTCCTCGTGCGAGTGTCCAGCAGACGTCCATTTTACATCCTCGGACCTACAGTACCTACAATGGACCTAAAAAGAACGTCCATCGGGCAATGTGTGCTATTAGGGTAACAAGAGTGTATGAGAGTTAACAAGAATAAAAATTATACTATTTATATTATAAACAATAACTCTCCATTTTGGAGAGGTCCCAATAATTAATCCTACAATTTTGCTCCAGATAAATCATCTAAGAGTGTCAGACGGGAGGGTTCTCCAATATTGGAGTCTGCAAATTTTTCCAAATTCACAAAAGGTTGTTCACAGTTTATAATACAATAAGATTTTATAAGTCATTTTGTCATAGAACGCTTCCCTCTGCCCCAAAGAAAAAAAGAATTAAAAATCGGAAAAAATTCTTAAAGCTATTATGCTCAGTGCATAACCACATGTTCGAGCCCTGTCTCATTGAAGTCTGCACACTTCTATTTCTGTTAAACGGCGACCAGCAATTTTTACCCTTTTTTTTTCGAAGTTGCTATTTCTTGTTGCTAGAGTAAAGTACTGACCTCCTGTATTATAAGTTATGTTGTTTTATTGTTATATTTCGTTCTGTATTTATCTTTTATATTTTAAAACAAAGTATACACCCCACAATCTTTTTCCCAAAATTTCCTTTGGTCATCAAGGTGACTGTTCTTTATTGTTAGAATAAGGTATTGCTTGTGCACCTACTTTATGTCACGGTTTATAAAATTTTACTGAGGCGGGGATCCCTCTTACCGCCTCTTCGTGTCCGCAGATTTATCAGAGTTGAAGGGGCAGTGTGAAGAAACCATCCGATAGAATTTCATGAAACAACGTGGAATAAGTGCAAAGACAGTACTTCACTCTAACAACAAGAAATTGCTCATGCGTATATCCAAAAAAGGGGGCGTTCTTTAAATAACAATAATAGAGTGTGCGAACTTCAGTGAGACAGGGCTCGTATATAAACCATACTACCATATAATCGATGCAACTTAAAACTAACATGTTTGCCAAGTTCCATTTAACTTTTGGTGGTAGAATATGTTTAAGTTTCCACAGAATTCTTAGCGTAGCATAGCACTCGCTGACGATGACTTATCCATGTGAATGTACTCGAATTAGCTTTGACAAGCACAGATTAATTAGAATTGCAGATTAATGCAATGCCATATGAATTTGCAGAGAATTGAGTCGGCTTTAATTTTTGTTATATTTGTACTATTTTGTAATAAAGAATACCTACTTTCTTATCACATTTTATTATTTATTGCTTTTTTGCAAGACGAACTGCCACACTGATATGTGTTGACAAACACAATTGAACTGACTTTATTTTGTATTTTGATGCAACAAGACATGCACAGGATTGTCTATTAGTTGTGCTGTACAAGTAGGAATAGTGACAAATTGTTCACGGATAATGATACTATTTCATTTTGTCACTAAGGCATTTTTTTGTATTTCCTTCAGAGTAATGGTAATCCTAATATATTTTGCAAACTAAAATTTTTGAGTAAGGTTGATAAATATACAACATGTAGTTAGAGAGCTGCTATAGGAGATCACTGCTGTATCTCTTACCATGCCAGAACTTATTAATCTTATCATATCGAATACAAAGAACAAGAATTTGACTATAAGAAATTTGCATCTTAGTTGCCTTACAGAGGGCACTTGTTTAAAGTCACAGAAGTGTTCCTATAGACACACCATTTTTACCATCTGATTTATATTTCACATCATAAGGATACCAGAATCATTATACAGTCGTGACATATTGTAGACATAAGTGAAAGGATTGTATGACATACATTTTACCACTTCCTTTTTTTTAATAACTTCTTGCATTATAAGGAATACCAAACCATCATTACCAGAAACACTGGAAAGTTGTACATGGGTGCCAGATTGCCCTGAACATGCTTAAGTGAGAGGGATCAATAAGAACCGATTTATTTAATAACTTTTCCTACGACCCCATACGAAAGTAAACAATAGCAAACGCTACCGATATTAACCTTCGACTGAGCACGTTAAAATTTTATCGCGGAAGAGCACTTGGGGTCTTTGGAGACCCCAACAAGTTATAGGGGAATTTTTACTCAATAAATCAAACATTTATCACAGAATTTTTTACCACTTTTTGCACCTTTTTGGATGCAGCGCCTGTTCGTTATTCGTAGCTGAATATATTCTTCCACTAATTCGCGACCCAGTTGAAACAAGAAAAGGCGTCTTTTTTGCTTTTTATTTCCGAAACTATGTGGGTTGTGAAACAACCATGTTATCATGGCAGCCACACCGGCAACATCAAGGATGTTGAAAAACAGTACTAAAGGCCATCTCTTCGTATTCCTCTTGCAGCTATACGTTGCCACCATTTTATCCAAGGTGTCTACAGCACCTTTTTTTGAATTATAGTGGAGTATTATTTCAGGTTTCTTTTCTTCATCATTATTTACCCTAGCTTCTTGATGTATCGAAAAAAGTAACACAACGGCATTAGGTTTTTTAGGAACATAGGACACCAGTGTCATGTTACCTGAGAAGCCGAATATTGAAGAATACACCTCTCTTGACCTATGCGGTTGCATTTCTTTTGGGATTTCAGTTTTGTTTTTTCTCAAAGTTCCCACTTATGTAGTTTTAACAGACAGCAGGTCTTGTGCTAACGGAATACTTGAGAAAAAATTGTCTGCAACTATGTTTCGACCTTTGTTCATCCACTTTCTAGCAAGGTCTTTTACAACTCTTGCACCCTGGTTTTTTTCTCGAGGCTGTCCAGCTTTTTTCCTAGATACACTTGTCCATTCAGAGGAAACGCTGTATCTGAATCACATAACCAGAAAATTTTGATTCCATATTTTGCAGGTTTTGATTTTATGTATTGACGAAAAGGGCAGTGTCCTCTAAAACCAACTAATTGCTCGTCTATAGTCATATCAAATCCTGGAACATACGAGCTTGAAATTTTCTGTATAAACATTTCCCATATATCTCTAATAGCAGCCAATTTATCTTCAAGTCTGCGATCTTTCCGTGTATTTTTGTTATCAAATCGTATAAACCTCATAATCGCTTTGAATCGCTTGAGAGGCATCGTTGCTCTAAAGATGGGTCGGCCATGTTCTTCAGACCACAGTTCATTCAGATCTTCTCTACCAGATCGGTAAGCCCCTGCACATATAAGTAAGCCAAGAAATGCTTCTAATTCTGTGACGTTAATTTCTTTCCAGATTTTATTTTTCTCTTGTCCAGGAAAGTTGTTCCATTCATCGTAAACTCGTTTGGCTTCTCTATTAGTTTCTCTAACAATTATGTCTAACATTTCATCAGTCATGGATGTCTTGAATGAATCTTTTATTGTTGCAGGACGAGTGCCTTTACATCCAGGTTTTTCCCTGACAATGTTGCAAGCAAGAGTTTGAACTTTTTTATTTGAACTTTTATTCCACTTCATTCCACTCTTTGCAAGGTAATATTCTTCAGCTTCATCGTCATGATCTTCTTCTTCTTCTTCATCTGTGTCACTCTCTGTGATAACATCGTTTTCGAGTATCTCTTCTTCTACTACATCTTCCTCTTCAGTGACTCCATCATTTTCGTAATTGTTTTCTAATAACGGCGGAGTATCTTCATCTTCCGAAATTTGAGCAACTTCATCATAATCATCTGTAGGCAAACCTACTACGGAATCATCAGGAACGTCATCTAACATAGCTTCTAAAATTCGTCGTGCATCATCTACTCTATATCGTCGTCCATCAATACTGTAAAGAAGAAAAATATTTGAAACAAGAATTTTGCTAACCATAACCTCACAATTTCAAACATCTCAAAAAAATGTAAGGTTTGTATCTAAACTTTTATGAAAACACAACATAGCTAACAGAAATTTATGTACAAATTATACTTACATATAATCATCCATAGTATTGCACTAATAAAACACAAACAATCACCTCAAATATAACACCACGGAACACCTACAGACGACTGAGAGTCCTGTTTGTCTGGGGTCTCAACAGACCCCAAGTGCACATCCGTGCTTGTTTTGGATTCAGTATTTTTTTTGTCGAATTTGATTTGATTCTGTTGTACGAATAATATACAGATATATAAATAAACATCTAAAAAGAGATGTTCTAAAAAATAGAGTCACTATAAATTCTCTATCAAAAGATTTTAGAGAAAATCTGAGAGTGGGGTCCGACAAGACCCCACGTGCTCAGTCGAAGGTTAAGAAAGTGAGTCATATAACACGCGTATGTTAGGAACATAACACACGTGTGTGTTATGAAAATACGTCACGCTAAGCAATATCTAGAAATCCATGAATTTTGTTTACATTAACATGATGACATTAATGTTTAATCCAATTTTGAGCAGCATTTTAAAACCATTATGTATCTATTCTTTTCTTATAAATATAACTTTAATTAATGTTTAATTAGTTATTTTAGCTATCAAAAAGAAATATCTAATAGATTATACCTAACGTAACCTCACTATAATACATGAAAATTATTGAAGCAAGTTTGCCAAGATTAAGATCAGCGATGCCAAATGGGAGAAAATAAGAGTAATAATGTCAAATAATTTAGTTAGGCAACCTCTTTCACACCTGGCATTGTGTTATTAGTTGAAGTTATATTTGTTATTATGGAGATATTATTAAATATAAATAAAAAATAAATTATGTGCCGCTGAGATTATTATATTATAAATTGTAATAATAATTCATTTAATTAATTTTGCTGCTAAACCAAAGGTTTAATTTTATACTATGTTTAAATAAGTTATGAACATATGAGTTTTTAAAATTGAAATTTATATTTAGTAAAAGAATCTATTAAATAAAATGTTAACAAACACCCATTCACTTTAACAATTGTCATAATTCAGCTCCAGAAAAATAAAATTAAGTAGTCAAGATAACTTAATTTTATTTTTCTGGAAATGTTTTGATAGAAATTTCGTTATAATTATTCATATTGTGAAACTAAATTGTTTAAAAAATTAAACTTTATATCCTAAAAATAAATGGCTTAAGAAAATTAGCTTTAAGTGTGATTTTCTCTGTTAAACCTAGCCATAAAAATTTTGCTTTAAAATCTTCAAAAATTATATTCTTGAAAGTTTTAAAAAATCAAAATTTTTTAAACATTTGAAATTTGGGGGGTCGTAGGAAAAATATTGTACATTACACGTTGGAAAGTAACTTTTCTGCACTCGTGTGATTTCCGCACTCGGCTTTCACACTCGTGCGTACGAAATGTTTCACTTTCCACACTAGTAATGTAATATACTATTAAATGAGCACCTTCTGCCAGGCGACTGAGATAAAAATTTCTTATGGTCATATTCTTAATTGAGCAATGATTTCCTATTGCAGCTCTCAAACTAATATTAAAATGATTAAATAAGTAAGGGCCATCTAATGATTTTCGAATTTACAATTAAACTTGTTCATATTTCAGTACATTTATTTAAATATATATATAACAATTAATTATTAACATTAGTCATTTTTTTAAATAAAATATTTTAAAAATAAATTATAAAAATAACTAACTACGCATCTGATTCACATTCTTCTCTCATATAATTATATTGTATTTGACGCCTTTGTATTACAACAATTACACTGAAAATAAAAATATAGAATTATTGTTAGCATTCTTTTAGAAACAATCACGCAGCAGATAACTCACCTCATTGCAATTACTTCAAAGATGTAAAAACCAGCAGAAACAAAACTAAAGGCTTGAGGAAAAGAAATCAAGGTATCATTGTAAATATAAGTATATACACCAGACCCAACAAGAGCACTAACTGTTTCTATTGATGTTACAACAGAAAATACTTTCCCAGAATTTTGTACTGGTGTTAACTTCGACAACATAGAACGTGTTAATGGACTTGTGGCAGTACCGAGACATTTCGAAGCTGCAGCTAAAATATAAAAATATAATAACATGTAAATAAAAAATTGTTTTTAAAGAAAACAGACTAATAAATCTCTTCTGAAATGATCATATATTTGGCCAAGTAAGTAAAGCATAAGAGACTTTTTCTTACCTAAATATATCACCCAACTTGACGTAGCGAACCCTTGCAAAAGAGATCCAATGAGAATCGACAAAAATCCCAACAAAGTTACCATAGCCTCTTTAATATGTAACAGTTTATACAAAATAATTATTCCTCCAATAGCACCAAGAACACCAGTTACATTATTAATACTGGAATACAAAGTATATCTTTCTAAAGTCCAATGGAATCTTTGTCTTAAATATAAAAATATCACAGAACTATCACCAAAACTGGCAAACACAGAGACAACCATAACGGCAATCAGAGTCAGTAATAAAGCTCTATTATAATTTTCTCTTGGCCCAAAAGTTGTTCGGAATGTTTGTATTACTAATGAATAGTTAAACAAATTTCTAAATTTCCCCTGAAAAAGAAATAATTTATTATTAAAACTGAAAACTTGCATTTTTAGTAAGCGCTTACTTCAGTTTCTATATTTGAAACTGATTCAGGAATCAAGAAATATGTGTAAATCCATGCTAAAATAACACATAGTGTTCCTAAAGCGTATAATGTTACATAACCCCATGCATCTAGGATAAATGAACTAGAGGAAGTTCCTATAATTGTTCCTAAGGCTATCATTCCTTCAAATATACATATTCTGAAAAAAGAAAATCAGATAAGTACTCATATAATTATTTTCAGACATCTATTAAACCAAGGAAAATTCGATTGTTTATTTTCTTTGATTTCTTATATTTTTGTACACAGTGTATGTAATGTAGTAGTTATAGTAATGAGTTCATCATCTAATGTGATGAACTCATTGGCGTGGTCAACCAAATAGAACAATATGTCGCTAAATACGTAGATAAGAATAGGTGTGTTGATGGTAGGGTGAATAGTCGATACTACTTTACTATCCCACTCTCGTTTTTTATAAACCATTCAAATCCTTATACCAAGCCTATACATTTCCAACCTGTATATGTGAAACCAATAACAAATATATATGTAGTTGGTACTACACTTAACTTTGCCCGTAAGAGATTTTGTCCTGGGACTACTTTTCCGGACTGGCATAGAGTGACAGCATCCCAGTACATTCAATTTCATCACATTTAGAAATATAATTCTTAAATATGTATTTCACGAACAAATGCTAAACATTTTTAGCATCACTGTTCATTTATTGCAACCATTTAAACTAAACACAATGTTCAGACTATCTTTAACTAGCTGTACCTGAGGTGAATTGAAAACTGTAATACAGAATAAAAATGAATGGAAAACAATACTGAGTCTATTTTTGAAAGTGTGGTAGAACAATAAGTGAAAATGAAACTAAAGTAACGAATTAATTGTTTTATAAGGAAACACTCAATTCAATTGAAAATTAGTATTTGAACAATGAAAAACAAAAACTGAGCCACCCACTACTTATTTGCTACAAGAAACGTCTGGAGGAGGCCCTATGCACCCTTGGTGAATAAGACTACCCTACTTATATTTTTCTATTAATAAGTATTTTTTGTTGCAAGTAAGAATCTGTTATAGAAATCTCTTTTGAGAGAAATTATAAATAAAGACCTCTCTGCATCTCAACAGTGTGATTTCTAAACCACCAAAGACCTTTCAAGAAAAATATCCTTTCTGTACCTGCTTGTGTTGTACATCTTTGATGCACTTAAACATATAATCATCATATTTAAATTCAGACCAGAGGGAGGGTTCATTAATTATCTTTGGTTCTGAATATCTTCTCATTTTCTTCTAACTAGTCTTCCCGATCTCATTTGATAAGTTGATTGTCAATCTTTACACTTTATTATTATATTTAATCATGGATCCTCCTAAATATCTTAACACTTAAAACTTAAATCAAGGTTTAAACTAATTAGTTTTTAAGAAAAAAACCAATGTGATTTATTAATTTTTTGGTATGTAGTATATACATATACCTACTATTTTATTAAAATTCTTACTTTGATGGCAACACTGACCAATAGTGTGGGAATCCCCGTTTTGTGTTCCACATAAACAATGTCCGTGTTTAGAGGCTTAGGGGATTCCTCTAATTTGCAATGATGGAGGAGTGAAAGTTTAGTATTCATTTAAATACAATCAAGAAGTGCATTACAATGAGTGGAAGAAAACGAGATCTAGTTTGGTGGTATTTTGATGAGTTCATAGCTGCAACTGACAGAAAAGGACATAGGGTCAAGTGTAAAATTTATAGTTCAATTTTATGTTTTATATTTATACTTTGTTTCGTTCAGTTTTATGCCAAATTATAATTTAAAACAAAAAGTAGTTGGTTTACTATTAACTTTAAACCAAAAAATCGGGTTTTTTGTTTTTTAAACCTGTTTTTTGTCAACCCTGCCACTAAGTAAATAACTAGTTTCATGGAAATAAAACTTAATTAAATATGCAATAAGGTAGTTACTAAAAAGCTGAAGATAGTATCATAATATCAAAATGGTGCTACTGTGAATCATCACACAAGTGGGTTTTTGAAACACCACTTATCCGAACACTGTGATAAGCATCTGACAGGTTTTTAATAATTATATGTCTATTTTGCAGTTTATTTATTTTTTTCAAGTCATCTACTTTTTAAGATCATTTCTTTGAAATCGATAATAGTTACTTAATTAGTTTTGTGAACCTGGATCATCATTGTGAATCATTTGATATCGCTATTTTATAGAAATAAGTGCTATTTTCATTGCAGTGAATGCTTATTTAACTTTTTATGCAATTATTTCCAGACTTTTGCTGATTAGCTAATTATTGTGCATGTACCTTTACAGTTTTAAATGAGATAATTGCAAAGAACAATATGGAAAACAGAATTATTGAAAGTAGTGACTTGCCATTGCTTGCTTTTCTGATTAGCTTTGAAAAGTTCTTTGGTTTTTCTGGCTTTATTATACCTAGTCATTCATGCCTTGCAACTTTGTATCTTTTGAAATGATATCGAAATGTGTTCAACAACTGTTAGGTTACTAGAAACTAGAAGTTAAAGGTTATATATACACTTATATTATTTACTTTCCTACTCATGACCACTTTTAATCTATAGTTACCGTGGTCTAAGTCAGTAGTGGGCAACTTTTTTCAACGTAGCCCAAATTGAGCATTAACAAATCTAGTAAAGGTTAATGACCAAAAACTGGCGATATTTCTCTACTTGATCTGTGTAGAAAAGCCTTGGCCAATAAAAATTTTTTTAGCTTCCAAAATATTATCTAGATGCACTTGGTATTACGTTACGTGACATTTCTGTGACTGGGGCCCAGCTGATGACTCCTTACAAATTATAGTTTTCTTTTTTATGATTTAATTCTAATTTAACAAACTATATGTTATTTTGTATGTTCAATGCAGCGCCGAACTGCTGTTCGTTCCTAAGAAATTCGCTCTACTTTCCAAATCAACGTAGATTCTGTGCAATCTATTTGGAAAAGCAACAGACTTCTTTCAAAGTTTAATATCGAAAATAAAAATGTTAAGTATGGAGGGGTCAGAGAGAGGAATGTGAAGAAGTACGCAAGAGGGAGAGAGTGGGGGTGACGGAGAGAGAAAAATTTCTCTAAAATATGAATTTCTAATATGTTTGAAAGGAAAGGTGGTCTTATTTAATTGTTTTCATTTTTCCTTTTTATTGGTACTGACTGATCGGCAAATAATTATAGACTTAGAAAATAGACCAGAAACAACTATTTATGTTAGATAACATTGTATTCAACAAATGGGAAAAGGACGAGGGAATGGAGGGGAGGGTGGAAAAGGTAGAGAGAGAAAGGGGCAGTAGGTACGTAAGAGGGAGAGATTGAGAGTGAGGGTGACGGAGAGAGAAAAATATACTCTAAAATATGAATTTCTAATATGTTTGAAAGAGAAGGTGGTCTTATTTAATTGAGAAACGAGAAATAATCTAGTGTCGTCATCACTACCTGCATCAAATTTGAATACTGTGAAGAAGAGGCGCAATTCGGGTACAACCGGGTAGGGTTCGGCCGTTTCGGGTCAGGTAGGAGTGCGAGCAACGCTACATCTTTACTACGCCGAATGTCGCCCTTGTTCCCCCGTCTGTGTAACCCACACGAAGATTCTCATTTGATGGACTGTACAGTTTGTTTACGACAATATTTTAAACGAAGTTTCCAAACTGTAAGTAACCAAGCATCAGTAGTAACAACAAAATTGCCTACAAAGCGTGGTGAAAAAATGCTGTAGCACTAGAAGGTTCGACTGTAGAGTGTAGACACACGTCTGGCATCCACGGGCTGTTAGTGCCTACTTCATGACGAAATTGCAGAGAAACCGTATCTAAATCTTTTCGAGAGACTGCGTCCATGTAATGAACCTATACATGATGCCATATTATCAGAGGCACGTTTAATTTTTACAAAGTCCTACGATTTCACGCAGATTAAGTCAATTTCGACTCAAATCGAGGACAATTTTGACTTTGTGACTTATTAATAATAATCGAGATAATGGCTCAGCACGTCTGTTATTCCTAGGGGTTAACTTTCTTAGGATCGTAAGTATTCCTCTTTCGTAGGACACAAATTTGCCTTTTAACTTTATTACGTCGTTTTTCACAAGCGATTTATCGGGTTTCATGATCTTAGAACAGCGGACACAATGTGCCAGGTATAACACCTTGAAGATGCACTTCTTCTGTAATCAGGGGATCAAATTCCTTATTCAAAAAAGAATTTTTATTGAATTTTTGTTTTGAAAAATGTAAAGCTGGTTAATTTTCCAAGTAGATGCTGTAAACTGCTTTGATTGAGAACGAGTCTGTGGACGAGGTTATTCAACTGAACCATAAAATAGAGGCAATGAATCATAGAAACAGTTAAAAAGAATTCAAGTTAAAAAGGTTTTTTTACAATAAAAAAGGAATTATTAAAAAAACTTAAATCACCGAAATTTGTACAAAATCTACTTAAAAAACTCGAACCTATATCTAATACTAAAAATGCTGTCGAATTTGATAGTACCGTCAGAGTAAAATCGTTTTTGTAAGAATACGCGAGGAGTTATATGACCTCCGATATAATCTATTCATAGCATTTTGTTATCGCGAACAATACGAAATAATAATAATAACATCTTGCCATGTGGTTAAAATGTCCTTCGCAGATATCCAACTATACATATTTTCAGTAATATTTGCGTGTAAGTCCGAACTTTGTTATTCAACACAATCTTTATTAACAATAAGCAACGGAAAAAATATTTGTGCGTCAATATTTTGTATCTCTCCAAAATCACGAGTCAATTCCTTTGTTATCCGTATCCATAAATGCTTACAACGTAAATAAGGTGAAAAAGTTTAAGTATTTACCTGAGTCCTCTATATTCTTCAGTAGTGACATCCGTGATGTAGGCTATCATTGCAGTAAGAAGTGCTGGAATTCCTCCAGTCAAACACATTGGTACCAAGAATAGCAAAAAGTACCATGGCGATGCATAAGGTATTGCACTAATTGCAGTTATGGTTAAAAACGATAATATGCTGCCTAAAAAGATTTAAAAAATAGTATATTATTGTTAAAATGTCATGCAAAATAGTAAAAGTCAAATAACCTCCAATAGTAGTTAGAAGAAGAGGTCTTCTTCCATACATATCACTCCATGGTCCAAGAAATAGACACAGAAGAGGAGGTATAATGGCAGCTATAATTGATTGGCATATAAATAGAAACGTAACATAAGGTTGTACTTCTTTTTCTAAATCGGCAGTTGAGCTGTTTGTATAATTCTTCCCTAACAATTCACATTGGGTTTTATTGTAACCCAGGGTGACGTAACAAGTTCTATATATGGCTATATTAGTAGTAACAGAATCTGGAATTATTGTTTTATTTAGAATGCAAACTTGTTTTTTATATTAAATAACTTACTTGCTGACATATAAGCGAAAAATAATAAAACTGTAGGCACTTCAATGCGCCCTTTAAAATTAACAAAGCATTTCATTTTAAAATGTATTGTTTCAAGATTAACTATACTATCAGTCTTAATACGTCTAGCCTACTGATCATCTGCTCATTATCATCGTATTTTTCGCAAGTGGTCTTCAAATGAGAGCAAATAAGAAATAAAATAAAATGTATACATATATATCAATATTATCATTTCCTTATTTGCATAATAATGGTTTTCTTAAACTAGTAAATACCACTTTCGTTGATAATAAATTCACTGTGTGCAAAGAGTAACCACAAATTCACGACTGCCGAACTAGGCTGGTTCATAGCACAAAGGAAAGAAAACATTTAATGGTTAGTTCCTATTATTTCCAGTGTTATCAAAAACTTATCAGAAATAACCCAGATGTTAGGTCATTCTCATATTATCTATCACTTTCCTAAAATCAATTAAAACACTAACAAGGTTTACTAGGTATATTTACAAATTTTGGAATCGATGTTAGTAGGATGTAAGTCTAAAACTCTGAAATCTTATCATTATTCCAATAAAGGAGAAGTGATAAAACCTCTATATAAAAAGAATAATAATAATAATATGAGTACTACCTAGAGATATAAAAATACGCAATTCAATTCAATTGCTTACGTATTGTGTGGATTTTGTTTATCGATTGCAAGAGCAATTGACTGTTTTGATATGATAGTTTTGAGGGAACATTACAAAATAAAGACGCTTGTTTATAATTTCATAAACCAAATAGGACACAAGAATGTTTATTCATGTAGTGGAAGCTACTTTACGCGTCCGCGATAAATCTTTAAAGAATTTATATATTTTAACGTAGTATCAGTACGTAACAACCACCCCCAAACGGAATGGGACGTTTCGGCGCGACCAATTCGGCGCAGGCAGTTCGGCGGAAGGACGTTTCGGCGCGGGACGTTTCGGCGCTAAGACAATTCGGCGCAAGCCGGTTCGGCGCGAAGACGTTTCGGCGCGAAATACCTAATCATAAATTTGACGTTGCTTTAACATAAACCCTCGTTAGACACTGTAACTTTTAAATTTTATAAATTTATTCTGTCCAGACAAAAATACAATTTTTAATTTACGCATGAATGCACTCGAACAATATAACCCGGTTTATGATATGTGAGAATACGGAATTAAAAAGTGTTTAAGGCAAAAATTAGAATTGTTTCGATGTATTTCTGCAAATTATAATGTTGTTTTCATCAACTCAAATACATTTAGAATTACTACACAACAATAACTAAAACAAAAATTTTACTAAATATTTTATACCCTGGTCGCAGTCTGACAGACAGATGATTTGGTCACACAAACAGACTTTTTTGAAAATTTGAACAATCCAACTCTGCATATTTTTGTGCATGATACGATACGATAAAAGAAATTAAATCAACCCCCACTTATAAGAGGTGTCCAAACAAATAAAAAATTATGCCTTGTCCGAAGGGATTACTGATTTACCGAGAAATATTCCAATGAAGATTTACTAGTAAACACCTGTGTGAAAGCAATTATTATTTTCGCATGTTTTATGTAATATTATAGAACTTTTCGATATTCTTAGTCGTATTAAAATTGTTGTTTACAAGATAAAATACTCCAAATTGTACTGTTGTGTTCTGATGCACATGTTCAAGTTTTCTAGTAAGGGAGCGTAATTACGTAAGCATCATTTTATCGATTTTAAACCCCCACCCTCCCTTTGTAAGGAAAAAATAAGAAAATTACAGACCCCCCTCTCCCAAAGGATAAGACGTAAGCAGTTTTTTGTGTTTTTATTAGGCATCAAAATTAAAACAAAAATCATAGAAATCAAATAATGTTAATGAACTACTTATTTAATTATTTTTTAAATTGAATAAATAAAACTATCTTTTATTCAAGCTAAAAGAACGAATCAATCAAAAGAAAATCTTACAACAAATGTTATTTGCAGTGGCGTGCGGTGAGAATTTAGGCTAGGGAAGCAACCTCGATTTTAATTATAATACACCTAGGTACAGGCGCGGATTAACGGGGAGGGAATAATTCCCCCCTCCTCAATTTAAAAATAAGTACACATAGAATAGGAACAAATAATGTTTGTTTAATTATTATTTATTAAAACAATTATTTTTCTAAAAATTTTCCCCTCAAAATACTTTTCTGGATCCGCCCCTGCTAGGCACAATAAAAAAACAGTGTTACAATTATTAAGCTTAAAAGTTTTTCAAAGAAGAACTTTTAAACTTTATACTTATGGAATTTGTTGACTATTATTCTTAAATAAAAAATATTTAAAAAAAACTACTATGTATTTATACTGCAACTCGATCTTCCGGTCTTTCTTAGCAAAATACCAGTGCAGGTTTAAATCTTTGTTGTTAAATTTGAAAGTTCTGGTTTTGATCTGCCTTTCTTAATAATTTGTAATTTCTCCCCAAAACTGTATGCGGAAAATTCTTTATTAATAATTTACAAACTGAACAAAAAAAATCGACCCGATTCGGATGTATCGAAGGTACTCGAGCCTTTCACCGAAGCAGCGGAATTTGCAGTCGTGACGATAATGCAATTTTAAATTTGCATACAGGCAAACTAAATAGAATTATTTGTCTTTAAAAAAATCCAACTTATATAAATTGAAATAATAAAATGCGACAAAATACAGTCTCATTCGCAGATTTACATTACTTAAGTAACATTAAATTTAACAAACACTAAATCGAACAAAGAACCAAGTTATAATAAATAAACATTTGGGCATGAAGCACACTAACAATAACGGACAAACAATGCTAAGAGCATCGTCTACTATATGACCACGCTTGCTAAATCACGCCAAGGCTAAGAGAAGAGCAGTTGTAATCAGTGCTTATATGAAGTGTATGTAACACATTTGAATCGGTATTACCTTTCCGTGCAAGTTTAATGAGCCTAATTTAAAATAGTACTCTAAATAATTATACTTTTTGCTGTACGGAATTGATATTAATATTAATTGATATTAAATATTATAAATTTAAATAAACGATAACCATAATTTTATAAAAATATTTTTGTTAGCATTGGTTTTTATTTTTAATAAATTCTCAAGAGAAGCGTTGCTTCCACTGCTTCCATGGACCGCACGCCACTGGTTATTTGACTCTTATTCGTTTGTTTTAATTTGTTTTGAGTTGATATATCGGAGATCCCCCCCAAATATTATGTTAAAGTCGACTACTTTGTACTATAGTACAGCGGCAAGGAGAATTCCCGGAACGAAGGTTTTGCTTATAAAGAACTAGGTTATAATACCTGCTACGCGGGTATAAAGTTTTGTTTATACAGTACCAAAAAGCTTTAGGAAACATCTAAAAATGACTTTAGAATATTTTAGAAACCATTAAAAACGTAAATAAAAAAAGCAAAAAATAACGTCCCAGCCATTCTGTAGCATTGAAAATATCACATGGAGTAAGGCTCTGAAAACAAAACTTTTTTCTAAAATTAGTTTAGTGTAAAATTTCCACAATCTAAACACAAATGTGTATAAAGTGTTGCATAAGCGAAATAGTCACGCCAAGAAAGTAAGAAAGAATATAGAGAATCAACGTATATAAATATTGATTATAAACAAACTGGGTAGAAAAAAAACTTGGTAGTAAAAGTAGAAAATACTAATTTATGTATTTAGTGTGTAAGGAGAGCCATTTTGGTATGAGGATGCGAGCAACCGAATACCAAAATGGCTCTTTATACGCGAAATACATACAAAATTTTTTCTACGGTTCTAGATATCTGATAAAATTGTTACATAATTGAAACTTCTCTATTATGGGCAACCAGAAATACATTTGTGTGTATGCGTAGCATTGTAGGTTGTAACTACCTACTACCTACTTGAACAAATTGAATTTAAGTGAATTTTAGTGGAACACGAGACATTTTAGGCAAATAAATATCTATTGTTAAACTAATATACATAATAATAAAATTATTTTCAACGAGAAATTGGTTTTAACATTTGTTATTAATGGTTACGTTAATAGTAAAATTAGAACACTGCTGGATATTGACCCCAGAAGCACTCAGTGTTTTTAAGTTAGGATCAACGCTGTTTGTAATCGCAGTGCTCATAGAACTTTGAATGCTTTGGTTTTCTGCAGGCACTGAATGTGTATTAACTTCATTGAAATGATGGATGCTGGATGAGGTCCCCGGAATAACACTACTTGAACTGGGCCCCAAAATTTTTTGTGCTGCTTCAATTTTATTTGAAATACCTTCCTCAATGTACCCCTCCGCAACACAAGCTGATCGCCAACCCCCGTGTCTTTTAATTCTAGTAATATTGGCCCCAGAATTTGCCAATATAGTGGCCGAGGTCCTACGGAAACAGTGGCCTGTATAAAGGTTGGAATCTTCCAGATTCAGGTAATGAGCAATAATTGATGGCAGTCTACCAAATGTATTTATGCCAACCACCTGGTTGATGCAACGGCCGTTGGCAAATTTAAAAAAAAATCGACGAGAACCCGCAGATTTATTGGCACGTAAATTGGCATATTTGCTGAACAGTCCCACATAATCAACCGCAACATTTTCGTCATTAATTATTGTGAATGTTCGCGACTGATAAGTTTTAGTATCCGGAATTGTTACTATAATCATATTTTCCATGGTTTTTATATTTTTAGCCGCTAGTTGATACAACTCTTGCCGGCGGCAAGCTCCAGATATTCCCATTATTAATGCAACCTACGAAGGACAGAAATTAATTTAACAAATGAAGGAATTTGATTGCTTACTTTTATCATTAAATAGGTGTCATCGGGGGCCTCTTCCAAAAATTTCAGTACTTCCGTTTTAGATAACCCCTTGGATTTCTTAGGTTTGTAACCAACATGCTTTTGCTTTAAAAAAGCAATCACTTTTTTGTAATTACCAGCATTCACATTGTGTTTTGTCAGGAGTGTTGCTTTTATCATGGAAAATATGGACCACAATGTAGGTGGCTTCATCACTTTTGATAACTCGGATAGATAAGCCATCACTACGTTTTCTGAATATTTCGTGATTTTCTTGGATTCACACCATTTAATGAACTCGTTGTACCGCCGTTCATAAAGGCCGCGCTATTTGGCCGGCAACAACTCATTGGTTGCTGCCTGGGCCGCATCAGATATTTCCGGCGGCGTGCAGTTATCTTCAGATTCAAATGATTCCATCTTCAAGTCACAAAACTCGATAAAAAATGTTGCGGATGATGGACGCGCCGCGATACAATTACTAATAATGATTTTTGACAGTTCCTGACAAATGAGGAATTACATTAATAATCAGGTAGCCATGCGGTGCGTAAAGTAAAATAAAGCCACGTGATCATTTCATTTCGACATTGTTTACGTGGTTGCGATGTCATAATGGCTGCTAGGGAAAAAATGTGTGAATCGCTAACTTTACGCATTGACAATGAGCTTTTAATGGTAAGTTTTAGAGGTGACCGTAGAAAAAGTAATTTTATGGATTTGAAGTAAGTATTCGAATATTATTTAAAAAGATTAATAATTTGTAATTTCTATCTTACATGAGACTTTTTGTCTCCGCCTAAACCTGCTTACGTAATACTTGAACGCTCCCTAACTTCTATTTATGTGGAAGTTAAATTATCCGCTGCTAGTCTTGACCGAATACATGTATTAGAAAGAGTTCAGCAAAACCTAAACAATATGTATAATAGCGCTGAAAAGTCCTTGCGCCGAAACGTCCTCGCGCCGAAACGTCCTCGCGCCGAAACGTCTCCACGCCGAAATGTCTTCTCGCCGAAAGGGCTGCGCCGAATCGGTCGCGCCGAATCGGCTGCGCCGAAATGTCCTAGACCGACCCCCGCAAGCCCAGCAATGCGGGGGGACTCAAAGGAAAAGGGCACCCCACACGATCAAAACTGTGTTTTTAATATGTTAACTGATTATTTTGTTAGGATTTTATGTTAACAGGATAAATAGGAAATAATATTAATTTTATGAAACCATAATAGAAACTTGTTGAAGAATTTCAGGTCGCAACATACGGAGAAGGAGAAAGTAATAGAGTAAAGTCGGGGATTATGGAATACACCGGGTAATATGAAATACCATGTTCTTTTAGAAAACTAGTAGCGCCATCTGTGCTGATTTGTTATAATAACATTTAAATAAGTTCAAGTTTCATTCGCAAGGGTGCTTAACTCATTCGCATAAACCACTTGGCTTTTCAGACAGTGCTAGTGATTTCCCGCCATATAAAACTTTGAGGTAAGTACATTAAGGTTTTATTTTAAACACTTTTCAAAGTAATTTTATTTGATGTTATTAATTTACTAAGTAGATGAATGATGTAAGAAAGCTTTGATTTAGAGATATCGTTCATTTTAGTGATCTTTTATTTTTTATCCGTTCTAACCACCGAATTTATATAGGCGGGAATTATGAAATAGTATTCCATATTACCTGACTCAGTAATTAAAATTAGATTTTTTTCCAGAAATGCCGAAAATGGTTAAAAAAAGGCAAGAAAAGGTCAAAACCACGTCGCCACTACGTAAAAAGTGGAATGAAGAAGACATGAAAAAAGCAATAATAGCAGTTAGAAGCAAAAAGATGGGTTATTTGAAGGCATGTAAAACATTCAATGTGCCACGTGCCACTCTTTTCAGACTTTCTAAGATGAATGGACCTGCTAGTGAGGTATGCCAGACGAAACTCGGGAGGAAACCTATTTTGCCAGACCATTTGGAAACAGAGCTAGTGAAGCATTGCTTGGCAATGGAGAAAACTTTTTATGGATTAACAAGGCGGGATGTCTGTAATCTCGCTTTCCAGTTAGCACGAAGAAACAACATTCCAAATTCTTTCTCATTACTAAAAAATGCGGCCGGAAAGGACTGGCTAAGTCGTTTTAGATTGAGACATAAGGATGTGTTAAGTCTAAGGAAACCAACGGGAACATCGTTTGCACGAGCAGTAGGCTTTAATAAAAAAAATGTTGACGAGTTTTTTGATCTGTTAGAGAAACAAATGGAAGAAAAAAACTTTTCAGCTAATCAGATTTTCAACGTCGATGAAAGTGGTTTTAGCATAGTGCAATCAAAGTGCCCTGAAGTTTTCTCTCAAAGGGGAAAACGGCAAATAGGAGCGCTAACATCTGCAGAGCGAGGCTCTCTGGTGACTTGTATCTTGTGCATGAGTGCCAGTGGCAATTTTGTGCCCCCTTTGCTTATATTCCCTCGCAAGAATGCCAGCGAATTGATAAAGAAGGGAGCTCCACCAGGAAGTATTTTTGCCTTCCATCCTTCTGGGTGGATTCAGACCGATATTTTCACACAATGGTTCAACCATTTCATAGATTATGTAAGACCAAGTGCTGAAAATCCTATCCTTTTGATTTTGGACGGCCATCACACCCACACCAGAAACTTAGATGTTATTGTAGCTGCTAGGGAAAACTATGTAACTTTATTGTGCTTACCGCCCCATACAACGCACAAAATGCAACCACTTGATAAATCCGTAATGGGATCTTTGAAAACCTATTACAATGAAGAAATTCGCCAATTTTTAAGGCAAAATACTCGACCAATATCTCACTTTGACATCAGTGAACTATTTGGTAAAGCTTATCTCAAAATCCAAACTGGCGAAAGAGCAGTCAATGGATTTCGTCAAACAGGTCTGTTTCCAGTAAACAGGAATATTTTTACCGAAGAAGATTTCCTAGTGGAAGCACACAACAATGAACCAGAGCCTGTTGCATATGAAAATCAGAGAAACCCACAGCCTGTCCAGGAAGATAATGATGAAAGGGCGGACGAACAACCCGACGAACAACCAGTTTTACCAAAAGACATAGTTCCTATTCCTGTTCTTAAAAAACGACAGGGCACAAGAGGTCGAAAATCGGGAACAGCAAAAATTTTGACTTCAACCCCAAACAAGGATGAACTGGCACAGTCACTGATTTCAAAAAATGAAAAAAAATAAACTAAAAAGGAACCTTGGGTTTGAAAAAAACCAAAAGCCAACGGATAATGCAAAACCTGGTACCAGCAAAACGGATGATGACGCCAAAGCAAGTTCGAGCAGTGTTAGAAAAAGACCGAGACAGCAAGTGGTAGAAGACGAATCTTCTGATGATTTAAATGAAGAAATCCCACTCCTAGATGACTCTACTGATGATGAAGAATTCCCGAATAGCAAATGAAAACCACAAGATGATGCAGAATGTCTTTTCTGTTCAGGACGTTTTACGGCTGATTCAAGAGGAGAGATTTGGATACAGTGCCTACGATGCGAGCTTTGGGCACACGAACTGTGCGCCGATTGCGAACGGGATTGCTATATTTGCGACTTTTGTCGTTAGAATTTTTCATATAAAAATTATAATTAGTATTCCATATTACCTCATATATCTATTTCATATTACCCGACCATTTTTTCGGTAGCCAAAAAAGCACTTTTATTTCATTATTAGAAGTATTTTTTTATTTATATATTTTTCTAATTTCGAGATAATGACCCCATATAATAAACCCTTTGGCGCAGTCGTTGGCATTTTTATTTTTTTTTTACTCAAAACGTTTCAAAATAATCCCAAAAATGAAAATGGTATTCCATAATCCCCGACTCTACTCTACCTATTTTAGGCTACATTGAGGATATTGACTTCATTTCGAGGTACTTCAAAACGCATCCAAAATAAACAATAAAAAATAAATCGATCAGCATAACTTTCTATACAAATTTAGCAATTATTCATTGTTAGGTATAGGATTTGTATGCACTTAAAGATGCTGAAATATGCATGCACTTATACACTATAAAAACGTGAAATATGCACTTAAAAATCATGAAATATGCGTTTATTAGAAATTTTTAATAAATATATGCACTTTCTTTATTAAAAAAACACCTGTTTAGCGTTATTTACATTTTATTTACAAAAATTATTTTAATTAGACATCCTATGCAATAATTTAATTAATTATATTTTCTAAACATAGAACGTTACAGTTCACAATGACGTACATTTTTAAATTTTCAAAAGTAAACATATGTCTATTATCCCTAAATATTGTTTTATATTTTGAGAAACTCCGTTCCACATCGCAAGACGTAATTGGGGAATACTTAAAATTGTTTAATTCTACAAGCGAATAATGTTTTAGCTCGTTTAAAATGTCTTGGCCAGATAATGCATCGTTTATGGTTTTAATTAAGTGAAAACCAGGATTTTTGTCTATAACGGATTTAAATTTTTGTTTTATAGTCAAACCCTTTGGCCCCTTTACTTTATTCAAAGAAACACCTAACGATTTTACATGCTGATGAAATACTGAAATACATCTAATGAATTTCCCTGACTTTCTAATTTCTGAATTACTTTAGCTAAACGCACAAAATTTGTCAAAACAAAGAATAATTCTGCCCTCACCTCCTTAGTATTAAAAGCATCCTGTGCGCTTTGTATGTATAGTGCATCAGGTTTATTAAGTTTATTTACAAATGCTTTAATAATATCAAAATAAGTTGCATAATATTCTGCTGCAGAAAGCCAAATACCCCACCTTGTTATTACAGGCTCAATGGCAGAGGTACTTCTTGAGCAGTTTCCCTAAATATTTGTATGCGATGTGGAGCTTTACAAACAATTTTTTTTTCTGAAATTATAGAGTTTACGTTAGAATATATTTCCCGCACTTTTTCCGCAACTCTATGCATTGCATGGGCAAGACAAGTCAAGTGGATCATTTTTTCGTACAGAACTTGTAAGCCTGCTCCAGCCTTGATCATGTACGGTGCCGCGTCGGTGACGAACAGGAGTACTTTGTTGTACTGTATGCCGTCCGGCCACAAAATAGCCATTGTATCATTAAACAATTTTGCCACAGAACAATGATTGGTGCTCTTGAAAACGTCCATTGCTAATAGATAGGATTTGGGAATGTTGTCCGAATTTAAAACGCCAATTATAACGTTAGCCACGTATCTGAAAATAAAAATTTGATTTTTATTTTTTCGAACTACATAATTAGTCGGTTACAAACAATTAGCGCAAAATAGTTATTTAAAAAAAAAATATATTTTAATCAAGCAAAAATATTGTTGTGATTAAATATGTAACTAACAAAATAGAAAATAAAACATATGTAAATTGCTCTGCTGTGTTTGATTAGTTAAATTTTACTAACAAAACGAAGGAAATGAAGTTTCTACGCACCTTCCAGTAGTGTCAGTAGATTCGTCAATGGAAACCCATATGTAGTTATTCGCTACATGTTTTCTAATTGATTTTATGGTCTCTTCGTATAAACGAGGTAAATAATTTTTCCTGAGTGTAGACTCGTCGGGTATTGGCATTTTTGAAATTTCTTCCAGAAAATTACGAAATGCTGAGTGATTAATTTTACTTAACGGGATATCTGCAGCCACTAATGCACTACATAGTTTTTTATTAAATTCGATCGATTTGCTGGACTCACCGCGCGAATTATTAAGGTACCCCGGTAACAATGTTTGTTTTTTGATTTCAGGGCAACACACTTTTGATGTCGAACCGTGTTCAGATGTTGTGTAACTTGAAAGCGTTTCGTTGCAGTCACTTTATCGTCGCACACTGTACAATACAACACCTTATCGTCAGTTGTAAGAACCCTGAATTCCTTAACATAACTTCGAAGTGTAACAGACCGTTTTTCTTTACCCATCTTTACACTCTAAAATTTCAAACTGAAATGCAGTTTGCAATTTCTGAACTGTCTTAATTGAAAGATTACAAGATTAGTAAACAAAAGTACAGGCGACTTTCTATGAACAGGAAGTTGTCAAAGGGTCTTTGGAATTTCCTAATACCTATTTATCACAATACCGCAAGGATATAAGTATTTAAATTTTAGTTGAAACTTTTTCTCTCTTAGGAAATATTAACAAGTACACAGATGGTTAAGGCAGTAAAATATTTTAAAGCCTAGTATTTAACAATAAGCTTAAATTATGGGTTTCCCCTAGACTCAACTAAGCCGCCCATGGTTGGTTGTCTAAAATGCTAAAATGATTTAAAAAATATTAGAAATTTCATAATTAAAGCATGTAAAACGCCCAAAAAGTGGTAAAATATGCACACTCGTTCAAAAATGCTAAAATATGCATGCCTTTATAAAAAACACATAAATATGCATTTATATGCACTTTCATATCCCTTATTTGAAAAAATAAAAAAATCAACCAAAAACTATTGTGAATAACTTAAAATGGTCCTTCAGAAAATACCCTTAAACGCTGGTTCCATAGCAATGTTTAAAAGATCATTAATTTTAGTTGATTAATTTTTCAAATTGCACTCTGTTTTTTTTCACGGAAATGTATTCTTCACCTTATTATGCATACGGCCGTACTTAATTATCTAATTAAACGTCGCTATGAAATCAGCGTTTACGGATGTTTTCTGAAGGGCCGTTTTGAGTCGTTCACAATAGTTTTTGGTTGATTTCTTATCTTTTCAAATCAGGGAGATATTGCGTGTAAAGAGCATTTTGGAACATCCGGTATTTAAGATTAAATAAATTCCTTTTTATGAAGATTAAACTTATGCTGACATAACATGGAGCAGGTTCAGAAGCAGTACTTCACTCAAACAACGAGAAACAGCATTATTGTGGGCAACAAAACAAATTCGTAGTAAATGTTCCGGGATGTCCTGGCCGAACTTTTATAAAGTCCGCACTGTTTAATATGGGACTAGGTTCGTATTTTACGTACAGTTAGAGACCTCATAGAGCAACTATTTTGGAAGATCAGAACGAAATGATAAGCAGGGAAAGAAGCTGCCAGCAAAAAGGAGCATCCGATCTTTTAGTCATTTTAACTGCACCTCTTTAACTATGGCAGTAGACTATATAGAACGTTCAGTAGAGCACACTAGCTCTCCACTGGTAGTACGATACGATGAGACTACGGTAAGTATTGCTGTAAGAGTATCGTAGTGAAAGCGTGACTGAACCTAAGTCCAAGCCTCATCGTTGATGAATAGGCGCATTTAAAACAATGTTAAGCAGGGATTTCAGGTCTGCTATTGGAGGGGCAAAGTCGTACTCTTGAGAATTGATTATTTTAAATATCAAATGTCCCAACGATGGGAGGAGGGGAGACAGTTTCCTTCTTACCATCACCAGATCTCTCCACTTAACTGTACCATACACCACCACTTAAACTGTAAACATAGTTTATCGTATCGTAACTGTACCGTGATTGTATCGTAAAAGTATAGCTGATGTAAAGAGACCCTTAAAGCATCCAATTGTTAAACCTGGAAAGTATAACGTTCTTTAATAATATATATGTAATATATTTAGTAACAATTGTTAATCTAGTAATTAATCTGGAATTCTGGGCGTCTAAAAGATCTCCGAATCTCATATTTAATTGAGCTTTTGAGCAGGTGTCCCCCTACCACCGCCAGATCTCGCCACTGATGTAAGCATAGTTTATCGTATCGTAACTGTACCGTGATTGTATGGTAAAAGTATCGCTGATGTAAATAGACCCTTAAAGCGCCCAATTGTTAAACCTAGAACGTATAACGTTCTTTAGTAATATATATTTAATAATAATCTCCAATTTTGTAATTAATCTGGAATTCTGTGCGTTTAAAAGATCTCCGAATCTCATATTTAATTGACTGAACTTTTGAGCTTAGAGTGTGAATCTGTAAACTTTGAAAGCTTGAAATACTGGATCACTAAAACCGGAAAGTCAGAAACATTGGAATTCTGAATTGCAAAGTTTTGAAACCTCTTCAATTGAATTATTAGAAACTTTAAGATTTCTTCAGACATTGACGACGAATTACGACTTTGGTTTTTAAAATCTTAAAATACAATAATTATGGTGGATTTTCAGTTTTCATTATATTGTTCCTTCTGCGTAGGTATCTAATTAAGCTTAAGTCCCTAAACAACTTAGTAGAAAAGTGTTTTTTAGCAACTTACAGGTTTTGTTTTGATAAAACGCTTATTTGTATATATTAGATAATTATACAGGGTGATCTAACGACAGTGATCTATTTTCTTTATAGCTCGATAACCTTTATTATATATTGAAAATGAGTGAAGGTACCGGTACCGTTACATAGACGTAACTAGGTCTAGGTTTTTGGGTCTGATTTGCTAAAGTTTACTTTTTAAGCTTTTTCTTTAAGACGCCGGGAATTAACTTTTCTTAACATTGAAAAATGTTTTTAAAATAATTCTTTATTCAAAAACACAAAAGACGGAGTCCAAGTTACAAAATGAACAGTTTACCGTTAAGTACAATAAGTATTTATTCGTTGTTAATTAATATGCACTAGCATAATAACTTAAACGCTATACAGTTTCAACATTAAACTGGTAATAATACTCAGAAAACCTAGGTAAACGCCATCCCTGGATGCCAGTTTCGAAGCTCTCGAACTCATAGCAACTCAAACTGAAGTATCCGATGTAACGAAGTTACTTAATTTTGGTAATTAATTTTGATAATAAATGCGAGTACGTTTATCTTCCTTGTAATCTAAGAACGTTCGGATAAGCGACTGACTCAGGTGCGAGCATGCGTACCTTCCTAACAGATATTTGGCGTGCGCCGCTCCGTTTCACTCCAGCCATTTCCCTCACGCTCCGAGAGCATCTATATAAGAACGTGCGGGGCACCGATTTATTCAGTCCGGACTCGCCTTCTACAGAACCAGCCAGAAGCAGACCAGTCCAGCAGCCAGCCGCCGCCCTAGAGGGAATATAAAAGCAAGTCCTCTTGCCGTAAGTTCCGATTTAATAAGTACATACATAATGTATTTAAAATTGGTTTACATATTTAAAAGAAATTTCTTGACTTAAATTACTTACTGTAGAATAAATAGTATCCAGAGCTTTGTTATACTTCTTAGTAAAAACGGAGACGGAACTCCTAAATGATACCTCGATTAATTAGGTGCGACATTGAAACACTCAAAACTCACAAACGAAATAACGCCCCGCGATTGGGCGCCAATGAAAACAACCAAAAAAGGCTAGGCCCAGCGAAGGGCGCCAATTGAAACGTACTAAAAATCAAGGCCCACGTTGAACCGTCAATTGAAACAATGGTTTTTCAACACAAGAACATAACTATAAAAATTGTCATACTTACTTTATCATAATATACTCAAAATATTCGCCACAGCTTGAGATTTAGCTCTCTCTTACAAATTTAGTATTGAGGTCGTAGGTATTGGTTCCATAGTTGCATAAATTGTAAAAAAAGGAGTAGATAAAGGTTTCAGAATACAAATAATAACTTGAAAAGGGCGCCATCTGATTATGAAGCTTAAAAGCGTTTATTAGTATAAACAATCAAAGATGTTAATTGAATAAGCTTTAAAAAAAATATAAAATCCACTAACCAGAAAATGAATTAAATTATTATATTGAAAACAAAAAGATTTAGTTTATGTTTTAAAATTTGGAATAAAAATGAAATAAAATGTTCATAATTATATGGTTCCGTTTTTAGATCTTTAGTAATAAACTGAAAACATTTATTAAACAAACAATACGAAAATAGATAAAAATAACAATACACTTGAATAATAAAACACACACCACATAGATATATTACAAGTAAAATCAATATTCCTTTAATAACGATTAACCTCTCTAAGATAATTACACCAAAATAACTCAAGAAAGATTTACATAAAACCTTTTAATCAGCCAAAATAACCAAGAAATTTATTATTAGTTAATTTTTATCCAACTAAACTCGTAGAAGACAAACAAAAACAATCCATGAGAAATTGGAAAATGGCCTTTATTCCGGAGAATCGTCGTTGACATTAACTTGGTCTAGAAGTGTTGATTTTCAGGTAGCAGAATCCAAGGAAGAGATTCAATTTAATTACTGTCATTTGCGCATATGATTTCACAAATAAGTTTGATCGAGCACACATTAAACAATCCAATATTTTAAAATGTTTATAAATTGTAACGTAGTTACTTTTATTTACGAAATAAAACGGTAATGTTTATCAGAAGTTTAAATGATTTTAACCACAAATAACACTTAATGCGTTTAAATTCTTCGCACGAAGTTATAATTAACTGTATTAATTTATAGGAGAACGAGAATCTGTCTTCAAATTCAGGATCAATTTTAAGTGGTTTTTCTTTATGATAAAACTGCACTAATCTTAGGACCAAACGAAACGAAATAATTGTTTTTAATAGTTCTTCGCCATAAAATGAACCATCTTTGTTTATTCGCGATACAAAATTATAAATCTTTCAAACACGATTTAACGAGACGTAAATCCTTTCGAAACTTGCACTTTGCAACAAAATAACACTAAGACTGTACTGTACTGTATTTAGAATTTATATTAATTCTAAAGGATTAATATCAAACTGTAATTCGGTAACATTGATTCAAAATCAACCACTATTTATCGGAGCTCGGTCGATAGACGTCCGCGCTCGATGCTTGAGCGGGGAACTCTTTTTAAAATCATCCCTGTTACAACGCGCCAAGTTTTTAACATGTGTCCCGTCGTCTCGCGGAGTGATATGTCGTTACTTGTTCATAAGGGGGCTTTTCGACTAACCTTCTACAGGATTCTCGACCTAAAAGAATAAAAAATAGTACGCAAAACTACGCCGAGATTAATACAAAATAACACCCGTCTCGCCGAAATTGCTACGCGTCAACCCGTTTTAGATTTCAAACGCATATGGCAGACAAAGAAATATATAAATGTAAAATTTTACGTACTGAATGCCGGGGGAAAATGTACCGTTACAACATATGATAATGATATATTTCACTGGAGATGCATTTGTCACTAAGTAATAGTAATTTCTTAATTATTGTTAGTAAACACCGAGCATGTATATTCAAGAGGACTGTCCATAATGAGAGTTAAGCCATTTAATAACATGAAATCTGACTAATTAATAATACAGCTCTTTATACATTTATAATATCTTTAATTAAAACACACGTCTAATTTAAAGAAGCAGTTAGATCAATTACATCTTCATTATTTACATTTCCTCTTCCTCTTTCCCATAACTAGCTTTATCGAATTACATGTCGATATATAAATTAGCGTCATCGATTCAACCCTCAAAAGTTATTTGAACCGATCACTTCTCTATAAGCAGAATTACACAATGTGCAATTTTTTTAGATTTGATTCTCCATTGCTTGACCCATATATTTAGTATTAAGATCGCGTGTCTAAATGCGTTTATCGAGGGCGTTGCACTCTCACAGTTTTCTTGTCCTTCTTTAACACTTGCTCTGAATTATGATGGGCTTTTACTTATATGAAGCTTTTAAGGACTCGGAAATTCCAGGATATCTATTACTACGTCAGAAGGAGTTTAGATAGTAATGCCTGAGAGGAGCAGGCTTTTGTTTATATATTTTTTTTTGCTGCGTGTTTCTAGATTCTGAAATGATATGGAGTGACTTACTGTTTTGTCGTGTTTTCTTTTCAGATATTTTAAAATTGTTGTTGTGTTGGAACTTGGAAGGCGAGTTGTTTTCCTTGTCCCATCTTTTACAAGGGCAGTTTGCATAGATGTGCTCTTCAGATTGCTGAAGTTATATTCTTCGTGTGTTATCGATTAAAAGAACAATATTGTTCAAGTTCTATTTGGAAGATAAGTTTTATTACTTTGCAGTTTGGACGATAAGAAAGGTTTCAGACATTAAAGGAAGTTGTTAAACTAATCATTTTTAATGAGATACGTATCTTCAAGTATCGATTATAACAAAAGTGATTAGAAAATAAAGAGATCTTCTGTTTTAAAAATGTTAAAGACAAATAAGGACCGTCCTAGGAAAAGAACAACCACTAACAAAATTCTGACAGTCAAAACACAATATTTTTGAAAAATTATTTATTAAAGAAAACTATGAACATTTATCTATAAACTACCCAAGCAGCATTTTTAGTCATCGCTACGTACCAGCAACTACCAGTGGAACTATTAAGTTTTTGCCAATAGTCACAAACACGTAATTGCTACGGTTTAATACTTAATAATACAAAGAGTGGTGAATTGTTTGATTATTTTGTCCTTCCAGTAAACCAAAATTATAAACCATTGCAACTTTTCTGTTGAACGTGACGATGATAGGTCGAAAAACAACAACAAAATATGGCAAAAATACTTGTAAGTTGATACATATGATAGAAACCATTTTTATATTATTCCTGTTATGTTCTTTTATGTGTTTAAATAAAATATACTCAATTATTGTCATTAATTAACTTTATTAATATTGAATGAGCAGGGAGCATTAGATAAACAATGCATACACTGTAAGGTACTGTAAGCCGACTCAAGTGGTACTGACGAACGGGCCAGGATTGACTAGTTACATTACTACAAATAGATGTTGCCAACTTCAATTTACATACATAACAATTGCTAAGGCACAATTTGGCACCAATTTCTTATTTTATTGAAGGTTATGTAGTAAAACATCTAATAACAATCATAACAAATTGCAAATTGATTAATGGCCTCCAACATTTTACAAGTAAATATGGAGATGGGGTATTTTACGAAAAATTACTTTAAAGTGATTCTCCTTCCAGGTTCCATTTCTTTAAAGGGTTAAACAATGGTTCCAGGCAGGTGGCAGAAACTTTCAGCACTACTTTAAAGTTTTAAAACTTTAAAGTAGCTTCGTGGAAATTACTGCTACAATCATAATACCACTTTAATTTAGTTGTAGTTACGTAACAACTACTCAATCAAAGTTCCGAACTCAGTTACTGCTTCTTAGATGCTGCTTGCGTAAGTAATACCTGGTACAAACTTATTTTCTAAAAAAATCTTACAACTTTAGATTTTAAGTTAGTCATTCACCACTTTGCTCTTTATCAATTACGATCATTTGCTACTGTTTTGTATTTTTTTCAAAATCTTGCTTATTGATATGTATATTACTATTAATATTTCCTCTGTAGTGAGTGAAACGTTTGGATTTTGATGGAAACATTCTTTTTACTTTCCTTTGGGCTCTTTGATCAAATGATCTCGGTTTTATTCCTGCTCCAGATTTCCAGTTAACAGTAAGAACTACTGTTAATGCACTAATAACATTTTGAATACTAGTCTTTGAAATATTAAGAAGTTTTAACAACTATGAGACATTGCAGGATTCTTGATGTGTGTGGAAATTTTGTCCTTGATGCGATGCCCTTTCGAATAAAACACAAAATAAATAGCAAATAATGCTGCCTCACTTTTACCTACTTAACAGCAACAAGTCAAAAGCACAAATTGTTAAACTTTGACATTTGCGTTTTGTTTACAGCCACTTATTAGTGGTCGGTTTTTTCTGGGACAGTCCTTACATTGGAAATCTGTTTTCTATACGAATTAACATTAACTTTTTTTTATAGTTTATTTTTGCATTGCTGATTTTCATTATCAAAAACGTAGACTAAATGATGTTCATCACTTGAAGGTGGCGAACGTTCGTTTGGATTTGAGATCTATGGATACACATTAAGTTGGGTAAAGAATTGAGTTGTTGCTCTATTTTGTATTTTATGTTAAATTATTTTTAATGGCAGAAAAAGTATTTTGTTTACTAGATGCTTACAGAACAGTTAATTTCATTTTATCTAAGAAAGACTCCATGAAGGAACAAATGCCTCAAGTCTCATGCAAATTGTCAATATTTGTAGACCATGATCTATTGATTAAAAACAAAAGATTATCACGAAGAATCTCACGGCCTGTGTCAGTCAATTGACAAAAAACGACTTCCGAATTTGGATCGTGTCATATTGAGAACGACGAAAGAACTCCACGCTTCGCCGCCCGCACTGTATCTGGCTTTTTCAGGAGATTATTTAAAAGCTCCTAAGAGAATATTAACAAATTAATCTGTTTTATGTAAATCTCCTGAAGAAGTCCGAGTGCTATTGAGTTTCTTCGTCATTTTTAATATGACACGGCGGTCCAAATCTAGAAGTCATTCTTGCTCCAAATGATTACCACTTGAACTTGACCTCTTTACGACTATTCGCGAACTGAATAGGTGAAGTTTCTTGTTGTGACTGTGTTTTGACTAACCTGCTAACCAGTACAGACTGTAAGCCTCAGCAGATGTTGGTAACCAGCAAGCAGGCGTTCACAGTGTTCGTAGCCTATATATGAGCGTTATATGGCCCATTAGTCGTTAGCTGTAATTTCAATGACACCAGCAGCATCCTTAGTAAAGTGAAGATTTTTATTTCTTTGATAGAGGTCAGTACAGAAGTCTCGATGTCTAGTATTAAAATTCTTAACAGTCTGTCAACAATTCGAATTGAGAATGATTTATGCTTTAGCGGCAATCACAATAATTTCGTATAAACACTATTTCGTAGTCGAAAGATTTCTAATTTTTTGCAGGAAAATCTTGATCCGATACCAATGTTCAGAAAGTTTTGGTAATCATCCGTCCTATCAAAAATAATTATTTTAATTATAGAATTAATAAAAGAATGAGAAAAGATGAATGATGAATAAGCCTGCAAATGTAGAAATCCAGCAGAATCTTAAAAAATGAGGTATGTAATTCTAGTAACAATAGAAATTAGATACTTTATCTTGTTATGTTAATTTAAGGGCGCAATCTTCTTTTCGTTCCATCGTCAGAAACCCTAAAAAAATTAGGCTTGGGGCAAATGTCAAAAACACAGCTAAACAGGATTGGAATTCTTTGTTCCCTTAGCTGTCTGCAATCTTTTCATACAATCCTAATGAAAAGTCGACATTTTCGCTCAAAAATGTTGCAGAATATTAAAGAACTTAGTTACCTTGGAAGCAGCAAGATAATCCGAAGTTGTTTGCCTCTAGTAACTTTACTATGAAGTTACAGTTATCGAAACACCTCGTGAAGTCTTTTGTAGGGAGATCTAGGGGATCCTGTGTACTGCTGTACGTTAATGAAACGTGAAAAGACTCGAATAGTAGCGTTTAGTTTTGGAGGAAGTATTACTGGGGAAGCTTCAAGGACTAGGCTTAGCTATATTGAACATATCATGGAGGAGCTGCTTAATGTCAGGGTTCATAGTGAGTTACTTTATCAACTAAAAGTTACTTTTTTCAATGAAGTCACTTTTTGTTACTTTTTATCAATTTTGTCACTTTTTCAACTTTTTGGCAAAATTGATTACGTTTCGTTGTTCATCCACTAGTCAGAAAGCTAAAAAAACAAAAAAGCTCTTGTAATAGGGCAATAAAGGAAAATTAAACGACACAAACAGTTTGAAACAATGTAGTGTCTTTCTTTTTTCTTTCTGTATCTCTTGTGTGTTAGTAATTTAAGAGTCAAACTTTTACTGTATCATATACTTTGATAGCAATCTGATTGCCTTATGTTGGTGTTAGTACTTACGTAGTGAAATCGGTTTACAATCAGCTTTCACTAGTGCCCGTGGTTGTGCTGTTGTGTGTTTTGCTTGCTTCCCGCTTTGTGCTTTATAGTGACCACAGAGATCGTGACTAAAATTGCATTTTACTCTAAACCCCTTGGTGTGATCGAAATCGAATAGTACTATTTCTGTAGTAAAATGGGAATCTAAGAATTGAACTTTAATTAACAAAAACGATAACCTTTTAAACATTTTTAGTTTTCGTGCCTTATGGCTAGTCCGTGCCTGACTTCATTGCTTCTGTCTAGTCTTGCTCTGTAGCAACCTCTGACAGATAATTGTTACTTAAAAATATTACTTTCCGAAATTTGGTTAAAATCTAAATGACCGTTTTCTTTAAATAAAAAAAACATTTTTTAAAAGTCCATAACTCAATAACGGGTACGTTGCTGTATCAAAAAATTTATATAAAATACTGCCTTATAACTCAGTCGGCAGAACGAAAAATAGAGGTCCAAAATGCATTAAATTTCAACAGCAATTTTATTGTTTGCATTTGTTATTAGGTCGATCCTGAGTATAAAACCAATTTGGCGCGGGTGGTGGTGGGTATGCTTCAGCCGCCATCTGGATTGGCTTTGCAGCGTAATAAAAAATTGCTTGAATAAAAACAGATAGATAATAATTTATTTTTCTATACAAAAGGTTTATTATATTTTCTTCGTCGAGGTATTTGCAAGAACGCATTTATTAAGATGGCTTGGCGCGCCAACTTGGTTTTATACTCTAGTTTATAAGGCACTAAAAAATTCATTAACAAATAATGAAATTGCTGTTGAAACTTGATGTAAAAAAACCTATTATTTATTATTATATTATTTTGACCCCATCTAAGCACTCCTGAATAATTGACATGAAGTGTTGGGACATCCTGTATAATGTGTTGTTATAATGGTTTTAGTTTTATTTTACTTTGTCCCTTGCATTGAATTGAGTACATATGAAATACGTAGCATAAATAAATGTTCAATTAACAATATAAACGTTTAAGTATACCGGGTGTCCTGTGACATGTTGCCCCGGTTGACAAATGACATCAACTATTTTATTTTAAATAGAATATGTGTTGTCATGTTTTGTTGCGAGGGTTACCTAACGATTTACTTTTTACCTATTGAATCTAGAAGGTAATGAATCAGTTAAATTGATCGAACAGCGCTTGCAAAATATGAATTTGCTAGTAGATTTTGCTTTTTCACCATCTCACAGCATTTTAATTCTCCAATGCAATGTCAACAATACAGACCAAATACAATAACTTATTTTATTACTTTGTCATCTCTTGTGAACAAATTTAGGACCAGCATTTTTAAAGATAAATTATAGTGATACGAATTCAAACATTATACATTCACGAAAGTTTAATGAAAAAAATGATGCATCTAGAAATTAACCAAATCTTTTGTTCTTTGTTTTCATAGCCAACTATAATATATAGTATTCATTTTATTTTGTTTTCGGTTTTTGTAAATTAAAGTAGGTACCTACTTTTTAGGAAAATTTATAAGAAAAGTATGTGGTGTTTGGTATCGTTGGATTCAGAATAAAATTCTACTTCTAACTAAGTAGATACATGAGAATATGAGCTTCCATTTCAAAAATGTTACTTATACTGCATTCAAAAATTAGGATGATGTATAATGAAAAAAACAAAATACACACAAATTTAAAAGTCTAGTATTACTTGATTAGTCTAGCAGCAAATGATACATCAACGTCATAAAATTCAATAGAAAAAACTAAGTAAAACTAAGTATTCATTGAGTATTTCATTTCGGTGAAACCACGAGTGGGGTCGATTTCATATACCCACCCAAAATCTCGCTTTTGCACTATATTCCAACCCTGTAAATTTCATTCAAATCGATCTATAAATAAGAACTTTATAAGGGCGAGAACACGGCGTGGAACTCCCGGTATATTGTGAAAGATACTTTTGTGAAATGTATGAATGAATGTTGCTGTGAGCCCTGAATGTCCAATATGTTTGGAGAGCTACTGCCAATCAATCTGAAGATTGAAATGTTGACATTTGTAGTATGTATGTGTCTCAAAAAACTTAATAAAACACACCTCAACGTGGACGACGAAAGGAGAAACCTGTTTCCTTCAGTTGCATATCGTGTGATATACGGGGTGGTTCTACAAGAAAAATGGTGTGTTAGTTGACGTAGTTTGAACACGCACATTAAGCAATAATTATTATCAGCTTCGAACATCTATTCTAGTAATTTATAATTGTCAATGTCCTGGAAAACTATAGTTTAATCTTCTTGGTGAATCATTCACTTAACTAATTGTTGTAATATAGAATGCAGTATTTTAAGTTATCAGCAATAATATACTAGATAAGGACAACTACATTTTTTCTTTGAACTATTTTTTTTCTGATGTCTCATATAATATACATACATTTTATATTTTGATGCTTACTTTCCTATCAAGATTTTTAAATTTAACTTACTCTTTGATTGTAACTTCTCAAAGGACTCTCCTTTTTATTTCTTTAATAATACGAAAAGGTGTAACCCAAAAGTCACGCAGAAACCTCTTAAAACATTTCCATCTCTTCCCAAATTTATTTAGAATCCTCTCGAGAAATTCTACATCTTTTACAATTTACATTTAAAGTAATTTTTAAATTTAAAACCTTATTAAAATGTTAAATAGACTGTAATTAAAAATTACAAACTCTAAAAATTAACATTTTGTTTAATTTCGTTTTTTAAATCTTAATACATATTCCAGTTTTTTTTTCTTTTTATAAGATTCTAATCAGAACTGTATTAAATCCGTATAAAGAAAATTGGGCCAACCTCTAAGGGAAAATTAATGTTGCATTGAAAAATCGTTTTATATTTATAGTTCAACCCCAAAAGATTTTATTACTCAACTCCTGGAAAAGATTATACCACTTGTAAATAATTCCTGAAGATTTCTGGTCTGAGCGGTTTTTTCCTGGACCTCAGTTTTGCTTTATTGCTTATATTTTTCAAATAAGATTTTTATGTTGGAACCTCTAGGGAATTATTTATCCAACGAAGACGAGACCGTTGTATAAAGATCACTACCATTCAATTCCTCCATTCGTGTATGTATACTTATAAGGGTAGGTATTTTGGAGAAATACAAATATACCGGGTGTTTTAACGAGAAAGGCTCAACTTTAATATCTGAATTGAAAAGAAATTGAATAACGTGTGAATTATATAATTATTTTAGTCATTGGTGTACTATAGTCTTATTTTAAACGTCTAAGTACATTTGTTTTGGAGTATTAGAAATATCGCGCACACACTGACAAACCACTATTAAATCACCGAGGCTTGCCGAACATCATCTTCATTGCATGTTGACAATAACAAGCAGCGGATATCACAGCATAACTATTATTCCGTAGCCCGCCAGGCAGTTTAACAGTGCAGAGTGCATCGACTGATTATAACTATGCTGTGATTATATTCTATGGACCACCCGGTATGTTTTATTGACGATCATTTTTTCAAGTTTTGTAGTTATTTTTCTGTGAAGATAGGTACTTAAAGAACTCTTCAATAAATGATAAATCATACGGGTATACGGGTTCATATTTAAAATAAATGCAAAAGTCGAAATTTATTTCTCCTTTGAAAGCGATAGAAGCTTTGTAATTCTTTTTGCTAAAGGTTTTCTTTTACTATTCTGTAAATAGCGCTTCTTTTCACTTTTTCTTGAAAAGTAATCGTTTAGAAATGGCTTTTCTTTTATATAACAGAGAATGATGAATGCTCGTTTAGAATAATTTATGTATCTGGAAAATGTCTCTCTAGTTTTATTTTGTCAAATGGGTTTACCTGCATTAAAATAATTGCATTGTTGTAGAGTTGGTAATTTTACCCAAAAAAAAAGCTAGTTGCGTTCTTGTTATAAATACATTATTTCTACTCCAATTAGAATATAAACAAACACAAAACTGCGTATTGATATGCAAATAAGGTTAATAACAATGCCAAGCGTAACAATTTTTGAGGAAGAAACCTTGAAAAATGGAAATTTTTGTTTTATTGTATTTTTTAGCAATAAGGGATTATATAGTATGTCCACGGTTTAGTTTAAAAAGCCAGCAACGAAACTGTCATTTTTGGTTAGGTATTTGATTGGCACACCAGCAATTGTGATTTATACATATTGCTATAATACTATAATAATGGTATTTACATTTTTATATATAGTTATTATAGAAATGTTATTAACTTTTATTCCGGTTAAAAAAATTATTGACAACACTGTAACTAAATCTTCTTACCATTAAAAAAAATTGTTTTACTCCTGCTTTGAAATATTGCTGTAGGTAGAACTTTCCCACAGACTACTTTCGGGGGACGCTTTGCTATTTTTATCAGAATTGTTATAGTCGTAACGAACAAAAATAATAAGCAACAAATAATATAATGCACAAATAAAATGTACACAAAATAATGAAAGAAAGTTTTATTTATTAAATCTTAACAGAAAGAACACAAAATAAAGGAAAAAGATCAATTAATCTTCTTTTGATAGACCCAGAAAGACTGATTTTTATGATTATTGAAAAGAAATTAATGAAATTGTAATTGATCTTTCTGCTTCCTTAACTTTTCTTTACATAAAGAAACGTAAATTTAAAAAAACAAATTTAATCACTTAAATAAAAAGAAAAATATAAAAATTAATTATATTGATAGTCTTTTTATTTTTCTATGAATTGAAATTTCTCAATAAATTGGTATCTAAAATCAACTAACTAAATGGTTATTTAAAAACTTTAATTTTTCTTTAAATTTGCGCTCGCAAAATTCCCATGTTTAAATATTTACAGGCCCGTGATACTAATTTCGTGTCTCTTAGGTGTCTCTATTCAAAATTCAAAATCAGGTTATTCAAAAATTCATTAAGGTAAATATTTCAATATTTGACAGCTCTTTCAATGTCGATCCAACAAATTAATATTGATCCACAAAAATAAGAGTTCTATACAATAAATAATAGTGTGTTATTGTTTATAAATATAAGATTATTAAGGTATTATTGAGTTTAATTTCTGATGAATCTTTACTAATTTCTTCTTCAATTTTTTATCATTAACGATGTTAATTACATTTATTATAACCTCACTTCATTTGACTGTTGACGTTTACATATAACCTCATTTAATTTGTCAACATAAACCTACAATCTTTAATTTGAATAGCCAGAGAAATACATTTTCTTCCTTCTGTCTTTTATGGCTACTTCTTTGTTTCTTATGAGCCCTGGCTTATAGATTTACAAAAAAACAAAAGAAACTTCCATTAAGAACTAAATGAAATTTGGTGTTTAACAAAACATACCCAAATTCTTATTTTAAAGTTACCATAATATACAAACTAAAAATACAGAAATGTATATCTTAATTTGCTGATGTCAAAAACATATAATACTTGGTTCTATTTTAAATTTTCATACCTCTATTTGAATGGCGATAGCAAAATCAGAATACAAACCAATACAGCTCTACTTAGAGAAATATAAGCACGAAGTGCAAATCGTTATACCAGTGGCGGATTTAGGCACAAGCGTTTGAAGCGGCCGCTTCAGGACCCACAAGTCAGGGGGCCCCGCAGAGGCCTCCTGCCAAGGACTGCACAGGACACGCGACAAATAAAAATTATTGGCATGGGAACTCACTTTGTCGTGAAGAGTGAAACAAGAAACAGATCATTCTTTCCTCTTTCCAAATTCATCATAAAACATTAGGGTTTCCATTTAAAATAATTATCGCTTACGTCATAACTCAAAAACAAAAGACGATCTTTAAGTGACGATTACAGTAAAATATGTCTCATTTAAGATAAAAATTGACGTGTTCGAGGATTTTTTTCAAAAACGTTTAATAAACGATTTATTGCAATGGTTCCAGACTTTACACTCGCACTGTATACAGTAAGCGTTTCGTAAAAGAATCCTTTTAAGTTTGAAAATATGCGAATCGAATGCGTGGACACACTGTAAAATACTGTGTACTTCGGTAATTAATACCAGACGCCCTCGCGAATCCAATGATAATTAATTATGGTATCAAATACCCAGATAAGTTTTGCTACTATTATTAGAATCGGGATTTTTAAATGTTTATCATAAAGCGAAGAATAATATTTATGTTTGAAGCTAAATCAGCGCAGTCATTGTTTCGTTATCAGTTTTTAGTACGATCTTATCATAACAATAAATAAGCAGTAAGTTTTTAGAATAGACGTATTGTAACGTGGGTTTTCAGAATTTCCAATTTAAAATTTTTATTTATAATTAATAATATTGGTCTAGTTACTTAAAAAATTACCCCGGTATTGTTATATAACACATCTGATTTCAATACCTTGAAAAGCAAACAATAGGAAGAGATCGGTAAAGGTAAACGAAATGTAGGCGAATTTCGTTGATAGATACTAACATTCAACTGATAAAGGTAATAAATACACTTTTGCTCATACTGATTTATGAAAATATTTTGCAATTTCCCTGGAGATCTTCACAGTACTGCTCCAATAATGCGCCTACGAAAAACAACTAACCATAAACTAATTTTCAATGGACGTAAGAGAATTTCACAAAATACTTCTCATCACTCCTCATAGTATTTATAATCTACTAAATAACACAACCACAATGAAATAGCTCTAATAAATAGCTTTATTAGAAAAACCGTCAATGTTACCAAACATTAACTATTTTTCTACTGTCATACTCTAATTTAGCAGTTGGTAGATAATATGCAATGGTGGTTTCTTAAATGAGGCTCATCGTGAGATTCATAATGCAATGGAGTTGTTAACCGATAAGGTCATTCCTTAGGAACGAACCAAAGTTTATATAGTATACAGGGCGATTCACTGAATATTCGTATCCTCTGGACAGGTTATAGTACTCATCAATAGGAACAAAGAATCATTATGCCATTTTTGACTTTGCGCACATCGGATAATATTTGGTAAAAAGCTCAACTTTTGGTAACTGCTGGAAATAATAGTCAAAACAAACTGTGATATCACGTAGCATCAGCTGCATCAATGTACCAGATATCACGTTGAAAATGCAGTTGTATATTCTGCTGCAACTGCTATTCTTAAACCAGTGACCACCAACCCACTTTTTAAAAACAATTTTTTTCTCGGTTATTATGAAAGATAGTCCACTAATGACATTAAGCTTTTTTGTTGCATTTTATGTGTACTATTACCTGTCTAGATGATACGAATCTTAAGTAAACACCCTTACATACATGAAGTACGGTCCCAAGTTCCCATTGTAGTAAAATACTCGGAATAGGACGTTTCGGCGCGTCGATTCGGCGCAGGCGGTTCGGCGCACGGACGTTTTTGCGCGGGACGATTCGGCGCGAAATACCTAATCATAAATTTGACGTTGCTTTAACATAAACCCTCGGAAGAAACTGTAACTTTTAAATTTTATAAGTTTATTCTGTCCGGAGAAAAATGCGATTTTTAATTTATGCATGAATGCACTCAAATAACACTGTAAGCCGGCTTATGATATGTGAAAATACGGAATTGAAACGTGTTTAAAGCAAAAATTAGGATTGTTTCAATGTCTTTCTGCAAATTATAATTTTGTAACTGAAATCCGTTTAGAAATACATAACAATAACTAAAACAAAAATTTAGGAAAATTTTACTAAATATTATTTTTCCTGTTGTAATCTGACAGACTGATGATTTCGTCACACAAACAGACTTCTTTGAGAATTTGGACAATTCTGCATATTTTTGTGCGTAATACGATACGAGAAAAGAAATTAAACCAACCCCCACTTATAAGAGGTGTCCAAACAAATAAAAAATTATGCCTTGTCGGAAGGGATTACTGATTTACAGAGAAATATTCCAATATTTCAATAATATTTCTTACATAATCTTGAAGATTTTCTAGTAAACACCTGTGTGAAAGCAATTATTATTTTTTCATGTTTTATGTAATATTATATAACTTTTCGATATTCTTAGTCGTATTAAAATTGTTGTTTACAGTATAAAATACTCCAAATTGTACTGTTGTGTTCTGATGCACATGTTAAAGTTTTCTAGTAAGGGAGCGTAATTACGTAAGCAACATTTTGTCGATTTTAAATCCCCATCCTCCCTTTGTAAGGAAAAATAAGAAAATTACGTAGCCCCCCCCTCCCCCAAAGGATAAGACGTAAGCAGTTTTTTGTGTTTTTTATTAGATATCAAAATTAAAACAAAAATCATAGAAATCAAATTTCTAACGTTAATGAACTACTTATTTAATTATGTTTTAATAATAATAATAAATAAAACGATCTTTTATTCAAGCTAAAAGAACAAGAAGAGCAATCAAAAGGAAATCGTATAACAAATGTCATTTGACTCTTATATTCGTTTGTTTTAATTTGTCTTGAGTTGATATATCGGGGATTCCCCGAATATCGTGTTAAAGTTGACTACTTTGTACTATAGTGCAGCGGCATGGAGAATACCCGGAACAAAGGTTTTGCTTATAAAGAATTATAAGCAAACTTGGTTTAAAGTAGAAAAAGTAATTTTATGGATTTGAAGTAAGTATTCGAATATTATTTTAACAAATTAATCATTTTGTAATTCTATCTTAGACCGAATACATGTATTAGAAAGAGTACAGCAAAACCTAAACATATAAACAATATGTATATGTCGCGCCGAAACAGCCTCGCGCCGAAACAGCCTCGCGCCGCATCAGCTTGCGCCGAAAAGTCTTCGCCCCGAAGCGTCTCCGCACCGAAACGTCTTCACGCCGAAAGGTCTGCGCCTAATAGGTCGCACCGAATCGGCTGCGCCGAAATGTCCTAGTCCGTAAAATACTAAACTTGAATGTACTTCATCGTCAATCGTCACGCAGTATAATAAATTAGTATTATTGATAATTTAAATAACGAAATTTTGATTTTAGTAGTATTTGGTATTTTTATTTATCAATTTCGTAAGTCTGCCTTAAGAAGTAATAATTAATTTCGCCACGAGTTTGTATA